>CAJQUW010001040.1:0-387451 GCA_907163375.1 Prostheceraeus crozeri
TTCCATATTAAAAACTCCGGCCTGTGACTGCCCTTTTGTTATGTTGATGATGTTGTCAAATATCGCTTGATATTTTACACACATCAGGCCACTCAATTGAATGCAATGACCAATTACTTTCATTGAATCAAACTTTCCGTTTCTCAGTCACCATTAAGGTCGCAACTTTTTTGATAGACAGTTTTCTCATTGAGACCTCTAATTTTCTCTTTTATCAGTATGCCTAGAAGATGTTGGTTAAACGTTTTTATGTTCATAGGTTTGTGGATTATAGGACTATTGGTCGCTAGAGGTTTCCTGATTCCCATACAGCATGCTATGAGACTTATTGTATACTTTAATAGTAGCGCGAGTTTCTTTTCTTTAACTTAAATTTGACTGATTTTTCATATAATTTAATTTCTGTTCAGAATGCTGCGAAAGTTGTAAGTAATTTAGTTAGATGACTATTGCATGGTCGCATTGCGAAAGTAACAAGCTATTTCCATACCGTCATTGCAATGTTATCTATTGATTATATGTTGAATAGTAGATACAAACAACAATATGACTAACTCTGTTATTTTCCCATAAGATATATCTGTACAGCTTTATTGTTTCGTCTAAGCTCATTGCAAAGTTTTTATAACACTCAATAGAATTTATTAACCTTTTGTTAACTGTTTGCAAGTTCTCAAATCTGTCCCTTTTAGTCATCAGAAAGTAGTTCATTTAGATAGTAGTGGACCAGTCATTAGAGTAGATTATTATTAGAAAGTAACATTCCAGTGTATTCAAGGAATGTATCATATCAGTTGCTCTATTTTTTAACCTGCTATTTTATAACAGAATGATGTGTATAGTAATGTGGTAACCTGTTGTGTATTTTTTACCTTTTCCGGACGGTTACCTATAAATATTACTCAATTATTTTTACTCAGAAAATACAGGTGTGGTTCAATTAACTAAGTTTATCAACGAAGTGTGACCAATGTGGCAAACAAATAGGACATGCAATGTAGCATTCACTCATAGGTATTGGTTAGTACTGGTGCCACGCATTGAAGCAAGGTCATATTGTGCTCTGAGAAAAGCATGGATTCTACAGGCAGTCGGTACATCAGTATCGTAATTGTTTCGCAGTAGCTCCATATTGTAGCGCTCCTTGCATCTTTCAGACGGTCTTGGTCGCGTAGCAGTCGCTTTGATCTCTTCCAGGATTCAAGAATTTGACCATAGAGCCAATGATCTGAATGCTTCTTCATCCAACGGTAGAAGTGCAAAGTCTACCGGAGATTCTGGAACACCAATCTGGGGCGACTGCGCAGAAACATTGTTTGGCTAACAAATCTCTAGCAGCAAGATTCACCCACTGAAATTACCTTGTCACTAACAGCTCACTATCTAACACGGTTTCTGTGCGGTCGCCCCTGGAGACTTGTTCTGCGGTTAGGTGGCCTATCACGTACACTGTCTTGTCTTGCCATTACTTCAGTTCACCTCTTTCCCTACCGCGACCATTAGCAGGATTGACGTTTTCCTCTTCGTCAGCTGAATCAGAACCTGGTACTATACCATGCAGCATCACTGTCACCACTGGGGGCCTCAACAGACAGTTTCTTTCCTTCTTCACATGTGTCTGCTTCGTCGATGAAACTATAGCGATTGCATTTTGGTCTGAAAGCCATTTTATCGCTGCATGAAGTCGGCATCTGTCAATATCTACCTAGTGAGCAATAAAAGGTCTCCCGTCTTGCAAATCATCACATATTCTGCAGTGTAAATTATAATTTATCGTGAATAACAGCGTGTGATTTGAAAGATCAATAACCAACCGACATCAAGCACTGCATTTAGTTCAGACAATAAAGAACGCAGCCCATCATTCGTGGCAGCCTATTGTCTCTTAATCAGTGGATTGACCGAAACTATTTTAGGCTCGATATTCCGCGCCACTTATAATCATTGAACATGAACTAACTTGGCCAAAGACTACTACAATTTCTATGCTGTTTCTACAATATTTCCTTGACTCTTGACCACTCTCACAAGCCAGAATAGTTTCGTGCACTTGATGTGGGCAGGGCCCACATGCCGTCCGGAAAGGGTTAAAACATGATCTGTGTTTAGCCAATAAATTTATATTCGAACAATGTGGAAGGCATTCTATTAATATTTCAAAAAGACACCGGCGTTGAAACTTCTAATATTGATTTGGCGCTCTTTAGTGAGCAAACTGCGCATTTATATGAAAAACATTGAATACATTTTCAATGCGTTTCCTAATCTAGAACTATCAGCAAAACAGCCTTGGAACCATGTATACAGGTACACAGAAACCTAGTTGCGCTTACCAAAAGGTCCGAGTTATTTTCCTCAACTTCGCGGTTCAATTGCACCTGCGTGATGCTGGCTTCTAGCAAAATCAACCCTGTCAGCAATTCTCCACTTTCTCATAGATATAGTACATTGCCAGATCCGAGAGAAGCATTTGCAAAAGGGACCATACAGGAACCAACCGTGTTACTAAGCAGTCACACCAAGCACTTTCCAGACACTAGACACAGTAATCGAAAAGTACCCATCTTAGTAGCCGGTATCCCATCGCAAAATCATATTATGCAAGTGAGTAAGTTCAAATTAAAAATTCAAGTTAAAAAAGTTGAAGTTAAACAATGTTCGAGAGGAAAAGCTACGCATGTTGAAAACGAGCGCGCGCCGAAAGAGTACAATTTACGCTATTGATTTTTATTTCTGCTGAACAGCAAGCATGAGATGGTGAAGAGGTTCCATTTTTTCAGTCTCTTTGTATGTTTTCTACTACGCAAGAATCACCCAGTTTTATAAGAGTGTATGTTATACCACATCACTTAGATACGTGCATATGTTTCCCGCATTTCTTTGCTTTCATTGTTATGCTATGATTGTATATTTGATATTTACATCATCAACAAACGCAGCATCCATTGATTTTTATTCCGATGATTTTATTTTACTGACATTCGCTGAAATTACTTGATGATGCATTAACATCGGAATTAGATATTGATATCGTCAAAGCTTTCGAAAGATGTTATATAGTTACAAATATGCGGTTGTATAATAAGGAATTATTATGCAAAATTCATCATATTTCAGGGCTTCTATGAAGACGTCAAATCTCCCATTCAATGGGTATTTTTGAATTGCTGTTTGTGCTACAATCTTTGTTATCAAGCAATTATCCTTCTGATTAAGATGCAGTGATTCTATAAAATCCTGAATCTCCCGATTCTTCCCATTAGTGTTGACTTCAATTATAATTCACTATTTTGTTGGGTATGTCGAATATTGATTCAAATTCAAGGATGTTTTAAGGAATGGATTAGACACGCTATTGCTCTTTCCTGTCATCGATCAGCTATTGCAATGGATGAAAAATGAAGATCTCTTCGTACAAATGAGATCACAAGATTGTTTGCTTGCTTCCAACTGCCTAATTAAAATGCTCCTCTGTTCATTATTGCAGCATGTCAGATGGTAATAGGCCCTTTACGCACAAGGCAATCAGTAACCGATTCATTTTATCATGATTTCAGATGAGGATTAGAGATATCTATGACCGCTTTTCCATCATTCAGAGCTATCTTATTTTTTATCCTCCAATTCAAAACCACAGATCTGTTTCGATCCAAGAAACATTGGACATTTCCAGTAGAGAAAAGACATTTCACATTGAAAGGACAGCTTTTTGCAGCATCCCCTCAGCGATGGCCACCGCCCCTCTTCGGAGGTAGGGTGTAGAGGTGGGACCAGTGGGGTTTCAGCTTCCCCCGGTCAATGCTGTTCACCCTGTGTGAGCAGCTTTGTCTTGGGCATGGTAGCACCCCGATGGCATCGGAATGAACATCTCCCCGGGGCACTCCTCGCCAGCAGTAGGCATTAATTTGCTTTCTGGGTGTGTCGCTTCGTATTGTCTCGATGCGAAGCCTCCTATCCGCTGGACGGAGCCGTGAGAAATCAACAACAACAACAAAAAAAGCTTTTTGCAGCTTTTCCTTCATTGATCTACCCTAACTTTGTTTTTGCCTAGACCGATTGGTATAATTCTTGGCACTTATTGCAGGAACGACCATACTCCTGCATTTGCAACAATGATATTGAGTTTACGAAAATAACAAAGGGCGAGAAATTCTTGTTGATGTGTTAGACAGTTACATCTTCTCGTCAATAGCCCATCACATCAACAACAATGCGCCAAAGAAATGCATTTTATGACGTGACGGAAGCGCCAACGAATTGTAGTAAATCTTTCGAACAACACCTGCAGACGCGGCGGATACGGTGCGTCCTCAGACAGGAAAAGAGGAAAAGAAGAAATAGGTGACGGACGTAATCTCACAGATGATGAAACTGAGAAAGTAGAACGAAGAATCAATGAGTGCATAGAACTGAATAATATGAAACGGAAAGAATGCAAATAAACGAAAGAAAGCTGCTTTACAAAGCAATGCAACAGCACCGAATACCTCGAAAACATTAACACGTTACGAACAATGCAGGTGAAGGTGAAGACTGCAGCTGGAACACGGAGACTGCAGATGATGGAACTATGATCATGGATGCGTCTATGAAGATGGAAAGATGGACAGAATGTAATCAACACTTGTTCAGGGATTTCTAATTCGGATAAATCCTGTTCTCAATTCGCTGAAAGGATGTCATCTTCTTTGCACTTTTGTGTAAATGATGGAGATGCAGAGGAGATGCACAAGAAAATGCCTTTTCTCTTGAATGAAGTCGACTTAATATCAACTTTTACAATGTGTAGGATATATTGAGAGATTTCATGTGCTGCTCTGTGTACTTCAGACAGTTGTAACCAGGAATGAAGAAAAGGATGATTATAAAATGATTGTCAATAAATTCATTGACTAAATTTTATTTTTGATGTTAATTTTGAAACATAAAAACGACAATGAATTTTTCAACGTTTCGTTCAATTAAAAGGCATCTGAATATGATCTTAAGATCTATAAAATGCTTCATATTCAGATGCAAATGCCATGCCTAAATGGTCAGAAAGATTCCTTACATGATTTCTCTGATCCTGCTTATTTTTTATCGCTATGAACTTCGAGTATTTTAGTTTCTATGTAAGTTTTTCAAATTCTATGGCTAGTGTATAACCATTAAGTTGTTCAAGACATTCCTAGTCGCAAGTATCTTGATAATGCTCAAAAGAACATGAGCGAAACGTTGAAAAATTCATTGTCGCTTTTGTTTATTTCAAAAAAAATTAATTGAAATTTAAATGTCGTTGTACTGTGCCGTAGTCGTAAAATATGCCACATCGGAGTCGGAATATATTTTCGTGTTCTGCATCGCTAGTTGTAACCGAGGCCGATCTTGGTCGCTTGCGAGATTGAGGATATCAGGCTCGGACCCGCTTGCAATTCCACTCTTTTTGTCCAACCATTATTAATTCTTCACATGTCATTTGGTAACCAATTGTGTACAATTGCATGTATTTGATGAAGCATAATCGGATACCCTGCATATGCTTGTGTTCAGTGTTCGTAGTTGCTTAAATTGCACGCAGAATGCTGTGAGAAATAAAGATAAGTGCTTTTTGAGATTATGAGTTGCGACACAATTTCATCTTGTAGTTCCAATGCATATTTTAGTTACTCAGCACGAGGCTGTTCCTTAGTTTATCGGATTATGAATTCTCACTGTCTCTCTGATTATGAATCATTGTCTGCCTTTTGAATGTATGTACATGTAATGGTGAACTGTTTTCCAGTCTACTCAAGAAGAAACAGAACTCAGTGTTGGATGGGTTTTTCTTCCCTTAGTTGAAGAGAACGGTCAGCCAGTGGCGAATAAGTAAGTTGATTTCTGATGTAAACAGTATTTCATTAGAAAGTCTGCTAAAAAGGATGACAAATCGGCTCATTTGAGTATACATTTCCTGTACTATTTAATGAAGAAATGCTTTCGACAGTTGACCCGCTCAAATAACAGAGGAGATAACTAATTTTAAGAAATCTGTTCTCTAAAAACATGAATGGATTAGAGAGCTTAGAATAAGTATATTAGGTAGAGTGTCAACTCAGTATTAATTGAATCCCCAATGTGCGTAGTTTCATTCTTATTAAATGAAATCGAGTTGAGACCCAGTAACACTTGTGACATATGTAAATTTTTCGGATCAGAGACTGAGTCATATGTGATTAATTTCGTTTGAATAAATAAATTAGCAAATACCCAGGTTCAAGTCTTTGTCAATTTGTCGTGAACATGACTGATGGACGCTAGCCGAAAA
The DNA here is from genome assembly GCA_907163375.1 of Prostheceraeus crozeri. Classification (NCBI taxonomy): domain Eukaryota; kingdom Metazoa; phylum Platyhelminthes; order Polycladida; family Euryleptidae; genus Prostheceraeus; species Prostheceraeus crozeri. The sequence goes on from CAJQUW010001040.1 coordinate 6,287, forward strand.
CGTTCGACAGTATTATTTTGAAAAATATAAAACGAAGGATCACTTGAACCTGGGATCTTCCGCTAATGAAAACTAATGTAAATTTCTCATTTTTGGAGAAATTTAAACGGATATGACTGATCATAATATTAATACAGAAGGGAGAATAGTATTTTGCAAATCATCCGTGGCATGACAACCTTGTGCGCCTTGATCAGATCACAAATTACCTACCACAGAAAGAACAAGATGCCACAATCAAAGACAATGATCATAATTATAATAGAAGATGTAAACGGGTCCAGAATATTATTCAGATTCAAGAGATGAAACAAATTTAGTAAATCATAAAGTCATGCCGATGAAAATTGAATTAAAAACATGAAATTTCAGCCTAGAAGCACAGTGAGATCTCAACTTTTCCATGAAGACTTGGATTATAATATAATGCAGTTCATGCAATTTCGTTGGTTATCAGCTTAATTTCCCTAATCAGCTAACAAATTTTCATTCATTTTGAATTTCATACTACCTATACAGAGGTACCTAATTGCTAGTATACAACCGCAGGAATAATTTGCAAAAATTTAACTTCTAAAATTTAAAATTCAAGTACTTTTTGGACTGCAGGAAGGCAATCTACGCAAAAAACTGAATCTTATGATAGAATTTTTTTAGTCGACACTCTACCTACTACATGTAGTATATATTCATTCTATGTTACAGAGCATGAAAATAAAAAAAGCATGAAGCATCCAATGACACGAAGAGACATGATATCCACTTTTGGACAATTTTTGAGCCTCTATTGGTCTCAATTCATTATTTCTTTTTTTACAAAATTCTGTTCTTCAATCTAGTTGTCAACAAAACGCAGTTTTCAAACTTTATCAGTCATTTCCTAGATATGGAATCCTTAAATGTATTTTCAGAAATTTCGATCTTCAACTGAATGGCGGAACTCCGTATGAGAAAGGAGTTGATGTGGACCCAACAATTGCTCGTACAGGTAATTTCCATGATTGCTTACTTCCTTGACGTTTTTCTTGATTCAAATTTCCTTCTTTGTCTTATTTTTATCAAATAGAAATCCGATTTCCATTTATCCTTGTACATTGAATGACTGACAGGCAAGAAGGGAATCTCCATGAGCTTTTATGACATTGAAGTCAATTCAAGGAGAAAATATTTCATTTTTTCTGTCTTATATCATGGCGTTTATAGCCAAAATTTGAGGACAAGCTTTCTGAATTGCAACTTCAAATAGGCTTATCCAACGTTTCATTGGCGATCTTCACTTACACCGTGACATGAATGTTGAGGAAATACGTGTACATGGCAGGATTGGAACCGGTCCGGCCTCGGCCAAACAAATTGAAGACCGGCCGATTATTCCAATTGGGCTTATGTCGACGAATGACGACATTCACTTTAGAATTAATTGTCTAGTCAGTGAAAATAGAATTGCAAAATTGAAGGTGAATGATAGCATAATTTTTAGTTTTCATGACGCAAACATTGCGAATCGTTTCTTGAAAATCATTCTTCAAATCAATGCGGTTGACAGAAAGTACGATATCACTGAAAGTTGGTGTTGATGAAGAAGTTTGGGCCTTATAACAACCGCTAGGCATGAGGAAAATTTATTAATTTTGTTGTTTTTCCGTTTTGCAGGGAAACTGTTTAAAGACATAATTATTTGGAAGTTCATTAATTAATACGTTTAGGTAGTATATTCTGTTACTAAAATCATGGCTATTTTGCTCGAGGATTCTGATTGTAGCTTAAGTTTCGTTCCTCGTAATGAGTGCTACGAAGTTTTCATGGTTGGCTTGACCATGAAGCTTGGTTCTCGGTTGAGCAGCTGCCAGTCTTAATTAGTAGTTTGCAAGACGCCGGCCACGGCCGGCTCCAACCCTAGTACACGTCACTCTGTTACGTCCAATCAGGCGGAAGGCATATTTAGTGAAGCGCCTCAACTTCGGTTGCGGTTTTAAGTGATACAATGCACCCCTCACACGCGTGCGATCAAGTTGTGCCAACTTTGCGCTCACGTGGAGATGATGCGTTAGCCTGGGTGTTTGGGGGCATGCTTGCACATGCTACAGCTCAAACGTCGGTGGGTCGAACCTGCCGGCAACTGATGAGGCCCAACAGTCTGGAACATGGCACTTAGCAGTTACATCTCTTGAGATTTGATGAATTTAGAAATTAGAGTTATTAAACCCTTCGCACGACGAATCGCTTCAGTATCTGGCCGAATTCATATGTAAAAATAACGACATTTTCGATCAAGCATGCCTGTGTGGGTTTAGGTATGTCCTCGAAAGTGCTGAAATTGGATTTCCATGTTTTGTTCATTTGATGCTCTAAAAAGATGATTCTTGTTCCTTCTTTGACCTGCAATGCATTCGTTCCCTAACAAGTGAATCAGATGTCTATTTTAATTTTCGGCTAAATTAGTTTTAATCTCGACCAACAACGTAGCGTTATTCAGGAGTAAGTCTCAAGGTTCTTTCTTTGCTCGGTTTTATTCTGTGTTGGCAATAACTCTAATTGGCCACTTGAAAATATAACTGCAATAAAACTACCGGCTATAACAAGTATCGTAGATTCTGTCTTGATTGTTCGAAATAATGTGCCGAGTTATTCGTGAAAAAATCACATCTTGAAAAATATCTATCTTAAATAGGCCTACCCGTAACCCTTTGGCTGCAGTGCTTTTTTCATATACCTATCGAATTTCACTGAGTCCGAGTTAACTCGCATCGAGACGGCAGGACAACATCACTGGTGCGTTGCAGGCGGTGATACAATGAGAAACTGAGCCCGACAGCATGACAATATCGAAACAGCATGACAATATAACTGAACCAATTTAGGTAATTCTCTCTGTGTCTCTGAAGGGTTTAAGTCACTTCATACTAAAACGAATAAATTCGTTATTCGTGAAATTGGAACACTGCAGCAGTCCGAGTTAACTCGGGATTCGCGGACAGTGGAAGGGAAAACTTTATCTGTCAGTGATAGTTGCCTCCCCTACTGATACGAGTTAACTCGGGCTCGGTTTCCTGTTGTACTCCATTATCACCGTCGCCAGTCAATTGCTGATAACGCTTGATACGAGTTATCCCGGGCTCAGCCGTTAAAGGGGTAAGCTAATGAAGATGACAATTAGATAATACAAGCTTACTGAACAAAATATATGATAGTTTCATTGTAGTGAATAAATCTCGATTACATAAACGTTATTGAATGGATAAAGCCTATTAGGCAGGATTTTCGGACTTTTTCGTACATTATGTGCATTGAGCCTATCATTGAAAAAGATTTACTTTGCAATTTGTGCCGGTAGTTCCGGTATAGCAAGACATTGGGCGATAGTCAAACAGTTGAAATACCTCCACACAACCTCAATCCCATCGAACATCTTCGCTTCCAATGGAAATCGATTATTCGTTCTAAGGCTCTAAGAAATGAGACCGAGCTGTCCATTGCGTTTCATTCGAACGCAGATTTGGTTACAAGAAAAAACACAGGAATCACTACCGCTTCTCAGTCAGCTTGTATCGTTCACTTTTTGTCCTTCAAAATATTTAGTTTAAAATATTGCTTGCAAAATCGCGATTTTTCACGAATAAGTCTGTGTTTCTGATCAACTTTTGATTCTTCAAGCTATCCTGTACTGATAACTGTGCCTAAATACATGTACTTTGAATTTACACTTTTGCTTTATTCAATATTTTTGAAAATTTCTCATCGAAAATTTCCCTTAAAATTTACTTCCTCAATCGCAAACTTGTTTTCTAACCTTTTCTCCCCGATTTCAGTCCTAATGCCAATTCTGATGCTGTTGATTAAATTTCCACATTTCAGCGGGTCATCATCCAGCTGGGGAACCCGGTATGAGTATCAGAGTTCTATGCATGCTAGTGCCGTGATGTCTCTTTATTATGCCCTGAATACTCTTGCTTTATCTCTTCTTCAATATTTCAAATTTATCCAGAAATCGCAAAGTTGATTGATTCCAAGTCAGACGTCGCAACAGGAATATCTTGAGAACACTTGGAGTCGATTTTATCATGTTGAAGGTTGCTGGAGGATATCACAATGCTTCGACATTGTGAAAGGAAGATCGGCTGAATTAATGCATCATGTACATGCTTGTTAATTTCAGGGTGGTTTGACGGATTCTATCTGAATGAATGACTAACTGATGAGCATTCTATCTTATCTCTGCCGGTCTTATTATGCTGTAAATATTACAAATGAAAAGTTAATCCATGCCAAAATTCTTTGCATTATATCTCGTCTTGAACTGATCTGGCATACCCACAGAGATAAGTTGTCGGCGTGTTTGAGTCTAGAGATGACATTAATTAGCACTGATGGTCACGGTCAGAACTAGTATCGAGGGGCAAGAAGATCTACGAATGTCCTGAAGAACATTGACATCACATGAAACGTACACAGTAAGCAAATTTAGATCGTGAAGAGTCAAGCGGTGTGCATAATATTTCCATTTGATGAATTTATCACTAAGAAAAATTAAATGAAAGTTATATACGTTTCATTTGACAGCTGCCTGCAATCTGACCGTTGAAGTTCGTTGGTTCTCTGACAAGAGCACTTCTGCAAAGCGCGCGCTTGACCAATCACACAAGCCAAGGAAAGACGAATCTCTATGTCAATCTCTATTGCTTGCTACCTTTGCATACAATGTCTAGAATAGTATTATGTCCGCTCTAGACTAACCCACACGCAAATTAATCTATCTCTGTGGCATACTGTACATTGATGGTGTTCTGCACAGTTATTGAATGACCATTCATATCAATAGAATTCATTTTCGGCTGATGTCACTAGATGTCCAGTCAACAAAACTAATTTTTGAATGATAGTATTGAATGATGACAAGGTCTGACGTCATTCGAATCAATCAACATGGATTCTGGACAAGTTTGAGATATTGAGAGATGAGGTAATCGCAGGTCTACTACTACCTACTATGGAAACCTTATACAGATAGTAATTATCAATAAAATTGCTACTATTGCTGATTTTAAGCCCAATTCAAAAATCCGCTTTCCCGCGGGAACGACTTTCAGCCAGGAAAGAGAATGATTATTCTTGCTTTTGCTAATCCTTCAGCAGTTTTTTAAGTTTGTATCACTTCATGGATTATAGCATAGCTTCATAGTTACGAATTAGAATCTTTCCTTTATATCCCTTTTGTCGCATTGCATCATAGTTATCCGTCTATAAATGCACCTGCATTCAGACTTGTCACCATTCAGAGACTGTTACTATTTATTCTGAATTTTTCATGAAAAGGATCCATGACAATGTATGATTGGAAGATTTTATCATAAATAGATTTTTCTAAATTAAACATATGGTTTCTCGGTGTTTAAAAAGCTAGCTATCCTTTTATAAAGCTTCGAATTGCCTTCTACTTCGACAATCTCAAATGCTGGCAAGTCTGCAAGCACTGTTCCATGCCTAGAAATCGAGTGAGTTCCTGAACTTTCGCTCATGTTATTTGTACAAGTAGGTCAGTTTCGTTTTTGTTGAAGCTAACGATTATCAGAAGGAATAATTGCTATTTCATCCTGTCAGTCGATTTGATTATTGTGTCCACAGTGTTTCGAGAACCGGAGATACTGTACATATCCATCATATATCGTTTATACTGCAGTTTACACCATCTGAGTAATTTGATAATTGTCTTTCTGTCACATGAATTATGGCTATTCTTTGAATGTGACGAAGGTGTAAGGTTATTCATATTGGTATACATGTACATGCTTTACTCAAGCCTATGTTTCGACCAATCTGTTCAATCTTTTAGCCATTCTTGATGCTCTTCATGACTTAGGTTATTGTGTGTATAGTCGTTTCAGGGGTGAAATTGAAATATAATCTCAGGAAGCCATTAACATTTTGTGAATTATGTTCATGGACATCATGATTGAAGTTTAACAAATGTATTGCTGATTTTACACAAGTAACTAATGTCATTTTATTCACATACTGATGTGCATTGTGGTGGTTATGATATTGTACGATTTAAATTAACAATGATCATGACTGTATGAATGTCACTTAGCAGAAGATAACTAGCGCATCCTTGGGCTTCGGAAGTGTATTCTGGTGAGGGGAGGGGCTGATCGGGCACCTCAGTGACTTCAAACTGTTGCTCGGAATAATATGAAATTCAGTGCACATAATATTTAGTGTGTGGGCATTCTAATAACATGCATTTTGTTCCAACTCTCTCATATTTGTGCTCTAAATAGTAATTCAAAATTGCCAATTTTGACAAATTTTCGACATTTTAGAGACTTTGACTATCAAGTCCCTTAAGGATTGCTATTTATGATGCCAAAGTGTTTGAATGTGCAGAGAATTTGCTTATCAGTAAAACGAGATTGATAAGAAAGATTTGTACAATGATTTTGGAATTTGGAAGATTGATTCGTTTCTTAGAAAGTTGTCACGTGACATTCTTTCAAATAGATGCAAAATTCAGATCTGCGAAAGAACTGCTTTTCAACATAGGTCATAAGTTTGACCTTCCATATGGCCAAATTCAACGATTTCTGTGAAACGTTTGAAAACTTAAGGTCACATCAGTGCAGGTCAAGCTTTGGTTTTAAGATGACCACAGCAGTAATGCGACAGTGGCCAAACATCCCCCCCAACGCGATGCGGATCGCGATAAATTTTCAATTTTTGGTGTCTACCAAGAAACATCAAAGTGTGATAGATGACGCTGGAAATTGAAGTTAATTCCTGCAAAACTCTAGGAAGGACATGTTTTTTAATACCTGCTAAGCTTTTTGAATTCTGAAATTTCCGGATGAAATTAACATTACGAGCTATTTGCCTTTGGTCGCATTTCGCGATCGATTTGATCAATTTTAATATTGAGGAACTTCTTAAGAGTTCTTAATTTATATCTTGAAATTGCTCCAATGACGGGGGATCCTCCGGTGATGTATCTTTAGCTGCAACGATATACTGTTGGACTCCGGTCGAGTTCTGTTCGTTCGACTGTAGAATTATGAAGTCTGTAATTGAATCGCCCGCCCAGGATATTTTGACGTATGAATGAATTTAATGTCAGAAACGTATTTTACATCTGCAAGTAAAGATGTAATGTGTGCTGGTGCAATATCATCATTTTATACTTCATCCTAATGCTTTCCACTGACTAAATGATGCGTTCTTTTCTTTCAAGCTGGAGCCAGCAAGTTTAAATCCCTTTTGTCTGGGAATCGTCAGCCGCGGATACAGTTCAAGCTATATCAGCCCAATAAGGATACGAAGGATATGCTAGAGTATGTTCATTCATGTCATATTAACAAGAGAAATGGACTTTCTATGAATCCACTAATCGTCAGCTTTATCGGTTTATCAGGCTCTTTGATAGCCCTGATTGCACTAGGTGTTTTTCGTCACCTAGTGAATTTTTAGAGAATTCTTGTAAGCAATTGAAATTGTGAAATCTTGAATTGTGTAAGCAACGAAATTGCGATTCAGATGCAGAAAAATTCAGATGCTTCATTTGTCTTAATTTGTCATCAATTTCCTAAAGGACAATTAGATGACCGATAGCTCCACCTACAAATACATTACTTAGAATCAGAAAGTCAAGCACTTGCACAGCAATTACTGTATTTTTTATTCACTCTGTCAATCAACTGCTTTGGTGATAAGATCTTTCAATTGGTACATGACTAATTTGAATTGAGATCTAGAAGAAGCAGAGTGATCATAGACACCCTATAACTGCGCGCGTATGTCCAAGTAGTCATATGGATTGAGGGTTTAGTGCTTCGCAGGAAAATATTAAGTCACATCAAAATATATTACCGCCTTATGACTTGCTTATGAGTTACTGTTTTATTCTATTTATAAGTAGTACGCTTGAATTTGAAGAACCATAGGACGTATACTTTCAAGACAGATAATCTGCACCACCTTTGACGAACATCTTTGACCTCTGCACATCGACCTCTGGCAATCATGCGTTTACCCGATGCCCTCAACAGGTCATATTCTGATTCGAGGTCAAATATTGATGCAGCCTGATGCTGTCTTAATGTATTTTGCTCCATGAGTTGGTGAAAATAAATATTTGCAATTCTTCATGCACTTCTGGAAATGCCAGTAGCTGATGTAGTTACGATTCCAGATGGATATTGATAGGCCCTAATGTAGCCGACAAAGAGTGGTTAATGATAAAGAAATTTCATGCTTCAAGCTGCAAAGTTCAAAGAGGCATACTTGCATTTCGCATTTTCTTGGAGTTCATGGTCAATAGAGGGGAACTAGGGACCATCACAGATGTTAGGGAAATATCAAAATCTCAAGTCTGCGTGGTGACTTGACACGGATGCATTTCACGTCATTCTGATCGCAGAATGATGCGGTGAGATCGTGCATGAGTAAAAATCAATGAAATCAAGATAAATGCATCAAAGTCCAGAAAACAAGAACCTATCCTTCTGTAAGCATAGTTCCGTCAACAAGGCTAGAATAGAAGAATGAAGAGAAATTGAGGTATTAGTGACTGCCAGGAGGAACCAATATCTGACCTTAAAGGTTCTATCAAGATTGAAAAATGATAATTTTGTAGTCCAATCACACAGCATCACAATCATTCAATTGTCTTATATTTCAGTACTTTGCCAGACTTGATCATCAGTAACTTGATCAATCTCCCGTTCTTATCGCTTTATCGGATGCTCCTCGCCGATGCTTTACTACGCGATCGAAACGATTCAAACTCCAGTGAACCATTGCACAATCCCTTGCTATCACAATTTCCAAAGCTAGTGAATCAAGACGATCTAATGGACATTCTGCGGGTAAGTGAGAGTCATATTTTGCTATCTGGGAGATGTGATTGCATTATATGGAGATTTATCTTAAAATTGACTCCTGCTCATGTTTATGCTTCAAAAAGCCAGGTACTGGTACGCAATTGAGCTGACTTTTGTCAATAATTTCTCACTAGGATTGAGCGCTTCAATTTCTGAGGTCGTGGGAATTGAGATTTCGTGACCTAAAATGATTTATCAAGAACCTCAATTATCTAATTTTCGTCACCTTTCTCATTTTTTCTGAACATGAAGAGATGTTTCGACTGTCTTATGAATTATGATATAGCCGTGGTTTTAATGTGTCCTTATTTTCATGATACAGAATTTTGAAGTTTGAGTTGAATTGATGAATAGTATTGAACAATTTTCTAATAGTTGGATTAGTTATATTACATGCTTAAAACATTTTTCTCTCCAATTTTCTGTGACTAAGAGGAAAGATAAAATGAATTAATTGTCGTTGAAATTATGCAGAAAAATATCATTTTGATCGAAATTCGCACATTTCTGTGCACCGGCACGATTACCAGTGCACCACGCACAGCCCTAAGAATTAGTCACTTTAAGAAATGTTTTTTACTTCATTATTGCTCCTTTTGACTGTCATTTGTATTCTAACCTATCTCATTTACAGACAAGCTGGTTGGAAAAACAAAAGTCATTGAAGCGTGTTGAAAAGGTTAGTCCGACATTTTTGCATTTTATTCGCATAGTCTGTAGATAACCTGGATTTCTAGCCCTTCTCCGCTCATTAACGATCACTTATAAGAAAATTGATATAATATTAATTACATGATTATTCAATCTGTTTACTTGAAAATGATTTTCATCTGTTATATGAATCATTGTGAAGAAACATGCCCACTGTTAGGAAAAATTGCTCCTCGTTCGTGACTACTCAGCGACTTTAACAGACAGCTTGGTTTGAAGGCATGTGGCATTACTGATGAAGACTTAAAGTCAGGGAATCACATGACAGACCAATAACCGTTTTTTAAGTCTGCATTCTAATTCATTGATTATTGATTGTTATATGTAGGGGAATTATATTTACAGATACTTGCTTAATCTGCTAGTCTGCGCACATTGGCCATGTTACAATGCATGTATATACTGTACCTACATCGTAAAGTGGATGTATGTGACTCAGTCTCGATTACACAACATCAGATATACAGTGTATAGTTACATTTATGTGCAACACTGGTAGTCCTTAAAGTAACAAACAAAATACACTCAACGAAATTCATCCATGGATGTAACGTAATTTAGATTTTGAATATTTTTTATAGCAGTTTGCTTGAATCTATACGACAACCCATTTTTACATTTTGTCGAGAAAGTCGTTAAGGCTTGTATTACATATGTAATTTCTTATTTGTTTTTCTTCTGAGACAAGCGCACGTTGAAGGATTAGTTAGAATTTAATTTTACGATTTATTCTCAATTATGTTATCTAACTCTTTCTCTACAAAATTACATTAAAAAATGTCTGAAAAGTTTTAGTTTACACCACAAGTTTTGCACCATGATAAGAAGCCGTGCATCAAGTCTCTTGGATGTCATGGATGACATGGTTTGATGCAGTGGCATATTTAAAGAGGGCAGGTCAACCCTCACCCCCAACTAGATGTTGTAGAAATCTGGGATTTCAGAGGGAACGTATTATGCATTGCCAACGAAATAATGACAACTCTGGAACATGTAAAGTTCAAATCCCTCATTAAAATTAGCTTTCTCAGTAGGAGATTGAAATACATCATGGCTACTTTTTGGTGCTAGTTTGCACTTTAGTCCAAAACTTTATGTTACAAACTAAAATTTCTTAACACTCTTGAAACTTCGCAGAATTCATTTGTAAAGTACATTTCCATCTTAATCCTGAAGCGATGTAGTAAGTTGTAAAAATGACATGGTTCTTCATCATTGACAGGCAGCTGTAATTTGATGTTTATTATGAAATGTATGAATATACAGTATAAATCATATTAAACATGAATAATATAAAATACAAAAATATAGAACAATGATTACTTTTCCAGTACATGTATACAAATAGATCATAATACATATTACAATGTGGGATTGAGCTCATTCCTCCACGTATGCAATTGATTGTGTAACGAATGAGAATAATCGTTTTCAGATGCCATGCTTATTATGCAATACCAACGAAATAATGACAACTCCGAAATGTGTTCAAATCCCTCATCAAAATGGTTATATAATGTATATTTTCGTATTGTACTTAAAAAACGTGCGCAGGTCAATTTTGCGCCCCAACCGATTTTCTGGTTGCAACCCTGGCCCAGCGTCACAATTCAACTCATTTTTGACTTACGCTCAATTTATGTACACGATCACAGATTGGAATGTATTACAGCTTATTTGTAAGCTGAGAGTGCATTTTCTGCTCTTGAATTGTCAGGATGCATATGCGAGTCATTAATTGGCTTAATTAAGGTGCATTGACCCTTTTCTTTACGTCAAATCGCAGTTAAATTGGCAAAAAGAAAACGATTTTTTGACATTAAAATAATGCCACTTTCAATAGATGACTAAGCAACAGATTTAGTATATTCTAGTTTATTATTATAGTATATTGGAGTGGAACTAGGAATTAGTAAAATTCTTACAGTTTCATCTCATTTCAATGAGGCCATCAGACACGAATAACAACTAATCGGCTTAAATAATGCAGTAGACTTTGAAAGTTTTATAGTGACCTTCAGTCAAGAGTTCATGGATGATACTATTATTTCATGTTGAAATTATTTTCCTTTTGCCAATTTGACTGCGATTTGACGTAAAGAAAAGGGACATTGATATGCGACTTTGCTAGTCAGCACGAAAATCGATTAAATTCGATTAAAATAATCTGGCCATGGTTCGTACCCGTTTCTTGCAAGATCATCAGACTTGAGGGCGATGTGGTCCAGCTGAAAGCTTCCTGGTCCAAGTCTTTCTAGTGTTCATGACGTCATCCATGTGTCATCAATCCCATCCATACGACTGTTGTGATCAGGTTTCAGCAGGATGCTATTGTGGAGCGCCAACCTTGTTCGTCAAGTGGGTATGTCATAGCAACTTTTAGAAATGCAAACGTTTCGGATTGTTAGAATCTGATGTATTTATCTGTAACAGTGTGTTCTTATCAAGTGAATGTTCTCTTTCCATTCGACATTGTACACATACTGCTGTCTCATCTAATCGTACTAATTAATGCAACGTACTCTGTAGTATGTTGTCTCTTTCATGTAGAAATCGAATGAGTTTTTCCTAAAACGTTGCCGAGGGGTCTTATCATAGAAGACGTCAGATGAAAACATTGTTGGGTGGTTTTAATGAATCACTGCAGAAGTCTCAGATTGGACATGGAGGAATTTTCATCCAAGGTTTCATTCAGATTGGTTTAGTAGTACAGAATGAAGACGCGCAGAGTTCATGCTGAGGCTTCCCAATACGTAACTAAGCGCGCCTGCTTCAAAAATCAAAATTGACATTTCCATAATATGCTGTATGATTATATTATCCAGTCGGTGACTGTATAAATTTGTTTCATGACAAAGCTTCATGACAGTTGTTTTAACTGGTCTAATTGAATGTGACAAATTTACTAGCAATTATCATGAGAGCAGAAAATGCTGCATCGATATCTTCTTATAGAATTTCTAGATGGAAATGTTAAATTTCTCGCAGCTGGAAGAGACTTTTTTGAGAATACGCACGTATTTATCAGCAGCGCAGAGTGATCATACTGTCTATATAAAGATGGTTATGCTGCTCCAGAATATTATGGATGCATTGCCTAAGTACACGACATATTCAAGAACATGCAACCAGACGAATTCCTTTTTTTGCTTCTAGCATACCTTCAAACCAGACTCTTAATTGTGGTATACATTGCGGATGTGCAATGTGATAAATAATAAATCAAATAATACACGTGTTTAACTGAGATAAAAATTGAACATTAGCATCAGCATGGTTTCTGGTCATTCGATGTACCTGAAATGTCGCACAAGTTTGACAAATTATAGTTATTCCGCTCTGATAGTAGTGCCAGTCTTTGTTGGGGTCATAGAGAAAGATTCATTTTCGTTTATCGGTTAGTCTAAAACGGGCATAATCCTATTCCAGCCATTGTATGCAATGGTAGCAAGCGATAGAAATTGACAACTCTCTTTGTATTGTGTGATTGGTCAAGCATGGGCATTACAGAAGTAGCTCGTATCAGCGAATACACAACGGTCATGTTGCAGGCAGGTCTGTCAAGTGAAAAGTACGAATCTTTTACTCAATTTTCCTCCATGATAAATTCATCAAATGGAAATATTATTCGCAGCGTTCGACTCTTAACGATCGAAATTTGCTGACTGTGTACGTTTTATGTGATGTCAATCATCTGGTTCTTCAGAATTCATGCTCGAATTTGCATTACGTTCAATGGAAAATAAATCTGCTTGCCCCTCGAGACTAGTTCTGGCCGTGACCATCATTGCTGATTAAAGTCATCTCTAGAGAGAAGTATGCAAACAAGGAAGATGATCTCTGTGGGGTATAGTTTGCAATTACGTCATACTTGTGACATTTTTGTGTAATTTCTACAGTCTACAGTCTCTTATCACATGGATGGAATAGTGACACACATGGTCACCCGAAGCGAGGTATCACTGTGTGAATATATTTTGCTATATTAAGTTTATTGACTCGCTATTCGCGGGTCAGCATGTACATCTAACGTAAAATACCCAGAATGACAGTGTAAAGAATCACTAACTGTTGCGAATATAAGATACTTGAAGGTCAAGCATGCAGCGGCATACTTTTATCTTTCAATTATCTAAGTCCTTATCTTCATCAACTTTGTTACAGATGAATTTACACTTGAAGAACACACTGATATTTGTGTAATAGCAGAAGCATCCAGGAGGTTATCGCTTGTTTGTAATCATTTGAGCTATTAAGCTGTGTTTCATTATCTCCGCTTAATGATTGATATTTCGCTAGTTGTTGGAGTAATTTAGTTTTAGTGTTATATATCATCGAATGTGAATATATGGATTGTAATTAGTGTGAATTGAGTTATTCTGAAAGTGAGTTGCTCTTAATGTTACATGAAGTAGGTTAATGAATTCATGAAGTGCTCACGGATGAATTCTTTGGACGGTCAGACTCCCTATCACAAATGATAGTTCTGGAAAAGTAATGATTTCAGGTGGCATAAATGTATTTCACAATTCATATCCGTCGTCAGTAGAGGACCGTGGTCCGGCATAGAAGGCTTGAAGATGCAGCACTAATAATTAATGATGAAAAGTATTCATTACATGGAGAGTACGCAAAAGTTCAGGTGTTGGACTACATTTTAACAGTTGAAAAAGCAACATACATTGTGATTGATCTTCCTGAAATCGAGATAGAGTCAACCCTTTCATGCACATCCTTTTGAGGACATTTCTACCTACATCTTTTGGGCCCGCACTGCACAGCGGCAAAGATCCCATAGTGACAAAAAATTTGTGGCCAAAAGAAAGATGAGATCAATGCGATTCTAATGGCACCACTCCCAACCTAGCACGATCCGCAGAGCGCTTGCAAATTGAATTGAAAAAATTAACAAAAGTATTTAATTTTGAAAGTAATTTAAGAATGAAGGAGTTAAATAAAACTACGAATGATAGGAAATGTGAATAAAAAGAAAATGTTTTTATATCCCAGAATTTTTTTAGTCAAAAATATTAAGACATTAAAATATTTATTTGTTTCAGAACCTCGATATATTTAAAAGATTGGTCAAGATATTTAACATATTTAGAAGTCAGTTTATAGTCTGAATGATAGTAATGACTCCACAGAGCTCAGAAAAATATTTAAATAGGACTATTTGCATACCTTAAAACGTCTGAAACATTAAAAATCAAAGCATTTAAAATACATGTATCTAATTTCGCTTAATAGTCGTTTAATGGCAGACTAATATTTTGGAGAGATTTTGTGGAGTAGTCGCAATCGATTGTCAGATTTAAAATGTGGGCTTGAAGTCGACGCTAATCATCGGTACAAAGTTGTAGATGGCATCCTAAAGGAACACTTTGTTTGAGAGTGAACTCTCTGGAACCTGATGGCACTGTCCAGTGCAGCGGAAGATGGACTTGACTATAAAGATTTTTGGGTACTTCTATTCTTCCCTCCCCCTCCTACATTTTCCAACTTTTCCAAATTCATCAAATTTCATCAAACTTAGTCACATTGGATTTAGAATAGACTTCATCTGTCACTGAGTGATAGTACAACACCACTAAGAAGTTTTACTTGAACACTGGGATGAAGGATTGGTACCTTGGATACTCAGTTAGAATACAAGCTACAGCTGTGATCATGAACCTCGTGGGATTGTTGTCTACAGACAAAAGACGAGCAGTTGTCTAATTCTGGGGCTGCAAATGTTCTATAAGTCAGATAAGAGGAATTTTGCATACTCAACGCTATGCGACGTTAGTGAGACTGCCCGTAGGAGCAAGAGAAGATCGTTGACACTCCCGGGTTTCAACAACAGAAATGTGGGGGGAGGGAGGGAGGAAAGAATAGAACTACCGATTTTTCCAGTTAAATCATATGATACTTATCCTTAATCGTCTCACCGTTCGTCCCCGGCAATTTTTATTGATACCATTCTCTGTGTCGGTTACCGCTGAGAATGCGATCATCAGACTCAATCATAGAGTTTCCAGCGGTTGAACTCAGGCAGCGGTTGAACCAGGCAGAAGGTCCAAATTGGCTGCGATAAATACTCGTATATATGGCATAACAGCATGGCCGTCCATCCTTTGCGACAAAAAGGCGTGCCCTTATCAACTAACATTGTGTTTCAACTGGTACGTGCTTCTTTACATTTTTAATAATATGGTGACTGCCGATGCATCCCAATTTTTAATATTTTGCCTTAGACCGAGAAGTCTAGAAATATTTAAAATAATAGTCGAGAAACCAGAAACATACTCACGTCTTTTGATATTTCGTCACAGTAATTTCTTCTCTTTAAAATGTGAATTTTAAATTTGCGCCTTCTATGCTTGACGATGGTCCTCTATAGACGACCAAAATTAAATATAGAATTAACAAAAAGATTTACAACATTGACTCTTCCCAAATTATGAATTAAAATAAATGCTTTGTCAAGACATTCTGGAAATAATTTGTCCCTGTCATAGTTCAAAGCAGCACAACTTAATCTCATCGGAACTTCATCTTCTCAACATAAAGGAATCTTTGTTGTTAATGACATCCATGCTGCAAAGAATAACGTACAAACTGCACTAATCTCCAATGCATAATGTTTCTATCTCCTTGACAAATTTTGTCAACATTTCTTGCTAATCTAAACTATGTTTCCACTAATATTTCAAACACAAAATACTGAAGTTTGCATTGTATTTTTGATAATTCTAATTCAAACATTAGAAGTTTTTCTTAAAATTGACTAGATGCAACTGTATGGAGACACCCTTCATGCATACGCTCTATCTGATAATAACCGCATGTCTGTTAACAATTAACTCAGGTTGGTTTCGATCTCTTTTTCAGAAAGACAATGAAACTTTGAAGGCCGCGTTTCAAGAAATCTTCATGAATACAGTATACCCAATTTCTTGTCTTTCAACTCTACCTAAGTGGAAGTTTGGAGCCAAGAACTTAACAGAAGTGAGTTTTTCCTATTTTATGACCGTTGACGATCGATTAAGATCTGAGAGTCAATTTACACCAGACGTGATGGGGGAGGGGGCGGCGAAAAGCTTGTTCCCACCACAGAATTAGATTCATCTGCGCTTGTCTTCGGTTTCCTAGAAAGGAAGAATTATATCTGACCTAAATATCAAAATGGCACATCGCAGAATTAGACAACTTGCTCCTTCTCGAATGGATAATTCGTGTATCGCTTGCAATTGGAAATGGCGAACAATAAGCTGTCAGCAGAGGACACCAGAGCCAGTGAGAGATGCGTGCATGCTGTGATATCACTTCGCACACGCCAAAACACACATCGCAGTCTTGGCTAACATTCGATTCAGTGTATGCATTATACAGTGAGGAATACCGAGGAGAGGATTTGAAACATAAAGTGAACTAATTTTCGTACGCCGGCTACTTTTTTAATAATGGTCGGAAGAGCCAACATTATGGAGAAACCTTATGCGCAATGATCTGAATACTTCGAATCTGAAGCAATTTTGGTAATCGAAGCACTTTACTGGAACTCACATTAGCCCGCAAGCGACGCACGACTTTCTTATTTCTGTAAGGCATAAGGAATTCCTTTTTGCCCACTTAGTAAGCTCCTCGATGTGCCGTCCATTTCGTATTAATCACACTTCTAGCAAACCGAAGCAGATAAACAAAATATTTAATTCTGTGGTACCAACAGAACCGCGCGAACATGGGGCACGGGGAGGAAATGTCATGATGAATATCCAACTTGAAAATGTCAATTTATAATACACTGTGAATTGTGTACAGCAAAGTGAATAATACCCGGTAAAGTTAACAGTTGTAGCATACGTTGTTGTTTTTCTGGTCTGAAGAGAAAACTCCTCAGAACTACTTTATGTTTGCTTCCTACTGATTTTAACTGTGACGTCATCAGTGTTCTTCTTGATGCGTCAAATGTATCCGACATTAGCGGATGTTTTCTGTGAAAATTAGCAATTAGAGCTAGCATTAGCGTTTTTAGCGGTGTTGCTGTTTACGGTGTATGATGACCTCTTATTGTTATATCATGATCATATTCACGAGTAATGCTTGCATCTGAATGAGCTGAAAAACAAACCATACCATGTTATGTTTCCGCAATAACTGAAAGTGGCACAATCAGTTTTCATAATTTGACATGAACTCTTATCATCCAGCACTTTAAATTTTAGATAAAATTTAAGTGTCGCAATTATGTCTGGACATTTCACAAGGCAATTAAAACGCAAATAGCACTCTCACAGAAACTTTCTGTTCTGCTTTTCGAACGACAAACGATCTCCAACTTAGCGTCAATCTGAAAAGATTTCTGAGTCCGAAAACGCATTCCGTCTTGTTGATTTTTGATAAGGATTAAATCGTATAGGCCTAGGATTCTATTTTTTATGTCTTGGCGAGTCAGGAGTTTACCTTATTCGAATCGGGTTCTTACAAGGCCCCATTCTACGATTCTAATTATAAATGCTGTCCGCGGAGGCACCTGAAGTCGCATTGTGGTCTGGGGCGTAAAGCATTTGAGCCACAATTTCTGATTATGTAATTGAGAAATATTGCTTTTGCGGCGCAACGTTTTTGAACCACAACGAATTTGCGCCACTTTACTGGTAGGCAGTATTTCAAGTCGAAGTTCAAGTTTAACCATGACATCAACTACACCTATGTTTTCCGCTCATGTTCACCAATTCTCCGTTTATCGTATACACTTTCGCGTGACAATTCTTCTTGCAGCATCTCCGTCTGGTTTTTCCTTCCTTTGAGATACTTGCCAACTCGAAATTTAAAATTTTCATGGAAAACGTAGGCTTTCGCCGACCTGTCTGCCATAGCTCTTTCAGTTAGAATGAAACTGAGTATTTCTATTATTTAAATGTCTGTCGAATTACCTATCAAAAGTTTCCAACTTTTACTTCATATTAGATTTCACCTTTATTTCATTCAAATACTGCATGAAAAGCTTCAACACGATTTTAAATGAAAACATCCTGAATTTCTCTTTTTCTAAGTTGATATCATGTCAATCTGCCAATTATCGACATAATAGGCTACCTGTCATCGTCTCACTCATCGGGCGGGCATCGTTATCAGCTGCCGCTGCCATAAGTTCATTAGACATTGACATAGCAAATGACCATTCTTATGATGATTAAGCAAATAGAAAATTGCCGTGAATGCGTGATTTCTCGTGGCCGCGCAAATGCGTTGTCGGTTTGGTGCAAAAGCATTGTGGCGCAAAAGTCCCTTGCTCTGAACAAATCGCCTTAGCAGCATATTTAATAGCACACTGATAAGGCGGAAGTCAATCATTGATTTATTGCCAGCAAAGCTTGTCGCTGCCTCTTGATAGCTGACACAGCAGAGAATGAAATACAGACCAGGCGTACAAAATGTTCATGATAGCAATTTCAGCATGATAGAATTTAGGAAGAAAGCGTTAGCAGCTCTCGCACTATATCTACTGATAACAGAAGGAGAGGCTCGCTCTTACTTCAGCCAATATTTTATTCAGAGTTAGTTGTAGGCTATGAATAATACATTTGTTCCATATGGGTGGTAGAATGTAACAAAGACAGCAAATGACATGGTAGCGAATGAAAATTGGGAGGCTATACTCTGTGTATCATTTCATTCGCTAATTGGTGAATAAATTTCTGACAGCCTTGTTTTCTAGTTGCTCATTTATCACACTGTCCTATCAAACTATGTGGCATGAGTGAATAGGACAAAGATCGTGATAGAAACAGATGTGTGTATTCAGTATAATATTCATACTTCATGGAAATCTCCCCGTTTTTTTATTTAAGCCGATCAAAAGGTCTTCGGCGTCCAGAACTTTAAATCACTCCTACATGATCGAACAAAGAAGGCGCTTGACACCGAAGATCTGCCAACTTTTCAACAATTTTCTGAATGAATCGGTCTAAATCCGAAGGCGGGGACTTTTACTCTAACTGTTAATACTTTTCAAAAATAATAGCCATCACAGACTAATAGCTATTTACTTACTTGCTTATTTTCTTATGTAGTTCCTGCTGTTGTGTCTCCTCTCCCAGTTCCGGGGCTGGAAGAAGTAGAGATTACCCGTTTCCATTTCGAACAATCGAGAGCAATGTCTTCCGACACTTTTAGAGACTCCGTGTCATCTTGAATGCATGCTTGCGTAGTCTTTGTAGGTCTTCCTGGTTGTCGGCCACCATCGACCGCCAAGTGGTGCATTTCACTGATGATGTCATCAGTGGCTCTCTTCACATGGCCAAACTAGCATAGACGTCTTTGCCGCAGGTGAACCGGAAGTTCGGGCAAGCCACAACGTCTCTGTACTTCCTTGCTTGTGGCTTCAGGTCTATCTTTCAACCTGACCTTTGCCATGTCACTCATCATTCTTCAGTCAATACTTCTGAGAAGCTCGACCAGCTTCAGGCTGAGTGGTCACCTTTCTGCGCCATGGATGAAGACCGATTTAATGTATCTCTCGAACATATGGGCTATACACTGCAATGGAATGCCTTTTGTCGGCAAACAACTGGCCAATTCTCCACTTCGTCCACGAAGCCACGATGCGGGTCCGAGCAGCTGCTTCTGCGCCTGCCTCTGAGTCCACGACATCCGAAGTAACAGAATTCTTGCACCTTTTCTTTTTTTTTACTGAATTTTCACCCCTAGCACAGCTATGAGCCATGAACGAAGCCAGGGGTTACTCAATGAAAAGTAGCAAATTGTATTATTTTAAATAAATAAAATGAAAAAACAGATCTTCTAATCTGATTAAGCTGTCCCCATCAGAAACCTGTTCGCACGCCTCTTGAAAGTATCAAAATTGTATTGGTCAGGGAAAGTGGTCTGGGGAAGATGATTCCAAAGCTGTGCCGTGCGAACAAAAGAGCTTTTCGAGCGACTCACAGTACGTGCGCGTTCTAAGCTCACATGATAGCATATGAGTGCATTAGCTCTGTGTGTGCTTTTGGAGAAGATCTTAGGTTTGGGTACGCACTCATTTACTGCAGAGCTGCTTCTACCGAAATAGTACCTGTAGAAGAGACTGAGTGAAGCAACATTCCATCTGACGGAGAGCGACTGCAACTTGCTAGCAAGTTTTTCACCCATGAGATTCTTGACACGTTTCTCAACCCGTTCAAGGAGGTTAAAATGCGTTTGTGGGGCGCCTGCCCACAGATGACAACAATACTCCATCAGAGGACGAATATTGGACTTGTCAAGATAGCAGACAGTCTGTGGTGGAAGATAGCTGCTGGCACGATAGAGACTACCAATGCGTTGAGCTGCCTGCTTGCTAATGGATTGGATGTACGGTTTCCATGACAAGTCTTTCGTAACCGCCAATCCAAGGAAGGAGATGGAATATTGTTCTCTGATCCTATTATCTGACATCTTAATGCTATGATCATCATCATCTCCTTTAAGTCGTGAGTGCAGAATACTCTGAGTTTTTGAAGGATTGAAGGAAACAAGCCAATTGGCGCCCCATTCTGAGACCCTGCGTAAGTCTTCATTAAGAACGTCGCATAGCTGCTGACGTTGCTGAGTGTTCATTGGTCGCTCATTGGAATTGAAGAGTGTCGTGTCATCTGCATACATCACCAATTTACTCACTAGGCAGTCTGGGAGGTCGTTGATGTACAGCAGAAAAAGAGTGGGTCCCAAAATTGACCCTTGAGGAACTCCTGCATTGACAAACTTGGTGGAA
Organism: Prostheceraeus crozeri; assembly: GCA_907163375.1. Classification (NCBI taxonomy): domain Eukaryota; kingdom Metazoa; phylum Platyhelminthes; order Polycladida; family Euryleptidae; genus Prostheceraeus; species Prostheceraeus crozeri. The sequence continues at coordinate 27,608 of CAJQUW010001040.1, forward strand.
GACTTTTGGCCATCTAAGACGACAGATATCTGCCGGTCACTAAGTAAAGAAGCAAGAAGTTTGTGGAGTTGATCAGCAACTCCATAGGACTTCAGCTTCCTAACGAGTCCCTGATGCCAGACTTTATCGAATGCCTTGGAAATATCCAGGGCAACTGATCTCGTCTCACGTTGTCTGTCAAGGACATGACTCACATGTTCAGTGACATATGAAAGAAGATCTGCAGTTAATAGAGAGTGCCTGAAGCCATACTGTTCTTCTGATAGAAGGTTCTGAGTTTCAAGGAAGTTAACAATATGTTGGTTAATCACTGCTTCAAAAATCTTGCCAGCAATTGGAAGCAGGCTGATAGGACGGTAACTAGATGGAAGAGATGAGTCAGAACCTTTCTTTTGAACTGGAACCACGGAAGCTACTTTCCAACAAGAGGGAAACTCACCGGTGGATACACATCTACTGAACAGTTTAGATAAAAGTGGAGAAAGCTCAGGTGAGAGATGCTTGAAGACCGAAACCGGGATGCCATCTGGTCCACTAGACTTAGAGCTATCGAGACCTGCGATGATCGTTTTGACGTTTCGGACTGTGACTGAAGGAGGACTAACTGTCTCATCAGTGCGCGTGGGAACTGAAGGTGGAATTCTACCTCCATCGTCTAATGACGAATTCTTCGCAAACTCCTAGCAAAGAAGCTCGGCTTTGTCTGCTGAGGTTGTCGCCATAGAAGTACTGACTTCAGCATGACGAAGTGCTGGGATGGAGGATTTGTTCCTATTGGTGACACTGTTGTAAATACTCCAGAAGTCCTTACAGCCAAGCTTTTGGGTTGCAATGGATTTTATGTACATACAAAGCGTAACGGCTTTTGGCCTGATGTATGGTTTCCTTGCAACTTCTACGTGCGGTTTTGTACAGTAGCGAGCATATTAATTGGGTCACCCTTAAAATTGACAGATTTTGATGCTTGGTGCACATTGTTTGCTTGATACAAGTTTTTGCTGTGTGTATGTATCAATAGAGTAAATGTGAAAATTGTAAGACATCAAAACAAGATAATCAATCATCACAATAATTCAGCACGTCAGCAACGCAAGCACACCACACGCACAACAGCACGCATATGTATATATAACAAAGTGTTGACAATGCTGTATAGTTGATCATAGAAGAAAGTTGTCAAGTTATTGATTAATGAAAATTTGTCAAGATTATTGATGGTATCTCTCAGGGCCCAATCTCTTGGTCATCTCCAGCGGCTCAGAATATGACAATAGCATTTTTTCCAAGATATCGGTGAGAACGCATTTACTACGGATTATAACTATGTGCCATAGCATTAACAATTAAGAGGAGAGGTGCAGGAGTAACAGGGAAAGAAGATACATGGTTCGATAGTATTGTGAAAACGGCCATAAGTCCATATAGAAATAGGAAATGTGAAACGGCAATAAAAGGACTGGCAAAATCATGCCACAACAGATCGATCAAGACTGGGATTAAAAGACTTCGCATGGGTATAAGATGTTTGATCCAAGTCTTACAGCAGATTGATCCAAGACACTTATCTTGGATTATCATCGAATAAAATCCGATCACCCTTATTCCGTCCATAGGAGAAAATTAATCGTTGTTGATATAGACAGAAAATCGGTGAAGCCCATACAGAGGCCGCTTCTTGACAGGGTTGATGATCAAGGCGCGACTGCAATGGGGATTGATCATAAAAGGAAATAGGTCAACTCAATGGGAAAATTTTCGTAGGCATTCCAACTATGATTATTGTATGGCATTTAAGTTGAAGATAAGTAAGATATTATTAAATTTAATTACATTTTTAAATTTCATTAAAAATTATCTCATTTAATATCAAGTGAAATATGTCCTAATCTTTTACTAATTTAACAGAAAAATCAGTTTTTTGGGTTCTTTCTTCTTCTTAAAAATGAGCTAGGCCTACGACGTCTTTTTTTTTCTAACTAAAAACACAATTCTCCCTATTTAAAAAGTCCAATCTATGGTGATGTGCATTGTGCAGTATGAAGTCCAGATGGCACAAAATAAGGGAATACGTTAAGGTGAGTCCAGGGGCCAAAGAAAGTTTACATGTCCATTAAGATAATGAAATCAAGCCAGATCACGGATCTTTTTTGTATATGAGGTCTTCAAGTGTATGGAACGATACATGTTGTTATGACATCGACTGAATGCTAAATAAGTATTTGGTTGGACTAGGGAACTCGATTGGTCCCAATTTAAAGTGAATGTTCACACAGAACTTCATTAAAAACAAGATAACGAGCCCTGCCAAACAGCCAAATACATAAAAAAATTACTCTCCATCGCTCAAAATGCTCGAAACAATCTCAGTGGCCGATGCATATTCCTCCAGACAACAGTGGCCGTAGAAACAATACTTGAATTTTTGAACCCAAAAAAACGCGACGGGGACTTACCATTTGAGAGAACTGATCGTGACACTGAGTGTATAACACACTTTGACAACCAGGTGAAAAGTTGACTTCGAGACATGATGTAGAAAGTTGACGGGGAGGTACAGCATTAAAGGTAACGGGACCAACCCAGCCAAAGGTAGCGCGTGTGTGGCCAAAAAAAAAATACTGACGAGTTTAAAAAATACATTAAATTATGGACTTGTAAGAAAATAACTTTGAAGGCACATGAAAGAATCAAATTCAAAGCATCATAAAAAAACAAACATTGCGAACATTGTGGGTGGGTGAATTAGTGGGCTCGCTTATTTACTGTACAATTCAAGATTGCCAGCGCTACTGTCACGCTTATACAAAAAGTGGTCACGCTGGCAAGCTGCAGCTGCATATTCTGGTGTAAACCAAGGTTGTGAGTGGGGCTTCATTTGGAAAGTACGGTGAGGAATGTAGACCAACATCCCTATCTGAAGCCACTCTGTCAGTTCTTGCGCCGACTTGAGGACGTTCTCGCTCAGAATCAATTCTCTGCTTGAACTTGACTAAGAAAAGTGCGGAAGCCACACCAGTCTGCTTTGGAGAATTGATAAACTGTTCTATGGAAGGGTGCACACGGTGTGGAGCAAATTTGTTTGCCAGAAACTGTGATAACACAGTGATCAGACGAAAGACCTTTTGTAGGGTGATCCCATTCTCTTAAAATGAATCATCGTCAGGCGACGGGAAGCATCTGCACACTTCGGACAGCAGGAGTTCGTTACTCATTGAACGGATCGCAATTGAGAGCATTTTTTATGACACCACAATTTGCAGGAAACATGGAAGATCGAGTTTGTGACGGTTCACTTCCCGCAACAACTGCAGGGCAACTTTCCAGACTTGATGCGTTCTTTATTTTCCCCAACTATCTTGACCTCGGATTTCTTCCCGTTGATTTAAAACCACAACACACTTATTCATCCTTCCACTAAGAAAATATGTCAATAGTTTCTTCCTGTTTGGCGGTTGCTTTCAAGACGAGGTCATTTGCATAGACTACGAGAAGGATCATTATTTAATCACATAGTAATTTACAGAATACATCGGAACAACAAAGAACCCAGCGACCTAAAAGAGCGGAGGAAAACAAACAACTGAAACATATCTCAATTTCAACATGAAGAGAAGCAATTTTTAAAGATTAGCGTACTCTTCAGACAAGACAATCAGCAATTTGCGACCACATACTAGAATTTAGCTGTCATTGCAACATTGACCATTTTTAGTCGTTGATATTTTCAAATGATGTGCAGCATTATATACATGCAATGTATGCAAACTCATATTTTTCTAAGGATTATAAGAATTCAGATAGCCCTTAAGAGGAAAGTCAAGTCAAATTTTATCAAATCATATAAAAAGAAAATTGTTAGAACGCAACGTGTATCCGAAAGTTACAAATCGGTGAACACAAAAGTCGCCATTGGTGCCACATTTTAGGTTTGTTAGCTGGAAAACCAATTAGCTTTTCGTTTCAAATCCTTTAGTTTCCTGCATACCCTGGCTGAAATTAAGATTGGGTTCACTTGTTTACTTTCTTCCGTTTTTCAGATCTTTGGATTTGCTGTTGTTTTTGTTAGAAATTGCATCAAGGAATTTGTTGACACAACCATGAATCAAGTGCCTCGCTTGTCTTGGTTGCAGTTGTCATTTCGCTGTTGTGTAATGAGCAAGACGAATTACGAATTTACGAAAAAAGCAATTGTTTTTTCTATTCGAGATAATTTGACCTCAATTCGTTTGGTGTCGCTATTATTTAACTGTGACGGACAGTCATGAATGCATCTTCATATTTGTTAATGAGTGCATTTTTATTTCAGGCCAGACAGGCTACAATTCAGAAATTCATGGCGAAGAAGAAATCAAGTATTCGCAGTGCTCTGTTGTCTGCAGATATGGAATACTCTCCTTTAACGTTCAAAGAACTGATTTTCGATGTTGTAGGTCCTGCCCGCGGTACTTAGAAGTATTAAAGAACAAATAAGTGAACATTTTTTGTACAAGTGAATGACGGAAGAAATCTCAACTCGCAATGAGTTTGGAACACAAAATGACATTGGACATTACCTCAAAACGTCGACCCACACGCATCATTCAACTGTCACAGTCTTCACGGATTAGCTTAATACGAGAAAATTCATCAAATCTTCGTTTTCAAATTAGCATTTCTGTAAATTGATATCAATTGTATAAACAAATCATGTTCTCCGTAATTGTATCAAAATTTATCTAGTTGTCGTTTGCCATATCATGACAACTTAATCCGTTCTTGTTAGGGAACTTGTCTATTTCTGTTGTTTAGATATCTTTGACATGGATGCTGGAAATCCAAAAGATAATGATTTTGTAAATTGTTTTCATTACAATAACTTCTGATGAATCCTTTGCTTTCCTTTATACCGAACCGCCAGGAAAAGCTGCTATCGATTAGGTTAGAATGTGCACTATCGTGCTTGATCCATTAAATGAGAAGACTGATCATACTCAAACTACATCAATGTTCGAGACATCCTAACGATCTTCCCAAGACCAGTATTTAAGGAATGTATTTCATTATAATTGAACAATTGCTGATAACAATAGAAAGTGATCCTATGCGCTCACTTACCGCAGTCCAGGAAGTTTTCAGCACAGAATTAGATAGGTCATCTCTTCTTCTGTTTGACCAGAAAGGAAACATTGGAACATGTAACGTTAATGAAATGGCACAATCTGCTGACATAATACCATAGCAATTGAACAATGAGCTGATTCAGCATTAAACACGCCAAATTGTACGAAATTTCAGTGACTGTTATCAACCCGATCACACAGCAAAGAGACACAGACGATGTATTACAAATTCCTCCTGTTTGTAAAACATACATTAGATCCTCATAAAACTTCTGGACGATGCACAAATATGAATAAAGTGCAATGTCAAAAAAGAATAATACAAACAACGAATTGGTTACGGAGTTGTACCATCTACACTTTTTCACGTTAGTGTGTTTACAAAATGTAGATAATAAATGTTACTGTGATGAGACTTTCCATTCACCCTTGATGACATGTTAACGGCGTAAAAGTATTCACTTCGCTGCCGGCACGAGATCGGACAATAGAAGGAGGATAGACATCTGCATGAGACTCGTGATCTGTGTTTGCATGACGAAAATCTTTGCTGCTTTTTTCTTCAGTTTCGTGCTCTGCTATAGAAATCAGTTCTGTCATCTGTATGCGTTAACCGACACTTCGTGGAACGCACTGTCAGACTCATTCATTGATGATTGATAAAGAGAATGCAACCAATCTCGCGTCATTATCACGCTTCGGTCCGACGACTCAATTGCACTTGTTCGCATCTTGACTTGACTTCAATTTAACCCTATTGTAACTAGGCTATATGGCAGCATCCAGGCGAGCTACTTTTTTTGCAAGCAATGTCTCAGTTAAGCATGGATGCAGAGCCAGGCGAACATGTAACTGATCATATCGACGACAAAAAAACCGCTTTTGGAATGCTTACCCGTGCTGGAAGTGATCGAGGTAATTTCATTGAACTTAACAGTATTTGGATTCCAATAAGCAATTCTATCGTGCTGTCATGGCATTACAGCGATTTAAATTTTTCCTTAGATCAATTCGCTTTGATAATGGAAGTACTCATGATTCTAAGAGGACTTCAAACAAATCTGTGGCGGGAGTTATATGGTCCCTCCTTCGATTTTACGTTTGTGATGAAAACATAGATGAGCATACCGAGAACATATACCGAGACTCACATGCCTGCCCTCTAAACCTCGAAAATAATACGAAATTGGAATCTTTTGGACATGTGAGTCATCCTCTATTTATGCCCTCAAGGGACATCTCTACGGTTGAACAAATCCTTGTGAGCCTTTTCATCGAAATTTAGTCGATGATATCGTCATGACTTTGATTGAGCCGCTGTTTGGCTAGGGACGAGACACAGTGTATTTTTTAACATAGTAACTGGGCGCCCAATCATGATCATAGGTTTCCCAGTCATTGAAAATTCGAAGTACTGGGCGACAGTGCAATTTGATGCGTCGTATTACATAATGAGGTATTAATGCATTTTTATTGTGAGTGTGGCTGTGCGATCTCTTGATCTAATGAAGGACGGTCCATTTCCTGGGGTCCTGGGAGAGGAACTCAACGACAATGAGGAGGAATCCGAAGCAGGAGAGGATTCAAGACGAACAATTAAATCTCTGGTCACCTTCAAAAAAGATAATTCCGATGTCAGGAATGAAATTATCATGAGTGCATCCGAATAGCTGTCTCAACGGCTTGATGATGAGCAAGATTTTGTTACTGAAGACATTAGTCACTGATAGAATCGAGAACAGAAAAATACATGATTGCAGCAACAGGACAAGCAGTAAAGGACCTGTTTCGAGAAGCAGCAGTTCGCCAGTACTCGGAAGAGGTCATTGGTCTCTTTGCAGCAACGAAACTGCCGATGCCGTCAAGTTATAACGATAGTATTGCAAACTATACTACCTCTTGTAAATATCCATAAAAGGTACTTTCTTTCCCAAACTAGTGCAGTCATATATTGCACTATGCACACACAGCTGCGGACCGGAGAGAGCTCTGTATCCTGCCATGCATACAATCTTCAAAAGCTGTAAACAATGACGGTTTCTTCGAGCACATTGAACAGTAAAATTTCCATCGCCATGAATGGCTGGGGAACGGCAACCTTTCATTTGCAACCTGCAGTGGCAAAATTCCTTCAGCAGAAAGAGCGCAGGTACCGGAAGCCTTCTGACTTGACGTGAACGGTGCATTGTAAGGAAGTTTCATTGAAAGTGATAATTGTAAATTCCAGGCCATCATCTGTGGAGTCTTTTTGCTAATAACTAAGTACATGAACCTTCATTGATATGCAACATGATATACGTGTTTCAACTATCAATAAAGATATTGACAAAAATCAAATTTTTATTTTACACCGGATACAGAATGCACAGGCTCTCATTCAAGAAAAAAGGAACAAATTTAATAGATTCCGTCATACTGCACCTACTTTACATTAAAGTCACCCAGTAAAATTTCCTTAAAAATGCTCTGACGAGATATATGCATAGACAATTATTTCACGCTTTATTCTCTCGCTCGTCAATTACTCGCAAAGAATTTGACGTTGCTCGGTACCATTCGCTCGAATCTGCGTGAATACCTCGAGTTCTACAGAACATCTGCGAGAGTCGCTTTTTTTCGACCATGACAACAGAATCTGTGGTGTCGCTTACCAAGCCAAGAGCAGCATGACTGTAATGTTACTTAGCTCACCATGGATCAGAATAAACAAAAGGGAGGCGTTTGGCACTCTTGATCAAATTGTAAAGGAAATTACTGTTCGCCGTAAAGACCTTCCGTTGGCCGCTTTTGGTATTTTGCAATTAATATGCTTGACGTCGCCAGAAACAATTTTTAATCATCATGAAGTGGAGCGGTTACTCGTGGAAGAAAATAGAATTTTTAAAACGATAGTCATCTTATCTTGCCAAAGACTACGCTGTCGACCATCTCATCATAGGCATACATGAATCTGTCAATTCTCAACTCCTTACCTCCATATCAGTAAATCCAGGTCGTTGTTCCACTTCCTTTAAAAGCAGCCGTTTATTGTTTGATTTTTGCCAAAAATTGTGTGTCCGAGACATCGATTAGTCAAGACGAGTCGGTGTCTGACTGGCAGAATTTGTGAATATTGAACTTTTTTATTTGAATGAAATTATGCTTTCGTGAAATAAAATTGCAATGTTTTCCTGACAAAGTTAACAAATAAGGGATTTCATAGCTTCAATATAGTCGCATCATCATAAAGATAAATATGCAGAAATAATTAATAGCTGTGCAATTAATTTAACAATTCACAGAAAAATTCTATGTCTACAAAATGTAGTCACACATGCGACAACGTATGTAAATGTAGACTAAATGTAGATTAGGGTTAAGAGCTAGCTTTATTTTATGAGACGCTGCAACCACATCAATCAGATCGCCCGTCCCTAGCGATTGTTGGTGCTCCTTTTAATCACATCAAACAGGTATGAAAATCATGTCCATCGCGCATGTTACTTGCACATGTGTGTTGCTATGCCCATCAGCAATGTGCTTACTTGTTTTTACCGATGTGCTTACATTCGCACCTTTTTGAGTAAGTTGGCATTATTTGATCTCTCGTATTGACTTTGAGTAATTAACGGATGACGTGCTCTGCACGCATTGATCGCGAGAGGGCAAGTTAACAAAGTGCCTAGGACATAATGTTCATACACGTATAATTGTAATAATTGCTAGGTCTATATCGGTGCGGGTCCTATCAAAATGATAGTACTCGACCGCATTTGCCCGAGACAGACAATTCTGGAGCAAAGATGCAAGTAGCACGGTATTTACAGACGTAGAAGAGTGATTCAAATTAGAAAGCTGCTTTGCAAAGTTCTACATGCTCCAGGCCCCATTACGCGCATAATACCTACATCCGGACCTCTGATCTCGACTTTTAATCAGTCATAAGCATGTTATGTAATCGGGCTTTACATTGACTGGATGGATTTCTGACATAACATATCGTCAAATCTGAACTTTTTGTCACAACTCACGCTAGCTATAACAAATAATGAAACCTATGGATAAAAATTCAGACACATTTACTGGTTAGCAGGAGAATAAGCGGTCTCTGGGTAAATGACTGGACTACAGTACAAGATGAAAAATCATAAGTATAGGCTATTTGATTTAACTCATGACTCTGACAATTTACACGCATTGACTTTCCTCCAAAATGTGCAAATGAAGTTTCAAATTTTATTTCAAAAGGCATGCAATCCATCTAATGTCTAGAGACATTACGGGGTCAAATTGGCCGATATGCTGAAGCTCTTTTTTATTTTCAATTTCAGTTTCTGTTAATTGGTCATGTAATAGAATCGTTAAGTTACAAAGAATCAACATTAAGCAAGAATGTCGTATACTATCTCATGCTGTAAATTGTAACACTTAAGTCATAAGTGGCTTTGACTACATAGTACCATATTGTTTCGTACCCGTAATCCGGGCTACCATGAGTCATAAAGAAAAGAGTCACATGGTATTGGAAGGTGTATATGGACATAAACGAAGGCTATATACACCAATTATAATGCGCTTATTAAAATGAGATGATCTTTCAAACTCTAGGCCTACTTAGCGGATTTGACGAACCATATTGCGTCGCGAAATATAATAATAATAATAGCTTTATTTTTGTCTCACATACAAGAAGGCTAGGAGCCTACTGGTAGCTCGGTGAGAGCAAATACAAATTCATTCACAGTTCAAATTACAAGAGGAAAGGGTTGAAGACCGACACTATGAAGACAGGAAGTCAGGTATGGCAAAAGCGAATGAAAGAGTTCTTGAGTCGTTTTGTTCTTGCAAGAGGAGGGCAGAGTGGGCATGTATTACGCATAGTGATTTCTCGAGTGAGAAAACACTCTCACAAGGGGTTGTCAGTATTGTTGTTAACAGAGTCGAATAGGTTCAAACATAACTGTGTGGCCATGTTCTGGAATGTTATAGGCCTACTGGCCTCAGCACCAATGATGCGAAGTGCTCTGTTTTCGAAACAGATCAGTTTCTTGGAGAGGCAGAAGGGAATGTTGCAAAAAAACTGGGTAGCAATGCAGCAGCCAATGTCTAGTCATTGCTCGATAAGCTTGATGCATGAATTCTGGAGGACATGACGATTTCCGCATTAACCGCAGAATGAACAGGCGTTTCGAGGCTTTGCGAATGACTGTTTACATCAGGGGCGTAGCGTCCATTGGGACATTCGCGGCACTGCCCCGAATGTATCTTTTAGATAAATCCCCCAACATACATGTAAGCGCATTTTAATCATATGCAATATGCGCCAGTAACCAAACGCTACATCTTATGCCTATCTTTAAGTCTTTATTTCATCTTTCCAACGGATGCATAGGTAATTGTAGATGGTTTTCTCTCTCATTCTTCCTCTCTCAGGGGCAGTCGCCGGAGTGTCGCCGAGATTGCACCGATTGGCCAAAATCTAATACGAGCCACACATGATCAGCAATGGCTCGTTGATGTCATCGACAACTCAGCCAATCTATCAATGTGCTGATCCCGAGCGCCAGAACAGCTCGGCGACGCCTTTCAGCTCGTCGCGGCCACTGCATGCAACCCACAAAGAAGCAATCCACCTCTGTGATTCAACCCGGGCGAAGACAAGGAATTCTTTACGAGTTACATTTATACACACACTGGGTGGCTAATTATGGCCACTCTGGCCGGAGCTTGAGTCTGACAACGCGTAGCTAATAGTTGACACGTGCATACCTTCACTTCTTCATTCTTTCATCATTATTTGAAAAGATCAAAGTGAATTCTAGATTAGAGCCGGGCACTTTACTATATGCTGCATGCTATAAGGTATACCAATGCCAAGACTGATTCTAGCCGCGGAGACGTTTTGAAGCACGCTACGCCACTGGTTAACATGCTCATGCAAACGCATGTCGTGAGACAGTGTTACGCCGAGTATGTAGCTGAATGGACTGAACAAGTGGTAACTGCTGGTTGTCGGATAAATTAACAGGTGAGAGCACGATGCTTTTCTTGTTAGTTGTGTTCATCACTGCACATTTTGACGGGTTTATAGGTAGGCCAATCTTCTTCGACCAGCTGATCAGATGGTCCCATTCGGATTGCAGGCGATCTTCGAGTGGATCCCTCAAATAATGCAGGACAGTGACGTCGTCAGCATATTTTGTCATCCAAGAGTTGTCGCAAAGAGGTGATAATTCGTCAAGTACCATGGAGAAGAGCAGCGGGCCAATGACGCTATCTTGTGACATTCCGGATGTTACTTGTGTCCATGTAGATAGCGTTGAACCCACTCGAGTTCTCTGTCGTCTTTGTGTAAGAAAATCTGTGATCCATTTCACGGCTTCGATTGGAAAATTGAATTTTGCCATTGCCTGTTGAATTGCGGCATGGCGAAGCCTGTCGAAGGCATGACTGAAATCGACCGACAGAAGTCTGACAGCACCTGACTAGCTATCTAAGTATTACAGAATTTTGTGGTATGTAAGTGTCAAGGCGGTGTATGTCCCTTTGCTTGATCCTGGAATATATGCGAACTGGTCTTGTTTGATTTGGTCCTTGATACAAGGTTTTATTCAATGAGCTGCAAATATTTTCTCAGCAATTTTCGCTAAAAGTGGTGTAAGCGAAATCGGACGATGATTTTCAACGGAGGATCGAGGTCAAAACTCTTCCAGCAAAGCTACCCTCTTTATTAATTTAATTTAATTTTAATTGATTAATTAATTTAATTTACTCATTATTTGCTGTATTACGAATGCCTTAATAATTCATGCATACTGCTATGCCCGAAGTGACTCGATCACTTTCTCTCGAAGCCTGAATTATATTTATCACTAGATAATATATTCTTTGAACATAGCTATATATGCACAGGATCTAGTCTGATATCCTGTGACATTTGGTTCTTTTATTAATAAAATGGTTGCCGGGTGAAAATAAGAAAAATTTTGATAGGAAGCGTTACTAAATCGTATTGTTATTGAATACCCGATATTCCATCCAATTCAGTTCAAAAAGATGTTATAGTAAAACATTTGCTTTACATTATCTCAAGTTTATATATATATATAGCCTATATATATATACAGTACTTGTAAATGTAGGTCGATTAATGTAATCTAAGAACTTATGATTGCAGCATAGAAATTGATAGCAATAAAACATCTAGAACGGAAATATAGCCTTATGCAATACACAATAACGGCACAAAAATCGCACGCATTTTCACATACAAGCACACATACAAGTATACCCATCCCCATTTCCTCATAGGCGTTGCACTATATAGTGTAGTCTTAGACCCCAACTTTGTTATTTTACTCTAGGATAGGCATACCATGAATCTAACCAGTCATTCATTTGTAACCATTTCAATCAAAATTTTGTTATTCGCAATCCATCGTTGCGTAATTTGAATATGTTTGCCATGGTAACATAAGATTACAATAAAAAACAAACGAATAATGAAAATATCAAGGCAGAACGGTTTTATGTTACTTGATCCCTTGATGAAACTATTATTTTTTATTGTCAATGTTGAATCGTTAAGCACATTTTTGCATTTCCATAAAGCCTAAAATTCAAATTGTCCTATACATAAAGCCATAAAGAAAAGACAGTACCAATTGTATTCAGAAATGCCATCATCTTTACACGGAGACTGTGGGCCAAACCTTCGAAACTTGATTGATATCACCAAAACCATTTCGTTGATCATGCACAGTACCAGAGTTGCTAAATCATAGAAATAGCATTCAACCTAAATCAAATCCCCCAGATAAAATTGCAGATTGAAAATGTGCGGAGCAGGGCTGTGGAGCCGATGCGTTATCTCATCGGCTCCGGCTCCGGCTCCACGACACTGATGTGAAAGGCTCCGGCTCGGCTCCGGCTCCGGCTCCGACTTCAAATTCAGGTTCTATCTATGCTGGTTATCCTGGATCCGTTGAACGGGTTTTTTGGATAACGGTGTGGCCTTTAGAGGCTTGCTACAATCATCAAATTAGTTTTCATTAACAAGCAACGACTTAAGTTAATAATAAAAATGATAATAGCCTAATATAATGACAAATAACATACTTGTCATATATTTTTGCATGAATTGACTATCTCTGAAAGATAAAATAAAGTTATAGCCAGGATTGGTTAAATCAGATAAAGATCTCCCGCACTGGCTAAATATAAATTGGCCTAGCCTGCAACCAGTCTAGTACGAGGCTACATTAAATAAGACCACATGAGTGATGATGATATACCTAATTATAGCCGTCACAGGGGCCGAATAGTAGTATAAGCTTTTTAACAAAGCTTGAATATGAAACTGGATAGCGTATGCCTCTAAATAGCTCATAGGGCCTATATCTACTCGAACATGGAAAGGGTATCGGCTATATAGCCAAATATACCGTATCAATAAAGATATCAATTGCTTTATCGAATATTAAAGTGTATATAGGCTAGCTTAGGTTGTTATTTGTTATTGCCTTTATTCAATAGTCTGTTGGTCCATGAATAATATGATCGGTGGGTAGCCCACGACTCATCATCTGTAGAAATTGTAATTTAGATAGCCTCATTGCAGTGTAGGCTAGAAATGTACAATTGAAAATTATACTTAAAAAATTAAAAATATCTAATTTAGGACAAGTTTTGTAATTCTATGCAGCATACTTAATAATTAAGGCCTAACTTACATTATATTAATTTCGTATTTTTCATTATGGCGTAAAGTTGCACTAAATAATTCATCAATGATTCATGTATATTATTATATTCAATTTATGTATAACACATTACCACTATTCCTCTGATAATGGTTAGGCTGATGAAACTGAACTCGGAGTATCACACAGTATGTTGCAGGGTGCTATGCATAATAAAAATTTGACTGCGAGCACCGAGCAGAAATCCCATCTACCTTGCTAGCTTTCGAATGCGCTTGCGGTTTAATGTCACAGTCAATAGAAAAGGGAGGTCAAAAGGCGCCTTTATTGAGAGCGTCTCAGTCTTTTTTATTGTTTACATATAAGTCAGCATGATATCAGCATAAAGTGTTGACAGACGGAAAAAATAATAATGAAAATTCTTGAAATCCACAGGTCTATGACATTTGGGGAAATATTATTACACAATACGGCTCTTGTGCAGTCCCCCCCATTTTTTCTCTGGTCAAAAGATGCAGCACCATTGGATGTCCGTTTCAGCATCACCGGTTTGAGTGAAGCATTCCGTGCTGTTGTAAAAATCTACGTGGGTAATTGCGATGTCATGGTCGCAAACTTCGTCATCAAGTCAACATTGTAATTTGCCTTCGGGTTTTTCGCATTGAAATATACCCTTTGAATTTTGAAGTCAAAGGAAATTCATTGTGAATGAGATACCTTTAAAATAATAGGGCGCTACTAGAAGTGGCTGGGTCGCTTATTGCTATAGCCATGTGAGGACTTGTAGTCAGGTCATTCGTGTGAGTGTGAAGAGTTATCCCTCCAATCAAAATTGATCAAATTGAATAATCGATTGTTTTGAAAAATGTAGGTGGGGGGACTGCACAAGAGCCTACAATACAATCTAAGGAAATTGGCATTGTCACAGATGCCAGTAGCTTCTGCCAGTAGCCATACCGATAGATAATAGGCTACATGGTAACCGTATTAGATTTAAGACATTGCGCAAGAAATGTAGCTATATTATCTTTGCTGACTGAACTGGAAATGTGTACATAAATGACTGGCGACTTGTCTCTAGGAATCTACAATCATCTAGTTAGCATGCATATAACAAGTCTTCAAATTAATGGATTTTGGAAAATACGTTGTCAATATGGAAATTAGTCTTACGAAACATATGCAATAAAAAAATATTACACATGTGTGTAAATATATAATAAATATAATACAAAAGAAGGCGGCAACTGCAAAGAAAGATATCGTGGAGGACAGATCATTGGTATACTTAAAAGACATATCTTTAGATTTCAAATGATTTAATTTTTTATGATGCCAATTAATAACTTTCAAAATTCTAGATTTATATCAAAGCTCAAACTATCAGGGCCGGAGCCTTTGTGATAAATCGGCTCCGGCTCCGACCAAAACCATCGGCTCCGGCTCCGGCTCGGCTCCGGCTCCACAGCCCTGGTGCGGAGGGAGGAGTATAATAGAATCAGCATTAGCATTGCATTTATGTTGTCGCTAGATCAACAGTTGGTGTGAACAGACCGATTTAACACTCATGGCAATAATGTAATTGATCACGATGCCAAATAACTACTCACCAGAGAATGCAATTGCAACTGCTATAACATTTACAACGCAAGTTTGATAAACAAGATGTCTTTCTGGGCAATCCAAAATCTCTGTATTTTAACCACTAACTCCCTTTGAATATCCAGTGCACACATTATTTTTTTTACTTTAATGTCTTGTGTCATTCATTGATTGCAGAAAACTATCCATTTTCAACACAATAAATTATATTTACAAATGTGATTCAAAACATGAAAAACAAAACCTTATGTTGACTTGAAACAACAAGTTGGTCGTTGCTCACTGCAACTGGAGCTCACAATCAAAATCAGGTAGCATACTAAGAAGTTTCAATGTCAAAAAAGTTGATGGTTTTGATGGGGTTTTTTATCGTCTAAATATTCTGTCAACAAATATGTATCAAAATAATGTAAATGCAACAAATATGTATTTCTTACACATGTATCTTTTGAAGAAAAATGGAAGGCAGAAAAGTTTCTTTAAAATCCGAGGAATCCTATAGCCTATCAAAAGCTTCATAATTCCTCGACAAAGATCGTTGTAAAATCTTTACAAATGGAAAAGCACATGTATTATATCATCAATTCCACTTAAAAAATGAAACCTATAAATCAATTAAATTCAAATTCGTTAAACAAACTCACATTCTTTAGATGAAGTAATATGACAAGATTTTCATCAAAATTTTGATGAAGTGTTCACTTTTACCTCCTTGTGAGCAATTTTTCATTATATCTACAAGTTTTTTAGTTTGTTAATCACACAAACCTACCACAATTATTAGAAAAGTTAGAAAGCTATAAAACTATGAGCGGATTCTGACCATTCACGAAGAGTTAGTCTTTAAATGTATGTGAGATATTTGTCTTCAGAAATACCATAATTCACTTTATGATCGTCAAACAACTTTGACAAAGCTTCCATGTATTCCTGGTGCAATTTGTTTATTTCTTCAGGTGTTGGATTTGAATTCTGTTTCACAGATAGCGGCTCCCCGACTGCAAAACAAAGGATATTGAGAACGTATTGAAATTTTGAAATTTCCAAATGAGTAAAATACATGCAAAAAATTGAACGTGTTTTTCAATAAAATCTTCACCCTGCAGATGTCTATATTTCAATGACTCTTGAGCAATGTGATCTGTGAACTCCAGATTTTCAGTGACTTCATTTATGCTAATAATTTGGTGAAAGAAAACTGAAATGGCATATAAATTCAGCAGTAAATGCATGCAATTGAATTTGAAATGAATACTAATGATCTGTGCAAAGTCAATGCTGCTTTGCACGTATCTGAGACAATAAACTTTCTTTGTTTGAACATCCTACTCTGAAGTCGACCTCGGGAGTGGTTTCATAGTTTATTGAAATACCTTTTATATTGGGCGAACTATGTAAAAACTTTTATGCGAACTTTTATATTGTGGCTTTATGAAGTATGTTATAAAGTCACGCAAGATTCATGAATCACATAAATTGCTTGCAAGGCAGCTCCATATTTAAAATGCAATGTATCAGATAATTCAATGTTATAAAATAATTGATAATTTGATGAAAGTCAATAATTTGAATAATTTGTTCCATTGTGCACTTCACCCAGTTTTTTTCCAATAACAATTGCATTATGACGCAATTGTTACGTTCATTGTCAGTTAAAGGCGTGCAGAGATTAGGGATACTTGTCAGTTGAGGGAACCATTTCATGACTGCTCGTCATCGGGGCTGAACTGACTACTGATTTTAAGATATATAATTAATTGCACAATAAACATCTAACCTCTACCAAGGCAGTTGTATCTCCGACAAAAGTGAATCGCATTCATGCTTCATCTCATAGGCCTATCGATTATTTTCATTAACTGTTTAGCTTTCAACATGCCATCTCCTGTCTCGTCAGATCAACGCTAATAAATTGCCGTTATGAATCACTTCAATATACACTATATTCACTATGAAGTCTTCTTTTATTTCTTCATACAGCTAATCAAGTTTTGTCTTATCTAACTTATCTGCCATAAAAATAAAAGAAGTAATAGCTTGCAGATATTGATTAAACAGTTGAACACCTCTATATTTGACACCAAATAACGGCTAAAGACTTCTAGCACGACCAATAAGCAAAAGAATACAAATTCCAGTCTTTTTGCAAGTGGATGTGATATATAAGCATCGAAAATGATAGATAATATCTTGCCTGACTTATTAATTCAAGAATATGAAAAACAATAAAAATATCTCCTGCCGACTTACCGACTGTGGCAATAGGTACACGGAAGGGCATAATACCCACTGAATAATTGAAAATACCACGCCCGTAAAATATAGGAGGTGAAATGCCAGCTATGTGCTTTACCAGTTCTTGAAATCGACGCAGCTTTGAGCCCTCTGGGTTTTCAAGTTGTTTGAAGAGTTCGTTTTCACCAAATGAAAAACAAGGGACTAACTGGGCACTGAAAGAAGAAAAAAATGAGCACAATGATTTGATATCTTGAGTAAGAAATAAAAAGACTGGGTTTGTAGCACGTAGAAACAGAAGATATTGAAATCAGTTACAGTGGGTGACCGATCCATTGATTTTACAAGTTTGCCGAAAGATCAATCAATTGATTGCAAATATTCAATAGCAGAATTATACTTTACAGCTAACTAATATTATGGTTTTTGGCAAAATTATTTTTGTCAATGTTTTCTCCGATTACATAAAAAGTACCAAGTCTAGAGCCATAATCCTGCCATGAAATGTCTTCAAGAATGTGTGTGTGTGTCATTATCATACTTCTGATTGCTGATGTTTGTCAGAATTTGCTCAAAAGTATTAAGTGTCTGCTAAAATGTTGTGTTTTCCAATATTAAGATGCTTGTTATATCTAAATGCGTTTAGCTGTATACGCACCATCACATATTTTAAGACCGGGAGACATTCCCTGCCAAAAACTATGTCTCTCTAGTGGACCAAGTATGTAGGTACAAAATTAAGTATGCTTCTCACTTAATCAGAGAAAATGCAGACAAATGTCACTTTTACCGAATACCGCAATCTGTCTACCATTAGATAGATTCACATCGTATTTTTTTTTGATTCCATCTGACAAGAGCAAAAACTGGGTAAACTCGGCTGACGGGTAGATTCTTAATAACCATAGGGATCACATCATTCTGTGAAAGTCTCATTTTCGGTTTCGTTCCCAGCAGAAACTTGTGCTGGCGGTGGGATTATATCTATTTTATTTCTACTTTTTGTGAATACCGCTGAAAATCCTGCTCTCGATTTTATCAAGAATTTAAAACAGGTAATAACTACTTCGAAGAGTTGGAAATATTTGAATTATCTACTTAAATGATACATATTGACATGTTGAAACTTCTAGAAAATCATTTTCAAAATCAAGGTCGATTCGCACATCCAATGTATACTCACCCAGTTATAATTGCCATTCGGATGAAGCCTTTTCTATGTCTTAGCGTCAACGTATAATTTCCAGGATGAGCCTGCAACGCTTCTTCTGCTCCGCCAATAACAATGATGGCAGCATTTCCGCTTCTTTTAGAATCCAATATCCATTTGATGCTGCGTTGTGTTACATTACACATACCTAAAAAGTAAAATCCAGTGAACACTTTTCTATCTTCATCAACTTGCGCAACGCTCAGATAACCTATTAAACTCTGGCTCTCATAGTGATCATAATTGTCCTTATCTGTCTGTTATACGGAAATAATGCAAGGCCTTGATACAAAAACAGCAGCCTACGTTGACGTCAACAGACTGCAGAAGGATTTTTCCGACCTGTGATTTCAATGGATTATTTAAAAGCATTTCTATTTTGTGCATGAAATGTTCTAGTGCATATTATTGAGAGTTAGATTCATTTGCGCTCAAGCAGGTTACATGTATAAAATTGAAGTTAATAGTTTATTACATGTAAGTTAGTCTGAAAGTGGCCTACTAAAAATGGACGGATCTTGTAAGGATCAACCCTTTCATGCATACAGTGGTCATTCGATAATCATCATGCCTCGCATTTTCTGAGACAGTTGCTGCAAAGTAACGTTGATCCCAGAACTAATGGCACCACTTCCAGCCTCGTACGACGCCTAGAACACTCGCAAATTGCATTTCAAAACGGCTTTTCAAAAAGCATTAATTTTGAAAGTATCTCATACAAAAAGGGTTAAGCAAGCATATACACATGCACAGCAATAATGGGATTCATCGGCAAGAATATCAGGTCAACTATGCATGTCAATCTGATCCTTTTTATTTACCCCTTGAATGTTGGGGTGTTCTCCCAAAGCAGTGGTGGGCAACACGTGGCCCGTCACCGCTTCTCATATCTAAAGTGGCCCTTTGGCATTATTTGAATCGGTGATGTGAAAATGACTCACTGCGACTTATCCCTTTGAGAGATGCTTCTTTTGAGGTGAGGGATCCTCTTTAGAATTTGCAAAATTATTAATTACTGACTAAATGAGCAGTATGATGGCACAAAAAAATTCACACTACAACACCAATATATTTTGTACTTGATTGGCACTAGCGCGCGATTACCGTTTGTGGAGCACATGCACGGTTTTTGAAACCGTATATATTTGGGTGACATATGTACACACGTAGGCACATGTAGCATGATCAACTGTATCAATTTTATCTAGCAATGCTTTCAGGCGGATAGTTGCACTGCACTTACTATCTGTTGCTTTCCGATGAAATAAGGTAATGTAGTCATATCACTAAAAAAGTCAAATTGCCGTTTAATTTCACAAAGAAAAGTTTCCATGATTTGTTGCAGGCCTATCCGCTCTTCAATGCATGAATTGTAGAATGTAAGTTATCATTCCTTAATATCACACAAATTAGTTGTGTACAATACTGCTTTATGGATTTACATGTAGAATTTTGTTATGTAATGCGAACACTATAGACACACATATACGGTGCAGCAGCTGAAACATAGTACGGAACAAGATAATTTTAAGCTATACTACTGCCTTTTAAGATTGGTGGCACGCGAGCCTTTTCGCAGGCCACTCCCTGTGGCCCGTTCTTCCAACTTGGTTGCCCACCACTGTCCTAAAGCGGCTTGCTGGGAGGGGAATACCTTTCCCCCTCCAAATTACAGAGGCTTTGTTAAGACTTACTATGCAATATATTTCGGGCATGACAAATTCACTGGCAGTATTTGTTTTTCAGAGCGATTGTTTTTCTTGATATAAATAGCACTTTAAACTTTATTGTTTTCGAAAAAGCCCGTTTCTTTGGCAATATGGTGAACTTAACCATTGAATAAAGTTTTCAAGCCGGCTTGCATCACTAAATTCTGTGTACTTTATCTGTTATCGAACGAAATGGTGGCAACAGCTGAGACATGCCAACTGAGCAATCTTCGCCGCCGAAGTGAAGGCATGCGAAGAAGCGGTTAGTCTGGAAAGATTATCGATGCGCACTATAGGACCCTACCTGGCCTAATGACGAGATTTACATGTAAGACAAGTAATTGCTTTATGTGACATAGATTTACATTCCTACAGCTATTTTTTTTGGTAACATGCAGACAGACATATTCAGAATTTTTATGAATTACACTGTAGAACTGTCCTTGTAGGTAGCCTGTTTAGGTCTATAAGCATACTAATTGTACTTGAAAGGCTGGTAGGCGAAGTATAGAGGAAATAAAAGATTTTCACAACGACTTTGTCACATTTTTACTGATATTTTACTTTCTTTAATTCAGAGATGCGGAGTCGGAGTCCTATCATTTATGCTGGAGTCGGAGTCCTATCAAATGATAGGACTCCGGACTCCGGCTTATAACTGGACCCGAAATATAATACAAACAAATTATTTATCCTCGTACATATACCTGTCACTGTCTTGATGTCAACTTTCTCCGTCAAATAAAAGTACAGAGACAGCAGTGCATCCAAAGCTTGTAATAGTCGAGGGAATGAACCGTGATAGTGAAAAAAGGATGAAAGGATGGTCTTTTCACTCGGTGATTTAGTAGGAAGGCATGCCTTAATTCCTAGCCTCGATCACACCTACGCACCAAAGGTCACATCAGAGACAAAAATACTGGTTTATTTTAGAACATTACCTCTTACCCTCACGTTAAACGTGTGTGATGGCTCCTCCAAAGCGTATATTAAAATCAAAAGTGTACTCATATTTTTAGAGAAGGATGGGGGATTACCCTGCCTGGTGTAGACTGAAGAAAAACCGTGTGAAGCACACATCAAGAAGATGGGAGGAGCCCAGTCACATGCATCCAACTTAAAGCGACATTTGATAAACTTTCATCGAAAATGATTATTAATTGATACAGCAATGATCACTAAAGATAGGTTCAGGTATGCCTATGATCTATGATGTAGGTAACAACTTTTTTCAAAAAAACTAGGCTATATATGCTTGCCACCCGGAGTCGGAGTCCTATCAAAAGCCGGAGTCCTATATAACCCCGGAGTCGGAGTCCTATCAAAAGCCGGAGTCCTATATAACCCCGGAGTCGGAGTCCTATCAAAAGCCGGAGTCCTATATAACCCCGGAGTCGGAGTCCTATCAAAATGATTGGACTCCGCATCCCTGCTTTAATTTACATAGCAATAAATGTTCGATCAGTAATTTTTTCCAATTCCTGATTGAAAATAACAAAAACTTACCCACTGACATGATATAGCTTCGAAGAAATGGCCATGCAAATTGTGACTTGAGAGTCAAAAGGAATGGAGTAATCCCAGGAAATCTACTGCTGAATCCCGTAGCTTCTGTCGCGAAATTACAAAATGCTCCGCATCCAATGATGCCGTGTGGATGATACCCAATGAGATAATTGTTCTTTGGATGCAATTCCGCTGTCTTGACCATTGAGACTGGGAAATAATCGCGGTAGTATTCCCAGATCTTCCATCTTCGAACCCAGTTGTATCTTCGACCTCCTGTGTAAGGAGCCTTCCAGTCGTAAAAATAGATATAACAGAGGTAGGCAATTGGGAGGATGAAGAAAGGAGTAAATAACAATGAAATAATGATCGCAGTGCAGATCAATGGAACTATGATGACGGTCATCAACCATTGCCAGACTGCAAATGTTTGTAGACGGCGCTTAAAAGGAATGTAAACTGGTGCGAATTGAAGACCGAACAATGTATAAGGTTGTGAAATTTTAAGCAAAATCATTGAAAATAGTGAGAAGAATCGAGAGAAAGTAAGTCCAACCTCTTTCATTATGACGATCATGATTGCGATAATAATGTTTTACTATGTAGAGCAACAGCCAACGTTATAAATATTTCAAGTTCCCAGGCAGGTCGATCAAAGGTTGATTAACACACAGCAGAAGCGAATAGCGTGACATTCTGCGTGTTGATGAAAATGAGACGCTTTCTATTGGCCTGCTGGCCGATGTGCAAAGGTCGCTCTGTCATGATATTCAGGAGACATGCTCTCTACTCATGAGCAAACATTGAATCCATGGAAATTTAATCCGATTTTTTATTGTCTGGTCTGGTCCTATCTATAGCTCTATTCAAAAGTGTGCCCTTTAACACTGTAATCAGACGTGATCGATGATCGTAGTAGATAGGAACTCCGGAAATGTCGGTCACTCTCTCATTGTAATAGAATAAAACTATGGTTATCAGATTAAATCGTAATACGAAGACGCAGTACTGATTATCATGTACAAATTCATGCCGAGACACAGTGGGTTTCGTTCTGTATTTCACCAGCTGTAGAATTCTTGAAGGATTTGTGTACTTTAGTGAACTCAATCTCGAGATCTCAACCATTTTTCAGGCGTTAGAACTTTCGAGATTACAGTATCGAGATCTCAACTATTCGAGATTAGATCTTCTTTATCATACACACACTTGACAAATGAAAATGAATACATTGAATTGCTTGTTGTGAAATTTGTTCAACAGTTGACGCCAAATGTACTAGTATTCCCATGCCAGTATATTAAATACTATATGAAAAGTAATGATCTGTTCTTGAAGATGCACAGTGTTAAATGACTATACCATTGAATCTCTATCCACCACATGCAATTATTCCAACCTATGATTCCAACATGTCACTACTTTTTTTCATGGGAAAAAACTGATGTTAAAGTAATGATTCGGAAAATCAAGTGCCGGTCGAAATATAGTCGAGTAAAAATGCTTTCAGACAAGTATTGCAACTATCAATGTAACGTGAATCCTTGCATTTTGACACATTATGTAGGCGAGCTCTACATCACCCTTGGACTTTGTCAGTGGGTTGAGCTCTTGACCTCGCTGACTAAGTATTTGAGATGAATGGTGTAAATGGCTCACAACCAATAATGTCACACGTGTACATCATGAGATCTATGAAATCTATGAATGAAGAAAAATATCGTATTTGAAGTTAAAGAAAATTGCAGAATTTCACTTGATGCTTTAAAGTCCCGCAATGTTTAGCATTTGTCATATCTTCAAGAACTGGGCCCGAATCTGAACTTCTAATTACAATTTCCCCGTTGAAGCGCGGCTTCGCTCCTATTTTTCGAATAATCGGAGCAACTTCTCGTCGGTACTTCTTTCTTCCCCCCCCCACATTTCTGTTGTTGACACCCGGAAGTGTTGCATCGTCAACAATCTTCTCTTGCTCCTACTTGCTCTCACTAATGTGGCATAGCGTTGAGTGTATAAAACTCCTCTTATCTGACTTGTAGAACATTTACAGCCTCAGAATTAGACAACTGCTCGTCATCTGTCTGTAGACAACACGAAGTTCATTATCACAGCTGTACCTTGTGCTCTAACTGAGTATCCAAGGGACCAATCCTTCATCCCAGGTTTCAAGTAAGACTTCTCAGTCGTGTTGTGGTGTCACTCAGTGACAGATCATGTCCATTCTAAACCCAATGTGACTAACTTTGGCAAAATTTGATGATTTTGGAAAACTTGAAAATGTGGGGGGTAAGAATAGAAGTATCTTCTCGTCTCTAGATTTGAAGTTCTACAAGCAATTGCTGCATGAGATATATAAAAGGGCTTTGCCGCCTCTCTACAAAGCGGCCACTGACAGGACTATTTACAAGGGTCGTCGGATTTGAGGGAAATGCGGGGGGGCACAAACTGGTCATCTTATCGGGATGGTCACTGCAGCTATTCCGCACGCTATTATTTTGTGTCAACAGTTCAACACTCAATTTGCATGCTAGTGATGGCCAGTCTCATAGTCTCATTAAATCAGCAATGTGTAGACACCTTTGGTTTTACTAAATGAACTCGAGGTGAATACAGTTGCATATTGCTACCAAACGTGAGATATGCAAATTTTTCAAGTATTCAAGAAATTATCACGGAATTGACTGATCATGATAGTAATACAAAAAGAATGATTGTATTTTACAGATTCTGTGTGTCATGACGGCCTTGGAGATGTAATGTTTGTTAAATTAGGAATTCCATGGGTTGCTACTTTCATATGCTCAACCTCAAGAGTGTACTTTCTGAAGCATGATCATATCACAGGCAACCTACCACTTGCACAGCAAAATCACATAATCAAAGACAATGATTTTAATTAACTTTAAACTATGTAAATGGGTGCACATTATTATTCAGATTCAAGAAATGAAACATGAATTTAGTGAATAATCAAATCATGTCGACGAAAATTGAATTAAAAACTTGAAATTTCGGCCAGGAAGCCACAATACGATTCCGACTGTTTCATGAAGACTTGCATTATAATGCGGTTCATGAAATTCCCTAGATAATCAGCTTAATTTCCGTTTTGTTAGGATGCTTGTTAGCAAATAGCCATTCATTTTGATATCCAACTTGCTTCATACAATTTATATGGGGGCTTCATCTCGGTACTATACAAATTTGCATAATTTTAGCTTTTTAAAAACTGCTCAAATAATTTTTTGGACCGCATGAACGCAATCTCCGCAAAAAACTGAATCTTTTGATACAAAAATTTTCACTGTATACAGATACTTTTTTTGAGTCGACACTCTTCCTATATACACTGACTCTATGGACAGTCTCAGACTTAAGTAATGACTTACATTGTCAAGGACTACGATGCAGGTTTTCGGAGCAAAGTCTTACTAAATTTAGAAATAAATTTTCAAGCATTAATGACCGATTGCTGTACGGAAAAGCTGTTAATGCCTTTTCATTTTCTAACGACTCAAAGTATTGGATCACAGATCATATTCACTTTATTACTAAATTTAGAAATAAATTTTCAAGCATTAATGACCGATTGCTGTACGGAAAAGCTGTTAATGCCTTTTCATTTTCTAACGACTCAAAGTATTGGATCACAGATCATATTCACTTTATTACGATGACGTTTATTTCTATTTGACACTACTTCATAATATTTTCATTTCTACACTGCTATTGACAAGGTTCAAAATGAGAACTAGAAGGAGTACCGAATCTGAGCACTAACTGCTACTAAAAATGAATCCCAAAATCTAGTAGGCATACACAGTAAACCATTGCTCACTAGCAAACACATGCGATTTAGTATGTCGCTTTTAATCTGCCAATCACAGAAGGAGTTGTTCGTGTCGATACATGTCAAATATATGAATATATACGAAAGGAAGTCATTATTCGTAAGCAATATTCGTACTGATTTAAGAACTTCTTGGTTTCGAATGCACAGTATTTTATTCGCACTGATTTTAATGCTCATTTTAGAATTGCTTGGATTCGAAAGTTCAATGTTTGATTCGTACTGATGTTAAGTACTACACATTTGGGGAGTTGCATTGGTCTACCACCTCCAGCATTCGATGAAATCTGTGGTGGAGATAAACCCACTATGTCTCATGCACATCCATCTAAGAACCTCTGTCTGGTATTAAAACAGAGATGCATTTAGATCAATAAAAATGAATTCGTCTTCAAAGAAAATGATTAAAAGCAAAATACATTGGATTACAGATATGATCAAACAAGGTTAATATACATTCTTCGTAACAAGGTTGGGTCTAATCTTGGGTACCCCCCAAGATTGGACCCAAGAGTGGCTATTTCTCTAATGAAGTGGAACAACAATTTCCAGAACATGTTTGGAATTTTGGTTGATATTTAAAATTGCATGAAGATATTTTGAATCATACCATATTGTACATATTGCTATCCAATTAACATGCATCTAATATTCATATTGATTACTATTTATTACATGAATTTGTTATTGCGGAATTGAGGCCATGTTAATATTCAGCTAAAAGTTTTAATTATCGGCATAGATTATCTCTGGGCTAAACATCATCAACCCTGTTTACGCCTACAGCCTAATAAATTCCTAATTAGAACAACATCCATGACTAAGCTACATTCCTTGCAACATGTCTGATCGAGAAACGAAACACACATCGCATAGCCCTCGTATAAGATGAAAATAGCACAAATGTAGATATAACGATATTTTTACTAATCGTAAGAAGCAATCATCAAAGAATGTCATTGCATTAAATGATACCGATATCTTTCTATTTCTAATACATGTCGCCTAATAGTAGAATAAACAATATAGGCCGAAGTTTTTAACTTTCAAGGCAAGAGGCTATATGAAGCAAGTTATTTACGAATCGTTGTAGGCTACCAATTTAACAGCATAAGCGTTACACAGGTATTGGTTTAATGCATTGCATTTTTTCATGTATTATTTGTTTTATTTCACGCGAAATGATATATACAAAATTCTATCTAACACAATGTGTATTACATTCAGTTTAATGGACTAAATTCACAAGGAAGCCATAGGTAATCAAAGCATAGTTTAAAAAGCTAATTAAACAAACTATCGGATAGACATTTACGGTAGGTCTATATCAAAGTTGATGATAGCACAGTTTTATCAGAAAGACCAATCGTATGCTTGAATGTACATACACGCAAGCTTACATGTAGATGACTTGCTATGACATGATGTGGTCATATACTTAGGCAGAATTTTTCCAAGAAAACCGCAAATGATCATTCATGGTCAATTTCTTTATTCTTGGGTTCTCCTCTTGGGGGGTACCCAAGCTCTGGGTCTGCACCCCAAGATTCTTGGGTACCCCAAGACTGCGCAAAATCCAAGAGTGAACCCAAGACCTAACCTTGTTCGTAAGAGGAGGTATGCAGGCTCTATACAAAGGTTTCTGTGCGACTTAAAAGACTAATAAGGAATAAAGTAGTCAGATGCAGTCAAGCATTACTAATACACGCAGTATCAATATGGTACCAATAGTGAAAACCAAAAAAATAGCTTAGAACTCATATGTCATATGTCTTTGAAAATATTATGATTGTTATTAAATTTGCATCTAACCGGTAGCTATTAATTCACCACGCTTAAGGTAGTCATAACATGTCCACGCGTAGAATGTGCGAGCCCTAACATTGAAGTAATTTTTTCAGATAACCATGCTCCATCTTAATTATTAAAATCAAATGTGGCTACTTTCAATTACTTGGAATAGTTATAGAATTAAAACAAAAATTATTTCAAGCACGTTTTTCTGTTTTCAGTTATGTTTTGCAATTCAATGTTTCGATTCTTCGAGTAAATTTTATTGATAATACATTTCTACAATATCAATTAAATCAAGAATGACTGGATAGTTTATTTATACTGATATTTTATCATATTAGTCTTCAATATTAGTAACAAGCATAAAAATCATTACAAGTACGCTGGGTGAACCCCTTGTATTTGATAGTTTTTTGCGGAAAATCCTCTTAATAAGGCTTAGCGTAGGTTTTACATTTATTAGGTACTTAATGTAACAGTGATCTTGGAATATGCGTGTAAAATATATGCATGTTGTGCTCCAAATATGCCTACTAGTGCTCTAGAATGAATAAATAAGCCTTGTACGAGGAAGCACGCTAAGCAAGACCCGACCTAGTTCATTTTATCCCGCTCTCATTCATTTGTGCTGAGCGTTAAGCAAGAAAGCAGATAGTACATATTTCAAAATCCTTGGATTGACCTGAACAAGGTTTGAACCTAGTTCTCACGGACGCTGATCGAACAGCGCTGGTGAATCCTGTAAGCTAACAGTTTGTGATAACTGATAAGACATACATTTATGCACATGTAGAAGTATCGAAAGAAACTGTGATCTCAAAAATGTATCTCAAAGACGGTGTGATGTTCTCCTTACAACTGTCAGTGGTGACGGAATAGGAAGTTAAATGCAGTCAATCAACGATTGAAAATGTAGTAGTGACGACTGATTCAAGGCGATGACACATGCTTGAAATCAGTAAATGGGCAAAAAGGAATTCCTAATACCTTGCAGAGATAGAAAAAAATCGTGTGTCGTTTGCAGATTGCTGTAAATCCCATCAAAGTGTTCGATTACCACGATTCCTTCAGATTCGAATAATTCAGATTATTGCGCACTAGTTTTCTCGGTAATGTTGGTCTTTCCGATCAATATTAAAGAACATAGTAGGCGCACGAAAATTGGTTCACAGGTCACAGGAGACAAGGTCGCACCTTCTTCACTAGGCTTCGCTGACGGTGCTAGTAAATGCGAGTTGAGGCAGTAGTCAAGTGATATCGACAACTTATTGTCCTGTTATTATTATTGAAAGAATGCTACCAGCACTCATGTTGTGGCGAGACAGCATGCCAGCATAGTCCGGCTGCCAAAGCGAGTTTCTGCGGGGAACGAGGCCGAAAATAAGACTTTCACAGAATGATGTACGGTACACTCTATGCCTACAATGAATCTGGCCGTCTGTGTGTTCTACCTGGTTCCTCTTCATGTCAGACAGGATCAAAGAAAAAGACATGTAAATCCAATGGGCGGCAGATTGAAGTTTTTGGTTAAAATGAAATTTTCTCTTGCTGAGTGATAAATTATAAGTCTAAAGCCATGATTTTTGACGTGGAATGTCTTCAAGTCACTTCGTATCATGTTCATATACCACTGTCTATGAAGCCTAACACATTTCTATTTGGCAGGCCTCTGAATGTCGACCAGCACAAGCATTTTTGCCAATTTGATCAGCATTTAATCGCATTCCAGCATTCATCGACGATAAGAAACATGATAATCTTTTATCACAGTTTCCCAGTATTGAAACTGCTACCACAAAAATTAATAGCGTTTTCGCAGAGACCTTCAACCCTAACTCATTTATCAGTGACACAGTTGATTTACATGATTGGTTTCCATTATCTGAACCTTGCGAAATATTTTCTGTACTTCATAACTTGTCGGTGAATAAATTAAGTGGTTCTGATGGTATTCCAGTCAAGGCTTGCCATTTAGCTGCACCATACATTTGCGAACCTTTATGTCATGTATCAACCTCTCTACTATTTGACGCTATGCTTCTCGAATTTTCAAATTATGTGTTATATCCCCTGTTCCAAAGTCGTCTCCTGCTAGCTTAAATGATCTGAGGCCAATCACAGCCTTCAGTGTGCCAAATAAAGTGTCTGAAATAAATGTTTTGAAATGTATCAAATCGACAATTCTCTCGAAGATCCCATCACATCAGTTAAGTTACAAACATTTGTCTGACTGCAAGTGTGCACTCATTTCTATTCATGACCATGTAACATCGTGTCTAGAAAGTGATACCTTTTATGGATACATGCTAGTCAATTTTGATTTTTCGAAGGCGTTCGATAGAATATCCCACAGCATATTGATTGACAAACTTAAAATGCTCAACTTTCCCACCGGTTTTATTGTATGCTCGACATCATATTCGACTAATCGTTTTCAAAGAGTTCCTGTACAGCATGCGCTTAGTGAGGAAGCCACAAGTGAGGAAGCGGGGCGCCACAAGGTTCTCTTTTAGGTCCATTTTTGTTTCTTCTTTATTGCTATGATTTGAAGCCGAAATTTTTGTCCACAAAATTTGTTCAGTACGCTGATGGCATTCATGAAAATAATTCCTATTTCTGAACATCAATTAGAAGAATCTTTACTGACTGTGAAGAATGAGGTCGAAAACACAGCGATAGTTTTCTTCAAACTTATTGCGTATAAATGAGATTATAAAAAAGATTATTGTCCCCCTATCAGAACATTCATATCGTCATCATTCTTTCACGGTAGATGTGACTCATCATTGGAATTCCCTCTCCATAATCATGAAAGAAATGTTTCAACTGTTACAGAGTTTAAAAGATCAATTTCTGCTTACTTTATTCGATGCGACATCTGGTAATTATCTTATTTTTCTATGTTTATTTTTGTTGGTTCCTTTTACTTGCAGGCCGTTTGGGCTTGATATTTGTTAATTATCCATTTAGTATGTGAATGTTGCATATACTCTTGATAACAAATACATCATCATCATCATCATGAGAAGAAAACTAAAATAGTGATTTTTACCAAGAAGAACAAAACTGTCGATTGTTTATGCTTGATGGACTTCCATTTCAAGTCTCAGATGTCATTAACATCTTAGGTGCTGTTTGGAACAATAAACTGTCGTGGACTCCTCATTTTGAAGCAGTCGAAAAAAATGAATCAACGTATATAGCTTTTAAAAGTTTTGAGAAGATTTTTAAGCCATGACGATCTGTAGATTGAATTCATTTTGCTATATTGTATAACCCTTTCCCGTAGTCTCAATGCACAGATTACGTCATTTGTAAAGCTTGTTTTCAAACGTTCAAAGCGAGTTATATGTATATCCGAATGTAATTGCGAATTTAAGAGCATGTTTTCTGAAAAACGTAAAACTGCATATATGAAATTGATAAATGAAGTAAACAATCCTGAACATCCCCTAAATGCACTGTGTATTTTAGAAATGGTCGAATTTCAATCCCGTTATGTAAAACAGTAAGACGGCAAAACTGCTTTCCCGTTTTGTATGGCCGCCGTTTTGTTATTTCAAACTGTTTTGTGACTTTATGACTTCTATTCTTATTTCATTTGTGATGTATGCTCCGATTTTGATGTATTTTTGATTATCATTGATGAAATATATGACTATTCATTCATTCAATAATAATAGCACATACACATGATTGGAAATGACTTGAAGACATTCCACTTCAAAAATTATGGCTATAAACTTAGTACTTCCCCTTAATAAGAGAAAATATTGAAGGTCTTTTATTTTAACAGAAAACATCAATCTGCGGCCTAATTAGAATTACAAGTGTTTTTCTTTGATAGTGTCTGACAAGAAGAGGAACCAGCCAGACGCACAGATTCGTAGTAGGCACAGGGTGTATACATCCTTATGTGAAAGTCTCATTTTCGGCCTGATCGTTCCCTGCAGAATCTCGCTCTGGCTGCCGGACTATGCTGGCATGTCGTTCGACTACGTCACAGTGTAGACTGACAAAAGAGGTCAGCCGTTGTTTTGCCCTACAGAATATCTGAATTGAAAAACAACGATTGCGTCAAGAAATACACCAATACCCTTGATTTCCCCGGACGCACTCTCCCGACCCAGGAATCGAACCGAAGTCCGTGGTTGATTCACGATCGAATTACATACACATACGTGTCAAGGAAGAACACCGTATACGACAGTCCAGCAGTTTGTCACACAATGACGTTTAGAGTTACTCAATGTTGTGTGTGAAATAGACAGTTTCACCTGGGAAAATGCAAGAACAGATTCACTGTCATATCCTAGAAAAAAGTAACGATGTGTGTTCTTAAAAATGAAATGAAACAATTTCGGAAATTTTGCTTGAGGCAATTTAATCAGCGAAGCATGAAAGTAAAACTTCTTACTCTCCAACGTGACATTGGATGATGGTTTATAAATCGTGATGGGTGTGGTCACAGCATAGGCCTACTCATGCTGTCCATGCTCATGAATCATACGGCAGTGAGCTCAAGAGCCGACACAGGCGCTGTGGCCTTGTGGTAGAGTGTTCGCTCTGCGTCCGCTACAGTGTTGTATCCACTCCTAGTGGTTCACGGGGGACTTTCTTTAAGTGGGTTTCTGAAAGTTTATCTATCTCATCAGGCAATGAGAAATTGTAGTTCCTTATTTACAAAATAAATGGGCTTCTACATATGACATGTCACTGATCTGATCTGCTGCCCAACCATCGATCGGTGCGTGTCTGCAGAAGCGATTACATCTCGCTGTAGCGGGAAAGGGAAGGAATATAAATCTTGTTTTGTCAATGGATAGATAACTCCCGCTCAAGAGTGAAGCCGTGGTCTGCAGCCAGCGGAGCGTCACTTAAGCGATTTAAAAGCAAAAGGCGATCTTAAAAATTTACAGCTATATCCTGCATCAAGTGTATGATTTTAGTTATGTCTTCAATCATAGGGGGGAATTCTGACATTTAGGGGGAATCCTCCCAAAGCAGGGCTGGATAAAACACTGGTCCGGTAGACCTTGTTCAAACTCTGGTATGGTCAAACCCAAAACTTTTAAAATATAGGTGCAGTCCGCATTCTTGCTAAACACTCAGCACAAAAAGAGTGAGAGTTGATAAATGAAAACTCGGTCACATGGAAGAAAGGCTCGGTACCTATAATGTGCTTCCGAGTATAAATAAGGTTCTTTTATTTTTATTTGTTCTTTAACCCTACGTCAAGCAAGGGCTGACAAAAGAATTAAGGAGTGAAAAGAAACTGAACTCACTTGTAGAATGTAGTTTTAGCACTTCTGTGTTGAAATACTATTCTTAGCACTACTACTATTTAAATGTTTTTAGTAGTATAATTAGATGTAAAAGTATAAAAAAGCAAACGTTTTATGTTTTGAATCAGCTGAGTCAAAAAACCAGCTTCAGCAAGCTATAATTAAACATCTACAAGAAAATCTTCAGAAAGTGACTTCAGTTACCGGACGATTTCAAAGACATCCAAGCAAGGTCCACTGTTTTACATCCAAGAGAGTCCAGGGTAAAAGATGACACCGATTCTGCGACTTTAGAACCTTTTGATCTCCAGAGCTAAATAAGCCACACTGCTCCAATAGCCCATGACGTGTAATTTTACGTCATTCGCTCATATCTGCAACTCCCATGATGCTGAGTGAACAATGGGAACATTATACAGCGAGGACGTCATGGGTAGTTGGGGCAGTGTTGCCAGCTGCTAGTCGAACACTTGCGCAAGTACCCACATAACGTGCACCGGATCTCACGAGGTTAAGAGTTTGCGTGTAATTGGCAGCAGGAAAATCATTTTGAAGAAACGAACTCATGTCACAATGAATAATCTTGGTAAAAAAAAGTTGACCACAGTTACACTCTACTTAGGATTTAGGCACGCAGGCCCGTTGAAGAGCCAACTTTGCAGACTGTGAGTGACACATTATTATATCTCAAATAACCGCATAACTTCGGGCTAGAAGATCGTGACTCATGTTTCAGTTCTCCTCTCCATCTTTCTTCTCTGTAATCATCCCTTCCCTCCTTTTCTCTCTCTCTCTTTCCTGGCTACTATCCAGGGCTTCCGCGGAACCGCTCGGAGCCGGAGCCGACAGAAAATACCAAAGGCTCCGGCTTGAATTTATATTTGCACTCAGTCACTTTGCGAGAAAAGTGAGATCTGGCAATGTAGCTGAAACGAATGCAAATTTGTCATAGTTATAGGCAATTGTTGTAGACCTCCCAAAATCTGCTGACCTTCGACTCCTCTCAATAAATTCAGCCAAAAAACACAACTGTCGGGAGAATGCTCTCGGCTAAGAACATACACGCATTCTCACCTCAAATTTAGTGTAGGTATATACCTGATTATTCAAGCTCAATATTGGTTCTTAATAATTCTTCCCTTAGAAATGCATGGTTATTTTAGAAGTGCCTCATTTTCAATAAAATACTTCTGAAGAAATATTTTTAATGTAAAAGAATTTTGGCTCAATTTGGAAGTATCGAATTGTTTCACTGGATTGATGAATATCTGAGGCATGACAGCTACATGTAAGTGGTTGAATCATCTCGTCCGACCGGCAGCACGAGTTTCTGCAGGGAACGAGACTAAAGCTTGGACTTTCGGAGAATGCAGTACACCCTATCTATGGCTGTTGCTAATCAATGCGTCTTTCGAGTTCTACCTGGTTCCCGATTTTCATGCAGGATAAAAAAACTACACATGTAATTCCAAGTTGATGCGGATTGAATTTTTTTGAAAACTTTTTCAGTGTATCCGATGTGCTGACTGAAATGCCCCTTTTGATTCACATAAATGCTTCACTGGAAGAATGAAATATTTGTGCTCGCCTTTGATTTTAGCAGTCGAGGTAGGGACTAGATCAGAGACCTTAATCAGTCCCCTATAAATAGAGAAAGTTTTCATAGCTCCAACTGCGACTCATGCGTCATGAGAATGCTTGAAGTGGGAGGCATCAGCTAAGTCATTAGTGATAATTTTTAGTAATGGAGTATCTTCAAATCGTTTTCTATTCTGAATGTGCTTATGCCTCCGATCGGTGATCGGTATACGAAAATGTATTCAAAGACAGCAAGTTTCAGCTAAAATGCTAGACGACGAAAAATGTCGATTTGATAAATCTAGATGTGTTTAGCTTCTAAAACAGAGATACCTGGAGATGGTTCTACATTTACCGCAGTACTTCTCACTTAATCACCAAAATCACAGACAAATGACATGTTGCCAAAAACGTTTGCTTTCCATTGGAATTATGTGTGCCTTGTTTCACCTTGTCTGACAAGAAGAGGTACTCTCGGAATAGACCAATACTGTATCGGTGAAATTGATAAGATACTGGTAATGTCGGGTAGACCTGGACAATCTGCAGTTTCGTAGTAATAGGTTGCACATCATTATGTGAAAGTCTCATTTTCTGCCTTGTGTTGGCGGCCCAACTATTCAGTATGTCAAAGCATGAATTCTTCAATAATAGCCATCGGTCGGTAGAGTAATTCATAAAGAAAAGGACATTTTTCACGATCGTTTAATTGAAAGTTAAATCGAGGTATATACAATTTTCTTAATTTTATTCTTATACATACCTCGTAACCTTCAATTTAACGGTCGTGAAAAGTTCTTTTTCTTTCGAAGCTTGTCGAAGGGGCTTGTGTCGGAGACATTGCCGGAGCCGCCCACAGCCGTGGTAGCAGGTCGGAGATGAAGGCGGAGCGGTGGTATCTGGACCACGGATCTGAAAACCTGCTACCAGCACATGTGAAAGCGAAACTGCTAACAACCTACATGCTCTGTTTCTATGTTTCACGACACAATGTTCACCCATGGAAATCCCTGTCTGGTGTGAATTTTAATAATGCTGAAGTTTTTTGTGATAAAAAGACGATCAGACTTTGAAGGAGTTCTTTCCCGAATGCAATGTTTTCATAGGTGATTTTCAACATTGTAACGCAATTTTCTTGCTCTCCACTCTCCGCACTCCGTCGAGCGCAATAGAAGTACCGACATGGGCATTGGGAGTTACAATGAACAATCAGGCACGATGTCGGTCCTTATTTGCTCATTGAACAATTCACTGATGTATGCTTATATTCAACCAACATGTAGACAGCAAATTGTACAGCATAGAATATTATATTTGTAAACGGCATCTCCTCTCAATTCTCTAGAATATATTCTATGTCTTGAGTAAGCCTTCTGTTGCGCACATAGGGACACAATCTCCCACTCAACATTAAATGTAATTTTTCTTCGTGAATAACAAACTTTAAGCAAAATCCCTCCCTGACTTTTATTTTATCAATATGTTGAAAGTTTCTATGAATTATTAAGCTGTTATCCATTTTACTTTTTTTTACTTCGATTATATTAGAAAGCCCTTGTGACATGATCTTTGTTCATTCTCAGAAAAGGACTGTCATCAGTGTGAATTTCTCACCATTATGCTGTGTGTTGATATACTCGTACATTATTCATATGCAGCTATTTGTTTTCAAATTGTGGGTTCTTGTAGATGTTCGAACCGGTTATTGTTTCAATACACAAGTGTACCTTGTAAGACAAGATAATTTGCCCGAATGTGGCCTTGCTCAGCGTGGTGTCCTTGATTTGATGCAACCGCTATTCAAATCTGGGCCAAGTGTGACAGGAGATAACTTTTTTTTCGTCTGCCAATATGGCTGCTGCACATTTAGACCAAGATCTCACAATGATTCGGACTGTCCGTGTAAACAAATATTTTCTTCCTCTACAAATGATGAAGAACACTCGTCGTGAAGCTCTAATTTTGGTTTTAAAGCCAATTTTTCATTATGCTCATGCATCCCGAAATAGACACCGTCGATCAGATGGTCAGTCCTTATTCTTCCTCATGCCAAACAAGACGCTGGACCAATTAAATGTTTTTCAGTATATTGAATTTGGATGCATATAATGGCCACATACTGACCGAAAGAATCGCGAAGAAGCTGGATGAAAAGCAACCAAGAGAGCAAGCAGGCTTTCGGAAACATTATTCAGCATTATTAGATCATATACACAGCATGAACCAGTTAAAGGAGAAATGCCACGAGCTTCATATTCCTGTGTGCATGACATTCGTGAACTATGAGAAGGCGTTTGATTCAGTTGAAACTCAATCTATATTAGAATCACTGAAAGAACAAGGTATAGACGATGGATATGTTGAAGTCCTCAAAGACATCTACTCGGAGAACACTGTGACAGTAAATCTCCGAAAGAAAGCAAGAAAAATAAATGCAAAGAAAGGAGTCAGACAAGGAGACAATGTCACCGAAGCTCTTCACGGCAACACTAGAACACATCATGTACAAGCTTAACTTTCAAAATAAAGGAATAAGCATTAATGAAGAAAACCTAGCACATCTACGCTTTGCAGACGACATAGTTCTTACAGGGAGCAACGCGGACGAATTACAGGAAATGTTGACAGAGTTAACGGACAGGAGCCTCAATTGTGGACTGAAGCTGAACACAAGAAAAACCGAAGTTATGTTTTGACCCTTGACAAACCCAAGACAGATAAACATGTGTAACCAAGCAATCGAAGCAGTGGACAAATGCGTGTACCTCGGTCAAACATTCAGCCTTCTAGGCAGAACTCAAGAAAAAGAAATACAAGGAAGAATCAACGCGGGATGGGCAGCATTTGCGAAACATATGGATGTATTCAAGAGTAACATACAAATGTGCTTGGAATGAAACGTGTGCAATAGTTGCGTTTTGCCAGCTATCACCGATGGATCAGAAACATGGACACTATTCATGGAGAACAAGCTTCAAGTAGCACAAAGAAAGATGGAACGAAATATGATCGGAATCAGTAAGTGAGACAAGAAGACCAACGAATGGATTGGAGCGCAGACAAGAATGAAGGACGTGGTGGAAAAAGCAAAAGAAAGCAAATGGAGATGGGCGGGACATGTCGCAAGAATGCAAGACAATAGATGGACTATCAGATTTACAAGCTGGATCCCACGTTATGGAAAAAGAAGCGGAGGCAAGCCAGTAACAAGATAGAGAGACGACATCGACAGGTTTTATGGACAGCCAACATGGAAGAGACAAGCTCAAGATCGAAAAGAATGGAAGAACCATGCTGAGGCCTTTGTCCAACAGTGGAACAGAACAGGCTGGTGATGATAAATGTCCGCATCATTTGGATTCTGCAGCATCCCCAATGGAACTCCGGGAAGAATCACCACCGACGATTGTACATTCGAGAAGTTGCTCAAAGACTCACTGATGCTCATTTGCAACAAAGAGCCAAATACCTCCAACTTCGTGGTAACGTTCACAGAGTTATGCACGCGGCTGGAACGGAGCGACCCCAATTGGTCTCACAAACCTCAGAAACGGGAGATCGTGGTAGGTGTTCTCTTTTTACTAAGCGCATTATGCGCACAAAAATGCAGTTCGTGTCACATGCTTGTGTAAGAATCATTCATCAACCAAAATTGTGTGTGATAACTGTTGACAATACAAATTGCTAAAATCTTCATAAAGAATTGTTATATATACGTTCTTTTTGTAACCAACTCTTCTAATATTGAATAAATGCAATTAATGTTAAAAATTATTTCCCATTAACATGCTGGAGCAGTTCTGGTGCAATAGTTAGACTTATTAATTATCTTAAAACAAAATGTGTTGAGTTGAAGACAAAATACAAGCATGGGACACTGTGTCCCTATGTGCGCAAAGGACGTTTGTAAAATGTGTGCGCAATAGAATGTATACGATAAGTTGATGTTGTTAGGCGTTGCAAGATGAACACTCTGAAACCTTTATTCAGTAATTAATAATAGTGACAAATGCAATCCAGCTTGTTTTAGTAATGGAAAGCAGAGATTACGTATTTAATGCATTATATCTTCTGGCTAATAATCGTATATTTCTGACTATGTGATGATGCATTGGGTCTGCGTCCAAGAAATTTCAAGCCTTCGCTGCGAACTTATAAAATTCTAAACCAGTCAACAGTAAAGCGAATGTGGAAATTTAGCAGATTGCACCCTATCATTTCAGAAGACATGATTATCTAATTTTTTATTCATTTCTGGCATACCTCATTTGCCTTTTTCTAACAACATAAGTAGGCCTATTGTCTTCTGATGTTCTATATAAGTTTGAGGTCATTGAACATCTCTGTGAAATGTGCGTTAAAGAACCATCGCAGATTGTGCATGGATATGTATCTATGACGTAATAGATGCTGATTATTCAGGAAGGTGACAGACATGTTGACATTGAAGTGAAGTGATTGACCAAATCAGGCCATAGTTAAAACTTTCCGTTTTACTCTTTCACTTGTAATTTTCACAGAGCAAACATTATCACATCGATGTGTTATTACGAAAGTTTACAAATTGTGCGTACCGCTTGAGTGTTGACAGATAAATCAGTGATTGATAAAGATGCAAGCTGAATCAAACTTGATAAAATTGTGATACTTGTATTTTGATAATTAGCTTTTTTCTGAAAATCGAGGCCACACTTTCTACTGTCTTAAGAACTTCAGCTATAGACTATCATCATGACTAAGGCTCCAGTTTCGGCCCGGATCATGCATTTCATGATGATAAGGATAGATAAACAACTTTCCTTCAATGTACTTGCACAGTCGCTTTAACAGCTCGGTCTGTGGATACTGACCGGAAAATTTTGTACGCAATATTAATCATAATTGCTTTTACATATCAAAACATTCCTGATTCTTTCCAATATGAATTCATCTACTTGTACAGTTAGATTGCAAGACCAATACATGTAGGCCTATATGTAGAATTGGCAAATACATGGGTGAACCACGAGCATCTTTGCGGACCATGAGTCCTCTGGTGGACCGAGCGAAGGCAATGAAGTTTGCAATAACTTTTTTCAGATGATTTCCTCACATTTCAAAGTTCACTTACAAGTACATCCTCCAACCAGGATTTTGCTCATCAACACCTCGAATTCCAAAAATTATTGGAAATTGGAGAAAATATCACTAGATCATCAAAAGTTAATGCTGAACTTAGAATAGTGTAGCATTAACAAACAGCTCATCTCCAAATCTGCTCGCATGTTTTCCAAACTCTCCAACCCTTCAAATACACAAAACGTACATTTTCGGCTCCAAATCAACCGAGAATTAATTATAAAGATAATGCTAGCTTCATTCATAGGCCATCAAAATCAACTTGCTCGCCAGCACAAACGACTAACGTCAGATGAATCATTCTCGAATTTGCTCGGATATTTTTTGATTACCTGACGGCTCTACAACAACTCAGAATAGCGATCTATGTATCGAAAATATCATACATTTATTGAAAAAGTACGTCAGTTTTGAGATTCGAGCAAATTATCTGAAAAAGTTAATGCTAGAGTTAATGGTAAACTTCATCGCCTTGACCGAAGGCGCTATCCACTACCCGAATCCCCGATCTACATCACACTTGCCAACCCAGTCATTTCCGCTACAACTGACGTGCATTTTCAGCAGCGGGGTTCATCATAAACACAAATAGTTTACTCTGAGTTCAGCATAGCATGATAAGCGTCTTCTTATTACTTTTAGATCGGCCACTGGTCTACAGCCATTCAACGGAAATCAATGAATTTTTAATCTGATTCAAATTACCGTGCAATTCGTTTTAGCTGTAGCAGGCACCTGAAATGAACCACTTTACATGAAAAACATATTTTAAATGAAATTACTCGCAAGATAAATTCGTGTTATTTCCGCATTAGTCGCAGGGAGTTTAGATTTCGTCTTCGTGTCATATTCGTGTTGAGGAAAAATATTTTCGACGACTGCTGACTTCTAGTTGGATGTCACATTACGCCATCTCTCTCGATTCCGACACTCGTGGATCATAATTATGCAATTTTCCAAAAAGAAATATTTCTCGTTTCCTCTAACGACAAGTACATTAAAAAGAAAATAATCTCTCGACGTTTCAACTGAGCCCTAATCAAAAGAGTCATTATGAATCGAAAAAAATCCCTTGGTAAAATTACTTACTTACGATGCAAATAGAGCAACCAAATATTGAGTTGCATCCTCAGTTGAAAAATGGCGACAGACTGCCATTTTATCCATTATCAGGAATCATCAGGAAGCCTGCTTATCATCTCTCAACATCGACACAAGGTA
Organism: Prostheceraeus crozeri; assembly: GCA_907163375.1. Lineage (NCBI taxonomy): Eukaryota > Metazoa > Platyhelminthes > Polycladida > Euryleptidae > Prostheceraeus > Prostheceraeus crozeri. The sequence continues at coordinate 68,496 of CAJQUW010001040.1, forward strand.
CAGCAACTGCTGCATCCAAAAAGGATCTGGTCATCACCTGAGCGCCATCCGTCAACGAGATTTCGACCCATTAAGATCACACCTCTCGCGATGGTGGTTCCGCAAGAGCTAGTTGCTCCCAGGTCCTTAACGCAAAGCTGCTACCTTCTTCCGCCTTTACACTCAACTTATTGATGGGTGATCTTTACACTTTTAATACCGGCTTTAGCAAGAAATTTCCTCATCGATGGAGCAACGAAACCGCGGCATCCCACTTCAAAAGCCAATAGCTCACATTTCCACCCTTGCTTACGAATCCCTTCGGCAAGTTCTTCATATTTGGCAGCTTTCCCCTTATGGACATCCTCAACGTTCTCTTCCGGTTAGTTCGCCCATAATCATTCTCTTCCCTACCACATCGATCAACACTAGGTCAGGCCGTTGGTCAGATAGGGACAATGCATGTGGCAGCTGTCTATCCACTCGAATTTCCCACTTCCGCGGAACCGGAAGAGACACACGAGGAGACTTTCGTCTCTCCATTACCGTTACATACCTGGAAGGTATCACTGCATCCGAGACTGCTTCCACAATCGCCTGCAGGATCAAACCGTGCCGATGCGTGTACCATCATCTCTGCATTGCCACATGACAACCAGTGAAGATATTGCGAAGATTGGCATACCTGCCACACAAGTGACACTGAGGATCCGTGCGGATTCCCCAACGTGCCAAATTAGCGATAGATCATAGGTCCATTGAAGCTTCCCCTTCAAGTGCCAATAGCCCATGTTCTACCAATCGTTCCATGAAATCCTGCGATCTTCAACTTCCCAGTTGAGCGATCTTCCTTGCTGCCCATGTTGCACTACCAGGGCAAGCCTCTTCTTTTCTTCCAAGGTTCGCACCTCATTCTCTCGCAACTTCCTTCTTTGGTCACCTTCGCTCATTTCTGAGAAAAATTTCTTTCTCTTTTCCCTACCAAAACCTCTCCTGCCGTTTTGGACAACTCCCATCACCTCTGTGCTCTGCCATAGAGCTGATATAGGACATGACGTCCGCCACATCCCACTTTCGGTCCACTTTCAACTGAGGTGGATCTGAGCAGATAGCTTCATCACGAGAAAAAGTCAACATAGACTGCAGCCGAACCTTGCTGACCTTATATTCCTCCGCAATAGATGTTAGTGGCAATCGCAATCTGCTCCTCTTGCCATACAAAGCAGAACTGGCAAGCATTCGCGGAACACCAAGCCACTTCCGTATCATTTTTGCTCACCTTGGCTTCGATTGTCTCCATTCTGGATAGGGAGATCTCATAAATCGTTATAGGCCGCATAATCCTTGTGAACACACCAAATTGTATCATCCACACCTTGAACCGACCTGGTAGAGATGTTCGGCTGATCTTGTGCAGGTACTTCAATACTGACGCTTGCAGTTGTACACCCTGGTGACGGTCAGTTAATGGAAACGTGTACCATTTTCTCAAGCTTTTGACTCCTGTCTCTCGAGCAGTCGGAATACGGCTCGCCTCCCAGATCAAAAGGCATGTATGTTATCTTGCCTTTCAGCAATGATAGTACCCTCCACTTCTGTGGCTTAAACTTCATCCCACACCACCCAACAAGTTCACTCAACCTGTTGAGAATATCTAAGACACGCCTGGAATCATTTTCTATGACCGTCGAATCGTCCATGAAAGACTTCATATTTTAAACTAAATAATGAACAATTGCGCATAGCAATCGCTTTGTGTCTGGGAGCAGACATTTGCATTCCCTATACCTGCAAGGGTGGTACAATAATTGATAAGCACGGCATTCATGGGCTATCCTATCGTTACAATTCTGGTAGGTCTGCACGTCACAACGAAGCCAATGATGTCATCCGTCGAGCACTAGTCTCTGCAGGTATACCTGCCGTCCTGGAACCCGTCCACCTTAGCAGAAACGACGGCAAAAGACGTGATGGAATCACTTTAACTCCATGGAGTTGAGGTCTACCGCTCATATGGGATTATTCATGTGTCGCCACATTAGCAGCTAGCAACATCCATCTCAGTTTACAAGAAGGAGGAAATCCACCTCCACCAACACGTTCAAATTTATCAGCCCTAAAAATGTCATAGCCACAAAAAGACACAATAGAGTCAGGGATGCTTGGATTTAACCAAGTCTCAGTTATGCGGATCAAGTTTGGATCCAAGTTTGAGATCAGTGCCGATATCTCATCAATTTTTTTGAAAATGGAGCGGGCATTGGACATCAAAATGGAAAGAAAAACACTCTGTCATCACTCATAGCATTATTACTGACAGGACCGTTTAAAATCATCCACGAAAATTCCGTATCGACTGCCTTGGGACAACTCGATTTCTGAAAATGACGACATCTTCTCCCACACTGCGCCTTTGTTGAAGCTCATTTACATTTTTTCTCCACTGCTGTTGCTGAAAAGGGGTCATATCAGTCTTTATATAGACACGAGAAAAACTATCTGAATTTTTCAAATTAGAAGCATTCTTCAATATAGTCTGTTTTTCAGAAAAAGCACTTAACGTAACACGAATGGGCCGTCCTTTACCAACTGTGACTTTCCCAATACGATTGTGCTGGAGAACTTTAATCTCGTTATGAACATTCAGCTCTTGAAAAACTTGAGAAAGCAGAGAAAGGTCAAAGTTTTTCCTCTCATTTTGAGAGCCATTACTACTCTCCTCAACACCGAATACAATGCAACACTCTATAGACGATGCAACACTCTCGGCTGTCAACAACAAAAATGTGGGGGAGGTGAAAGAATAGAAGTACCCAACCTTCTGTTATGCACGTAATCTCAATGATCATGTTTAAGACTGGACCATAGAGGAAGTATATAGTAGGTAGAGTATTGACTCAAACAGGTATCTGTTTACAATGAAAATTTTTATGTGAAAGGATTCAGTTTTTAGCGGAGATTACGTTCGTGCGGTCCAAAAAATTACTTGAGCAGTTTTGAAAAAGCTATTTTTTCAAATTATTCCTGTGTTTATATACTACCGAGATGAAGTCCCTTTATGAAACAAATTGGATATGAAAAGGAATGAAAATTTGCTAACAAGCATCTTAATTAACCGGAAATTAAGCTGATTATCAGCGGAAATTCATGAGCTGCATTATAATGCAAGTCTTCATAAAAACGTCGACATCTTATTGTGCTTTCGTGGCTAAAGCCTAAAATTTCAAGTTTTTAATTCCATTTTCACCGGTATAATTATGATTCACTCAAATCTGAATAGCAATGCGGGCCCATCTACAGGTTATAGCTTATGATATGATCACGCTCAAGAAAGTGCTCTTATTGATAAGGCTATGTAGTCTATCAAAGTGACAGCAACCTATCGGATTGCTAATTTAACAAACTATATTGCCTCTCCACTCAGGTTGACATGACATGCAGGATTTGTAAAATACTATTATTCCTACTGTTTTGCTATCATGATCAGTCAAATCCAAAATTTCCCCGAAAGTGTAAAAATTTGCATATCTCACATGTGATGATGGGTCTCATTCGAGTTCATTTAATAAAATCGAAACTGTATGCACAAAATGGATTTGATTATTGGTGAGTTGCTACTCTACCTAACATACTTACTCTATGGACTGGACTCGCTCCATGATGTATCTACCGATCAGCGATTAGGCCTATTCACTGTTTAACACGAGACACGACGCGTCACAACTCACTGTTGTTGGATTCACTAACTGAATGCAGTCACCGTAGTGATTCTTGACTCATTAATGATCTTTACTCGAATAACGCATTGGTGCGTCTTAGTATGGAAGGGGTTAATGGGTGATGGATTGCACTGTTTTAATCTCGCATTCACATAGGGTAGATTTTGTTATTATACTCGTATAGCTTACTTACCGTCCAGTATTCCGGTGGCTACAAAGTTTTCTCATAACAAGTTCGAAAAATTTCATGTGACGATTTTTGATATCAATAAACAACTGTGTATCCCTGACCCCCTGTATTCCTGCACCCCTGACATGGCATTATAAATAATATGAAGAATTCAAATGCATTTTAACTGATTTCAACAATCAATAGGTATACGAGTATGATGAAATGCTTGAGCAGTGTATGTTCATTCATTTATTTGATTATTCAAATCAACAAGACGGAATAACTGTTTGACATAAATCGGAGCTTAGACAGCCTTGGGGAAAATGATTAATAACATTGTGTGGTCAATAACATGTTATCAACATTGTTTAATGATAAACTGAAGAGGACAAGTGACAGGGTGTGTGCTATTCCACCTCCAATTGTGACATAATCACTCAAATATTCTGTAAAACTTATTGCATAATATGTATCGTTAAATGATGATCCGATAAGAACAAAAATATAATTAGAAAGTGCGGAAACGGCCAAACTGTCAATTGCATAACTGTTTCGACCCACAGAGGATGGATAACCGACAATTACCTTATGTCTGTTTATTATGTCAGTTGGATCTTCATTCTATGATTTTTGCCCATTTTGCCTCACCGCATCTGACAAAGGAGGCATTAAGATCTCATCATTAGAAGAAGCAATATGAATCCTTAATTATGAATATAGAATATGATCATGAGAGTGTTGGGAATGTGGCTGTTGTGCTGTTTTGTAGCTACGTAGTTGCGAACTTCAGCTGTAACATGCGAGTACATGTAGGTACGAAGTCCGGGTGCACACCCCTAATAGTCATTGTAATCGGTGCTTGAGGATTTCGGATGTTATCGATCTAAATGTGAACTGCGCACGGAACATAATCAGAAATCAGGACTTTCGAGATTAAATAGGAATAGGTTTGATCACCGGTATAAACAGTATGTCCAAATAATTTTGGCTTGATTCCTTTGTGAAAATTTCACGCAATGATTCTTTAACCTGCCTGTTTGATTTTAATAGCACATTCTGTAGATTACCCACTGTAGCTTATTTATATTAGTTATTTGCTAGTTGCCAATCATCTCTATTTGACAATTCCAAGAAGGAAAGGTCATGCAGTTTGGAATATTTATCCCTCAGACCTCTGCTACAAAGGTCGGAAGGGAAGTGTAGAATTTTTATATAAGATAAAATATAAGCTGTGTAGATATATAGCCTATCATATGTGTACAGTAGATGATTTTGATGAAATTCCTTATCCGACTCTTTGGTCGAGTTTTTCGTTTCTAAGACAGTAATGTTACCGGTGACGCTTTTAGACGGCAAAAAAAACATGAGCTGCACCGGCACCACCCATGTATTTAGAGAAATGCGCTGATGTCTGTCATTGCGATACAACAGCTCAAGTTGAGGTGAAACGATTGCATAGTGCTATTAAACATTATCTGATTTGCAGCATGCGGATGTGCATTGACTTGGCGGAAAAGTTTTACTGCACAGACCGACGCTAATATCGAAGCAGCGAATGCAATTCAGTGAATTTTGATTGTTATTCTAACTCTCCAACAGGGACTCAGTGTTGCAAATTGTACCTTATGTCTAATTTCTATGTGTGTGTTTTAGTAGCATGTTTTAATTACATGCACCTTGTAAAGTTATCTGAAATAAAAATTTCGAGTATTGGTTACACGTTCGTGTGCCATGCTTGCAACAACACCTTCGTTCTGACGATTTGAATTCATGTATACGTAAATTATTAATTCATGCTATTTAATTCAATACAATACAAACTACATCAATTGGCGTTAGCGAGCAGAATTATTTATACAAGATGAGTTCCGAATTAGAATGGTTGGATATTCATTCGTCCGAATGTATGGACTGGTTCACCAGGTTTGAACTATATTGCTTGACCAATGATAAAGTCGATCCTACCAAGAATAAAACGACATTTTTATTAACATTAGCCGGTGCAGAAGTGTATAAGCTAATCAAGGATCTAGCTTTTCCTAAGACACCCGATTCTTTGACTACTACTGAGATTCGCGATTTAGTCGTGAAACACACCACTCCACAGAGTTATGAAATTGCTGAACGCTCCAAGTTCTATTCGCTCTGTCGGCGTTCCGATCAGACAGTGCGTGATTTTATTGTACAGATGCAAGGACAGGCCTCCATGTGTAATTTCGGTTCTTCCATGGAGGAGCACTTGCGAGACAGGTTAGTAGCTGGCATTAATCACAATGAAATGAAGAAGAAATTGTTGTTGGAAACCTCCGTGACTTATTCTAAAGCAAAACAGATTTGCGAATCATTTGTTGACATAACGGCAGCGATATCCAAAAACGAAACAGAGTCAGTTGTTCACAAAATTCACAGTTCTTCCAGGAAAAAATTCAGTGCTAATTCAAGATTCCAGAAATCACATCAGCCGAGTAGGCTTAATCATAATTCATTTCGACAAAATTCCAGCTCTAATGCTAGTCAGTTTGGAAAATGTTTATCATGTGGAGAACAGCACAACAGAGCTACGTGTAGGTTTAGACACGTCACTTGCAACAAGTGTAACCGTCAAGGTCACATAGCGAAAGTCTGTCAAGCCGCTTCTCAATCCACGTCCCAAAATCAATCCAATTCAACTAGCAGGCCCATAAGTTCAGGTCGTTCATCCTGCGGTGGAAGGAATCACTCGTCTCAGGCATGCCGATTTCGAAATGCCACATGTAAGACTTGTTCTAGGAAAGGAGGCAGAGTCTGTTGTTCCGGGGTGGGATATGTTGATGATGGTGAAGAGTCAAACACCTCCACAGTAGAGAATGAATTTGCTTACTTAGTGATGTATACCGATCTTTACGGTTCACACATTAAGACGTTTCTCACAGTTGCCGATTCTCATGCACTGAATGAAGTTGAATTTATTATTGACACGGGTAACCCTCATTCATTTATTTCGATGGAGAACACCTTTTGTTTCAAGGAGAAGATTTGTCCAGCAACCAGAAGTTGTCGAGGCACTACCGGTCATACGTGTACATACATGTACTACGGTGAAATCGACTTGTTTGTTGAAAATTCTCATAAAGCAAAATTCTGTGTTTATGAAGGTCTCAACATACTCGGATGGAAAGATACACGCATACTCTATCCACAGATTGCTGAAATATTGAATCGACGTCCAGGTCAAGTTATATCTGATGAGATTGTAGGTCTTCTAAATTCCACGACAGATTTTTCCTCACTTAGCACGCTTATTGAGACCGTTTCCCAGAGTTCAGGTGGTTTGAAGGTCGATTCGATCCATATTGATTGCGAAATTACTGAGCCTGTTTTTCATAAGTGTCGTCCTTTGGCGTATGGATCAGTGAAACAACGTGAATCAGTGAAAGCGAACCTTGATAAGCTGGAGAAGTCCGGTATTGTTGAGAAGGTAGATAGTTCAAGGTGGGCCACACCTATTGTGTGTCCGATTAAGTCAAACGGTACTGTTCGCATTTGCGGAGACTATAAGATCACAGTTAACCCTTTTTTGCGCCAACGAGCGTGTACAACACCCGAGCCTGAAGACATTTTCACACAGTTATCGAACTCCAGCGTGTTCAGTCGAATTGATTTGGAGAACGCTTTCTTCAGTTGCCTATGGATGAGCAGTCGCGCGAGCTCAGCACCATAAACACTCCATTCGGTCTCTATTCGTATAGGTTTCTCCCGTTTGGCATGACGATTTCACCTAGTGTATTTCAGGAGACTATTGACAAGATTCTGTCAGGCATTGGTAATTTGGTAGCCTTATTAATTCATGCTATTTAATTGAATACAATACAAACTGCATCACTCAGTCTTAGTAGTCTACTGTAGCTACTGTCTTTTTCTAACTGTTAACTGTAAATAACGCTTGATATTGAAAAATTACATGAGAACTTCACAATTTATGAATTGTGGATGCTTTACATGGAATTTACACATTTTCACTCAGAATGTAAGACAAGAAAAATTCGATTGCGGACATTTTTACTTATGTTTGGTTCCGAACATAGTGAACTGATCATTCAGAATGAGCTGAAATGCAGTTTGAACATGGATCATCCATCTGCTCTTTGCTACTCTGAAGAATAGCCTAACAGCACAGTGTAGGAGTTGAGCTATTACCACATTTATGAATTGACGCAGTGTTGCTCGAGTGCAGCCATTATTCTGTTGCTGCCAAGCTGCAACTAGTGGCATGCCAAATTCATGTTTTTGGTCATCCTTGTTCGCCTTTTGTAAGTCAAAGCTTTGTTTTCGCGCTTCATCGTTCCGAGTCGACTAACGACATCTGCTGTGGTCAAAATGATAATATATCTATCCTGCGCTCATCGAAAATGCAAAGAACATGATTCATACATTCAACAGCGGATATTGGTGATCGTTATTAAGGCATCAGCCAAGCACTTCATAAATCATGATCGGCCATTCACTGAGCTGGTTTTTGTCAGGGTAGGTCATCCGCTGAGCTGGCCTTCCGCTAGGTAGACCATGAGCTTCTAAAAATTTGTATCAAGCGTCGGGTGACGTTTGATGGTGTGACAGATGGCATGCTCACACTTGTAGGCCGGAGACATGATTCGGATTATGAAATTGATTTATGTTAATATTTTAATAGTACAGGTTGTACCAGAAGAAAGGAACGATATGATTTGTCTCTCAAGCTTGTAATTGTTTTTCAATGTCTTCAAAATGCAGAATAGTCGGTTGGGTCATCTAGTTTTGTTCTATTCCAAAGAAGTTAACTATCATGTTCAATCACTAATTTAAAGTTCACCTACCTCTTAAAATACAGCCTATTCATCCTATTGTTACTTGAAAGCCAAATCATTATTACATCTGATTCAAAGATATGTTTATCAGCGTGGTGTGAATTTAAACTCGGGATGCTTTTCGCGTGATAGTGTGAATAGAGCTTAAATTTGAATTTCAAACCGATGCTATCTGCACGGATGGGGATCATTTGCTGTGGTCTACCGATCTTGAAATGGATTTACAGCTTCGATTAGAGTTAGCACAACATTATTAGGCAAGTGGTAGAAGTCCGATGCGTGCAATTCGAGCATACAGGACAACTTATGGCGCCGTTGACGACCCATGTACACCACAAGCAGTGACGAAATTAATCAATAAAGTTGAAACTGAGTTCACTTTACACGACAAGCACAAGTCTGAGGAACATCTGCGGAAAGTGACAAGTAAAGATGAGCGTCGGGTTGGGTTCCGAAAGTTCGGATACCCGAGTCGAACAAAATTTCAACCCGAACCCGATGTCGGGTCGGGTGCAAATGTCTGACCCGAACCCGACCCGATTATATTCGAAAAATCAGAAACATTTCTATATATAAAGCCAATGCTTGATCCTAATGTGATATCGGGCGGTAGTCTAACAGTAGCATTATTTTAGTATTTTTTAAAAATATGTAGTAATTAGGACATTAGTTTCTCTAGGCTGATAAAGTATTCAAACAAATAGGGCCTACTAAATAAGTAGCATAATTACCCACGAAATTAATATAACCTGCAGCACATGACAAAATTCGGAATCTTTACAAAAAATTTCGACTGCTTCGCGATGCATTATAGGTATAGGCTCAGCATGCTCCTTCAAAACTGTGATTGAGACACTTAGACTCTCAATGTTAATGAAGATGTCAAGGTCCGAGCAGCTGAACTGCATCACTACATGTAACAACAATTCTGCAGATAGATGCCAAAATTTCAATTATGTAATATTTGATGTGTAGTTAAGCTTCCGTTCCTATGTAAAGCATATCTCAAATTAAATTTCATTTCTTTCCGTCCACCCTGCGAGCCACGATCTACATGTCATTATGAGAACGAGGCCTTTAGAGACCACAAGAACAGATTCCATTAATTTGATAATGATCTTTCCTTGTTTTAGAAGCAAAATATATAGCGCAAGGTATTTTATTAGATCAATAATTCACAATGAGAAAAATGTGATAAGCCACAATTTCTTGAAAAACTTCATTAAACTACAGGTACACATAAAACAGTACTAACTTCACAGAAAATATTTTTCAAAGTTCTAAACATTTTTCAAATTTGTATGTTCCAATCCAAAACCCGAATTCGGGTTATTTCGAGTTATTTCGGGTTTTAGATAAAAGAGATAATTCTACCCGACCCGAGTAGTATATAGTGTGACATCCGGCGCGACGCTTCGCTTCGCTTTGCTTCGCTTCGCTTGCGCCGGATGTCACACTTTTGCGGGTTTTTTCAAAAATCAAAATTTCAAAAATTTCAAAAATTTAGGTAGACTTCAAATTTCACGTGGCCGAAGGCCGAAGGGCGAAAATTTAAGTGTTTTTAAAAATACCCAATTTTTCAAATTTTTCAAAATCTCAAAATTTGAGAATTACAATTTTCACCCTTAAAATCATGACCGTTCCAGGACACCGAAAATCATAAAAGTTAAGAATTTCAAATTCATGAATTTTATCCATCTTTCAGGTTTTCAAAATATATCATGTGACTAAAAATATTTCTTTAAAAATGGAAGAAACAAAAGTGGATGAAACCGCAAGAATATATCCTTCGTTATCTCAATTAAAAACAGGTGAAATGGTTCTCAATTATTATTAAGATTAGAGCATTATGATAAATTAAGAAGACGCAATTATTACTTAGTCATTCTTCGTTATTGTATGCTCAACATTATTTAAAGTACTAATTGTGTGAACTAGAAGATCATTGTAACTCATAAACTCAAAATTATTCAATGAACCCGTACACTGGCTGATAATTGAAGAGAGAGAAACATCTAGCAGCTTTCCCCTAAAATTATCGTGCTATCTCTTGTCATTTCAATTTACTCATCGGTAAACTTTTGGCATTTCAACTTACGCGTGCGTAAAGTTTTGACATTTCAATTTACCCCTACGTAAATTATTTTCAGAATCTGTTTTCAAAATCTATTTTCAAAATCCATTTGCAAAGTCTGTTTTCAAAATCCATTTGTAAAGTCTGTTTTCAAAATTCATTTAGCGTTTGCCAAACACATACGGGTAGTAAAGTACTTCCCATTGTGAAGACATGAATAGATTAAGCACATAAGAGTGCATTGACAATAAAAGCAAATGACAATAAAATTCTTCTTGTGAACACAGAACGCATAAACGTCGATATGCGGGTTAGTTGTTATGGCAATTTTAAACAATCATTTTAACGATGAAACATATTTTACAAATGAAGTTCATGAAGAAAATGGAAATATATAAAACAATATAGATTAGAATAATTATAGTATAATCATTTCAAAATCGAATAAGTAGTAAGGAAAGACATCATTAGAGAACAGTTTTAAATCAATACCCCCTCCCTTCTGACTTCTAGGGGTCCCTTAAGAAATTTTTTTATTATAAAATGAGCAACATAAATGAGTTTTTGAAATTATATGGAACACAAACGACAACGAATTTCGACCTAACAAAAATCGCAAATCAATTAGGAATAAAGAATTTTCATGTTCTAATGAGAGACGAATTACAATTCCTAAAAAATAGGCCAACAGGAACCTTCAGTTCCCGGAACAAAGTTCAAACTGTAAATTTCATAACAAATCTTCATACGTCAGATGAAAAAGGTGTACATTGGTCAGCAGGACAAAGAAATATAAACTGTTCTAATTATTATTTTGACTCATACGGACTTCCACCTACAAACGAAGTCAAAAAATTACTTGGCAATGGAATTTATAATACATTTCAAATTCAAAAACCAGGAACTACATATTGCGGTCAATTATGTCTTTATGTTTTATTTAAATTACAAAAAAGGAGTATCATTTCTTGATATTATGTTAGAATTGAATAATAAAAATAATAATAATAATAATGATAATTAAAAATCAGTTCGTTGTAATTCATTTTGATAAAAACGGCCTCTGATATCCTCATTATCTACATCTTTAATTTCATAAGTAAACGGATAAGTTTGATTTATTTTACAAATTTCAAATATTTCTTTAGTCCAATAGCCAACAAAGCCTTTTTCAAATTTATTCTTATATTTAAATATTCTAACTCTATCTCCAATTTTAAATTTCGGCTTAAGTTTCTGCAAATTCGGATTACTCTCATTCAAATTATTATTCTCGAATATTTTCTTTCGTATCAAATCAGGGTCGTCAGAAGCATTCTTTGGAGTTTCTTCAATACCAGAATGAACTTTATTATTGTACTCTTCTACAACTCCTGTAATATCTTCAACCATTTCTGATTTCTTTGCTCAGTAAATTTCTTGAATAATTTATTTTTTAACGTCCGATTGAATCTTTCTATCACTACAGCTTTTCCTGCGTTTTCAGTTGAATAAACAGTTTCAAATAGTGGCTGAACGTTTCTGTTATAAAATTCCGATCCACAAACAATTTCCTTGGCTTTCTATTACTTTCTTTATAGATTTCTTCAAACGCATATTTAACTGATAGACCACTTTTATTTTTTAAAGGCTTTACCCAAGCGTATCGTGTATATAAATCTATAACGGTCAATGCGTATTTGTAGTCCCTTTCATTCGGCATATGAATAAGATCAGCACTCCAAATATCATCTTTATTAAATACTTTTACTTTCAATAAATATTTAGGCTTTCTGTATTCCCTATGAATTTCGGACGCGTAGGTTCGAGCGTTGCTCTCAGACAGCTTTGCTGTCGTTTCATTTAAACCCTGACCGAATAATATTTTAGCTTGTAAAGCTTTCTTAACAAACATTCTTTCAATTTTTTCTCTAAATGTAGGATTTTGAATACTATCTAATTCTTGAATCATCTTCTTATCAGCTGCATGTCGAGAACTTAGATCATGATTTCGATAAGCTAAATCATGCCTGTTAGCGGCGGCATCTACTCTATTTATTGGTTCTTCACCTGGTTTTGGATTATTATTCTCATCTAGTCTTATATCTAATCGAGTTCCTGGACCGGTATATGAATGACCAGGAAGATGTTTTTCTTTCGAATATTTACTCCAAATAAATCCAGGAAAAGTTTTCTAATGCTTTTTGTATATCACCACCGAAGTGGTATGGAACTTTGTTCTTGTCACCTCCAATATGCTGACAATTTGAGTTTTTATTTTTGTTTAATAGATAATTTAATAAATCTAAATTAGAAATTTTTAATTTAATTAAATTTTCGGAATTTGTAGAATTCATTTTAAAAGATAAAATAAATGTTTTACCTAATAGAACTTTGTTCAGAGGCTTTAGCCGATCGGACCAAAGGTCCTGAGGTTATTACCGAATCATACTAGGACTTAGATATATTCCAGAACCATCTTTAGTTTCTTTAATTTCAATTAAATCATCAACATTGTGGAGAATATTTTTAAGAACTCGTTTTCCTTCATCAACTAATTTTAATTTACTAATAAAATTATCTACTACTCCTTCACCCCTAGCAACTTTCTCTAACTCTCTATTATGTCGTTTTTGTTCTTCTAATGCTGCCTTCTCTGATTTATTTTTATTTACTGCTTGGACAATACCAGCTGTTCCACCTGCAACACTTCCTGCTGCAGCTATGCCACCTATAATTAGTGGAATTAATGGGAGAATCCCGCCATTCTTTTCTTCTTGTAATTGAATATTCTCTATCATTGGTTTACTTATGTAATACTTTTTTTTGTTAATCGTAATAGGTTTAGGGGTATTTTTGTCAACAATATTACGTAATTTTAATTGAACAGTTTTATTACTATTACCTTTCGCTTGCGACATTTTTAATAAAAAAATTTCAAGTTACCAAAAAATTTTTAGTTACCAAAAAATTTTAATCTATTCTAGTTATTAAAAAATTTCAAGTTACCAAAAAATTTTAATCTATTCTAGTTATTAAAAAATTTCAAGTTACTAAAAAATTTTAAGTTACCAAAAAATTTTAATCTATTCTAGTTATGAAAAATTTTAAGTTAAGAATTTTTAATCTATTCTAGTTATGAAAAAATTTTAATTAACTTATCCTTACCATCTTTCCATTAAGAATTTCAATAGAATATTTTACATCTTCTAGCAATAAACCATAAGCCATCAATGAAGTTGTGGAATCTTTCTTTTCAATATTAATTGTTACATCACAGCCAGTCTTGATAATATCTTCAGATTGTGCACTTAAATCGAAACAGAAAACATGATATAAATGTCTCCAATCTCCAGGAGTTAATTGTGGTTCAACTCCAAATTCTATACAAAGATTTCGATAAGAATCATATCCTTCCATAAATTGATTATTGGTATCATCGAATCTTAATGGATCAATTGGATAACGGGTTTGATTTAATGAAACTTGTAAACTTCGAATTGTATTAATATGGAAGATATTATTGTTCTTATCAAAACTTGGAGAATTATTTCTTTAAAATGTTAGTAATAAATATCTTGGGGTATTCGCAGTTCTAGTAAAATGCCAGTTAAATCTTTGTTCGGAAAAAGTTACTGAACTAGCAGTTCTCTTTAGAAAATTTACTGGAATTGGTTTGTTAGTATTTAATGTTTTTGGAATAGCTGTTTCAATCTCTAAACTAGGAGTAATATGCTTAATCCACCATTCAAGTCTATCAATTTTTAAATATGCTTTTTTTCCAGTCTTACCAAAAAAGATTAATTCATTATTTGCTGTACGATGAATTATTAATTTAAATTTTAATTGATATGATATTTTATCATAATCTAAATATCCGAATAATGGAGACAATGACCAATTTACTGTCTGTTTACTTTTTTTGTTAAATTCACGTCTTTCTTTATATGCAGTATTGTTTGTTTTATTTAAATGTTTTGCAATATTTTCTACATCTTTCGCAATTCCTGCGGCATCTGTTCCGGCGTGAGTTAAATCATCAACAATTATACCATCATTAGTATCAGGAAACCAACCTTCGATTTCATACTTTTTATTATTTTCACCAATTGTTACAAATCTAAGCATTGTATCAATTACACCTGGAGAATCACTTATTGTTTCTATATGTTGAGTTGCAACATCTAAACGCATTTGTGTAAATAATTTTGGAAAGAAATTATTCTCTAGTGCAATATTATCGGTTTCTGGTAGTGGTGTTGTAAAATTGGCATCACTATACAAAGAATATTCACAGTGTAAAAATGAATCAGGTAGATATATATAACTCTGCTGATTATCAACTTCAAAAATTAAATCTCCTCCAGTATTTACTCTACTGGAAGATCCGGGATTCATAGCAATTCTTATATAGTCATTCTTTTTTGATTGTAACTGACGAACGGAGGATCGTCTAATCTAAATTTATTTTCGATAAGCCAAGACATTTTTACTAAAAATAGTTTGAGTTTTTGTTTTTCTCACAGACAGAAAAAATTTTACCAAAATATAATTTTAGCATTTCACCAAAAAAATTTTACTAAAATAATTTTGCTAAAAAATTTTTGCTAAAATAATTTTGCTAAAAAAATTTACTAAAAAATATATTTTAGAATTTTGCTAGACCAGCTCCGCTACAGCTTTGCTGGTTAGACCGAAGGTTGCTATTAATGCCATTACCTCTTATTTCTTCAATTGTTTTTTCATTATGTTTACTATCAGACGGAGCTCCGCTCCTCAAGGTTTCCCCAACAGCAATGTTAGCAATTTTATTTTTTGTTTCCTCTGAAAGTTCTTTTAAATTTTTTAGTTCTTCAGAATCATTCCTAAGTTTACGAATAGCTTCTAGTTGTTTTAATTCGTTTTGAGACTTGACAGCATTTGATATTGCACTAGCTGTACTACCTATAGCAGCTGCTCCTTTTGCAGCAGATGTAATCAAATCTTTATTATTTTTAATTAAGTTAACGATACTTCCAATACCAGAAAAGATGCCAGCCCCTTCTTTTTGAACGGCACCTGCGGTGCCTAGGAACTTTTGTGTTCCGATTGTTTCTACATTGTTATAATGGTAAACAGATTTCATAGATGGTTCATGAGCAATTTTTTGATTTGAAGCAAAATGTTTAAGATTGTGTTTATAAATTATAGGCATTTTTTAGGATTAAATTTGACTTTTGGGAAAAATATCTACGTGTTAAGATTTACGTTTGTGAATGGACAACAACTTCGAGATAACTTTATTAATTGACTGTTGCACTTTATCTATTGCGTCAAGCAGCGTGTGATGTACTTTAATTGCTTTTCTATTAACTTGCATTTTCTCCTGATTCATCTTCAACGCCGTTTTAAGTGCATTTAACTTAATTTTAAGAACATCTAATTGTCTTTTAACAGAATCTAACTGTTCTTTATTTTCTTTAGAGTGTTCTTGTAAATTTTTCTTTAATTCATTTTCTAAATTGATTTTCAGATTTTTCATTTTATCAACTTTTTCATTAAGTGAGTTTACTTCATTTATTATTCTATTCATCTTTTTCATTTGTTGAGTAATTTTAGAACTTAATTCATCAACACTTTTTTGGAATGTAGCTTGTAACTGTTTTAAATTTTTTTTAATTCTTTCAGGTAGTTTTTCTATTTCATCTTCTAATTGTTCTTTTAACATTTTTATATGATGTTTATTTTTAATGACTGCAGATTTTAAATTTATAGAAAGTAATATTAAAATTTTTGATTGTTCAGAAATCTTTTTAAAAAGTTTTGCTATATCTGCTTCTAGCTCTCTATCCTTTTTATCAAGTTTTAATAATTTTTCGTTTAATGATTTGTCATTAAGTTTTAGCAACTTTAATTCATTCATCAGTGGAACCAAAACATCGTTTATATATTTTTCCTTTAAATCATTGATTTGTGTATCAACATATTGTTTATTTGTTAACTCTGTATTTTGTTGCGGAAGAATAGAAAGATGCAATGGTCCAGATAAAACGTCTCCAGTTTTCATGATATAATTTTCTATCTCTATTTCTAATTCACGATTATTCGGGATATATGCACCTCCACCAACATTTGGTAACATCATTTTTAACAATAAAAAATTAAATTTTTTCTAATAAAAGTAAAATTTTTTCTAATAAAAGTAAAATTTTTTCTAATAAAAGTAAAATTTTTTCTAATAAAAATAAAAAAATGGAAAAACCAAATTTCAAAAAATTATATTCGTCCGCATCATCCTGTTCTTCTTATTCGACGAGATCAACGGGATTTGAAAATAAATGTTTTGATAATAATAATAATAATAATCCATGTATAGATGTTAATATTTTATTTCAATTACAAGCCGAAATATTTAGAGAACAGACTAAAGGTTTACCTTCTATAGAAACTAATTATTGTTTATTTCCAGGTGATCCATTTATAAAATTTATGGAGATTGTAAGTAAATATAATGATGTAGCTTATGTTGAATTAAATAAAGAAAATTTGGTTATAATAGGTCATAATAACGTTTATGGTTTTATTAGAGCAGTGTTACCAATTAGTAATACTGAATGGATAGAAAATAAAATTATTAATTATATCAATATTAAAGAATTAGTTAAAAAATTAAAATCTTTTTCGAAAGAAAAAATTAGATTATTTGTTGACGATCAAAATCAATATAACATTCACATAGAGAGTAAAAAACATAATGAAGAATTATTATGTCAAGTTTATTATAGAGACACAATTTATAAACAAGAAACATTAGAAATGCCGCAAAGATATGATGATGATACTTATATAGGTTTATATTCAAACTTAAATATTTTTATAAAAAAATTTATATGTGGACTACACCTTATACTATTAACAATGACCATAATCATATTCATAATAAACGAACTGAAGGTTCTAGGGCTTTGCCCGATCTTAAAGAATCTTATGATAATAATGATGATTCTGTAACATCTGAAAAAGGTGTAAATGGTAAAAAAGATTATAAAAATATTAGTAATTATAAAAATTTATCTAAATTTCATTTTCTTACAATTGAAAATAATAATGATGGTATAGTTGAAGATACTGTTAGACAACTATGTGTCGGGTCTACAAAATTTAAATTAGGATTTACATCTAATCAATTTAAAATTTTATCATCTTTAACAAAAACTAAAAGTGATTCAGATTATGGTGGTGTTATTAAATTTTCCAAAAGAGATCAAAGACCAATATTTTTCTCTATTATATTATTATCAGATAAAAGATGTAATTTAGAGTTAGATATTCCAATAAGAGAATGGTATCCTATCATGGAAGGGCATCCTATACCAAAAAGTGTAATTTATGATGATGAAGAAACAATTTATGATGATGATGAAGAATCAATTGATGATGATGATGATGAAGAATCAATAGTTAGTGAAAATAAATTTAAATTATCTTTTGATAAAACATTATATGATGAAACTTAATAAGATAAAACTTAATATGATAAAACTTAATGTGATAAAACTTAATGTGATAAAGAAAAAAATAACTAAAGAACGTGAAATATATAATAATATAAAATAACACTCAAGTCCTTGATATTAGAATGTTTATATCTAAAATTAAAACACAAATTTTTTCTTAAATTTTCTCTAAAAAATAAAAAAATGGAAAATACCAAGTTTTATTGTGTCTTATGTAAAAAAAAGTTGCAAACAAAAAGAAGTTATCAATCTCATCTACAAAGTAAAATGCATTTACAAAATGTAGAACGAGTTGATGAAGGAAATATATTAAAATTAAATAGTTATAAAAACTATCTAGAAACATTGCCTACTGATATAAAAGTTAAAAAAATGTTTGATGATTATTCACATTCGGAATATAAAAAAGTTTTTAATAGTGAAGATGAGACCATACAAACCGAATGTTCTAGGGCTTCGCCCGTACCAGATGGAAGATATTTATTTAGCGATACTGATGAATTTGATGAAGCTGAACGAACCGATGAAGCCTTAGCAAATATAAAATATTTATTTAATCAGTCTGTTCGCACCGAAGGTTCCAGGGCTTCGCCCGTTGAATATAATGAAACCGATAAAACTTTTTCTGATATTCTAACCAACTTTTATAATATATTTAAGAAATCTTTCAAATGTTATATGAATGTAGAAGTACTTTATACAAAAAATGGACCTGATGGAATTCCTGAAGAAATAATACAAGGACATTTTACAAATTCACAAGAAATTCATAATGTAAATGATATACAACCCATATTTGAATCGATGATACTTAAATTAGAAAATTGTATAATTGAAGCCCAGTTACGTGAATCTGGTTGGAGATTTGTTAAAATACTATCTAAGAAAATAGTAATTGATAAATATAAAAATAATACTGGTGGTAGTTATGTTTCTTTACCTTTCAGTTCACCACAAATAATCAACATAAAAAATGAAGATGATTATTGTTTTCTGTGGAGTATTATAGCACATTTACATCCTGCAGAATATCATAAAGAAAGACTAAGTCATTATAATAAAGAAGAATACATAAATGAATTTGATCTTTCTGATGGCTTAGATGAATTTCCATATGATTATAATAGATTAATAAAGTTTCATAAAAAGAATAAAAATTTAATAGAAGTAAATGTTTTTGAATTAAATGTGAATTATGTTTCTATTGGTAAAATTATTCCACTTTACTCAGATTCAAAAAAATTTTATTTGAATAATAAAAATTTATGTCAATCAGAAATAGTATATAATGATAGAGGAAATTACATGCATCATAATATTTTTTACCAAGGAAAAATAATATGTACTGAAAAATTTGAACTTGTTAAAACACTATCACCAATAATGATTAATCATAATAATTATAAAGGACGTACTGATGATTATAATTACAAATATTCATCTTTATCTTCAGAATATCAACAAAAATTAGAAAATTTAAATAAAAGTTTACAAAAATGTAAAAGAGATTATCAACAACAAACAAAAATGTTACTACAAGAATATCACCATAAATATCAAAATAAGATAGAAACGATTCAAAAATTAAATGAAGAAAATAATAAAGAATTAAATAATGAAGAAAATAAAGAATCGGCTAAAGCCAGAGGAGCTTCGCTCCGATTAAATGAATGTTTAAAAAAATGTCTACAACAATATAAAGAACAATATGATAAAGAATATATTTATCAGCTACAAATATTAAATCAAAATTATCATCAAAATACATTTAATATTACAAAAGAAATTAATGAAACACATGAAATATATAAAGATGAATTTGTAAAATTAGAACAGTCAAAACAACCAGCACAAGCGAATATATTATATTATCAGGGACATTTTATATTGTGTAAAGATGTTTCTATATTTACAAAAACTTCAGATAATAAAAATTTTCCTTGTCTTCAATGTATGACAAGTTTTAGAACTTTAGAAGAAATGAATAGACATTTGGAGAATTGTCAACAAAACGAAGCAGTTCAAAATACTTTTCCTAAAGATGATTATTTAGAATATAATAAATGGTATTTTAAAAATAAAGTACCCTTTACTATTTATTGTGATTTTGAAGCATATAATGTTAATATGACACAAAATCGAACGGAAAGTTCCAGGGCTTCACCCGATTCTGAAAATTATAATTCTGAAAATTGTACGGGCCAAGCCCTAGAACCTTCGGTTTTTAATTCTGAAAAAAGTGCACCTGGAAAAAGTTCAGCTGAACAAAGTAAAGAAAAATATTTATTTGAACAAAAACCATTATGTTGGGGAATGTACATTCATTCAAATTATCCTGAATTATTTAAATCAGAATATTTACAATACTATGGTGAAGATAGTTCAGAAATGTTTACAAAGAAAGTAAAGAATTACAAGGACGTTTTTCACAATTGCTTGAAACAAATATTCCAATGATGCCATTAACAGAAAAAGAAAAATTAAATTTTATTAATGAAACAAAATGTTATTACTGTGGAAGAGAATTTACAAAAAATTATAAAAATGGCAAAGGTAGATATCTTGATCGGCGAAGCGACGGCTCTGCCGTCAAGGTAAAAGATCATGATCATCTAAATGGATTATATAGAGGTGCAGCACATAATTCTTGTAATCTTAATGCTAATAAATTTAAATATAACTTTGTTCCTCTATATTTCTACAACGGTTCTAAATATGATTTCCATCTAGTAATGAAAGATTTATTTTCATCTGAAAAATTACAACAACAACAAATAAATGTACTATGTAAAACAGAGGAAGAATATTTTTCAATGCAATTAGGTTGCATTAGAATTTTAGATGCATTTAGATTTTTTACTCCTTATTCATTAGATGTTATGGGAAAAACTTTGAAATCTGAACAATGTAAAATATTAAATAAATATAATTTAAAACCTTTAAAAGGAATATTTCCGTATGAGTATATAGCCTGCGGCTCACAGTCGAAGACTGATATAACTGGAGATAAAACCTGTGGTTCACAGTCGAAGACTGATTTTAATTCTGTGAATAAAATTATGGAAGAAAAACAACTTCCTCCAATAAATAAATTTAAATCAACATTAAAACAATCAAAATTATCTGACGAAGACTATGCAGAAGCTGAAAAAAATTGGAGAGAGTTAAATTGTAAAACAATGTATGATTATACAATGAAATATCTTCAGATAGATGTATTAATACTAGCTGATCTTTTTGAAAACTTTCGTGATATGTGTTTAGAATATTACGGAATAGATCCATGTTATTGTTATTCTACACCAGGTTTAACATGGATAGCAGGATTAAAACATACAAATGTTAAACTTAAACATTATAAAGAAAATACATATGATAAATTATTATTTTTTGAATCTGGAATTAGAGGTGGAGTTTCATCAGTTTTAGGTAATAGATATGTTAAATGTTATAATAAGAAAGTAAATCCACAAGAATATGGAATAATGAAACCTTTATCTCCAGAAGAAAAAGAAAAAATATTAGAAATTTTTCGAACGAAACGAGAAGGAGTAGAACGTGAAAATGCAATTGATGAATTCATGAGAGAAAACTATTTGTTATATTATGATTTTAATAGCTTATATTCTTCTTGCATGATACAAGAATTACCAACAGGTGAAATGTCATGGTGTAATATTCTAGATTATCAAAAAACATATGATGGAAATCGTAATTTTGGTTATATATATGAAGTTGATTTAGTATACCCTGATTATATAAAAGAAGCAACAAAATATTATCCTTTCTGTCCAGAAAACAAAATTCCTAATATAGAAGATTTTTCAGATTATCAAAAATCTTTAATTCCTAAGAAATATAGGCCAACAAAAAAACTTATGTTAACACAAAGCAATAAAGGAAAGTATGTTGTTGAAGGAAGAATGCTAGATTGGTATTTAGATCATGGAATGATTCTCACCAAAATACATCGAAAACTATTTTATCAAAAATCTAGGTGGTTAAAAAATTATATAGAGTTCAATATTGAAAAACGTAAAATAGCTAAAAGAAATAAAGATGATTTTGGAAACGTGTTCTTCAAATTAATGAATAATGCATTTTATGGTAAGACTTTAGAAAATGTGCGTAATAGACAAAATATTGAAATAGTTTATGATAAAGATAGGTTTCAAAATTTAACAAGGAAACCTACACATAAAAGAACTACTAGATTTAGTGATGAACTATGTGCTGTACATTTACGTTGAATTAGCGTAAAACATGATAAGTTTAATTTTATTGGTTTCACTATATTAGAATTAGCTAAACTATTTATGTATAGATTTATATATGATTATTTAGCACCTGCTTATGGCAAAAACTATAAATTACACTTTACAGATACCGATTCTGTTTTCTTAGAATTAACAATACCGTATAATTCTACACTTGATAAAGAAATAGATAAAATATAAGATATCATTCATCCTTCTGATTTATGTAAAGTAAAAGATGAATTAGAAGGAAATGAAGATTTCATAACAGAAGCTATATTTTTAAAATCTAAATGTTACTGTTATGATACAACTAATAATATTAAAACACATAAAACATTAAAAGGAATTTCAAAGGCATCAGTGGCTAATCAAATAACATTTCAAGATTATAAAAATGTATTATTTAATAATGAAATAAAAACAGCATGTAATTATAGACTTAATTCAAAAAAACATAACATGTATTTAAAAGAAGAACATAAATTAGCATTAGATCCATTTGATGATAAAAGAAAAATTTTACCTGATGGAATAACTACTGAACCTTTTTAATTTTCTAATTTCTAAGATAGACAAATTTGATATATATATAAAATAAAAAAAAATATTGTAACACTATATTTGTATATTTTTATCACTCCGCGAAAATATTTTCGATAACTCTTTCATGAATTTTTTTATCAATATTAATTGTAATGAAGCCATAATCTTTTGACCAAGCATTATTACACGATTGTTTAAATTCATCTTTATTTCTTACGCATAAATCTCTTAACAAATCACTTAAGTTTCTTGCATTTATTTCAAATAGTATAAATATATTTGCATTCTTTCTAATAACACTTCCGTCTAATGAATACATACTTTGTGTTAAATAAAACACACTACAGTTATTATGTCTACCTCTTGTGAAATAATTTCTCTGAACTGACTGATTTCTATCATTAACACAATCATCAAAAATTACACAATGTTTCATTGTTTTATCTAGTTTACTAGGATCTTGCATATTACCACTATCATCTATTAATTGTATCTTTATATGGTTATTTTTATTAGATTCTACTAACTGATTATTTTTTGCTGCTTCTTCACACCACGAACTTATTTCTTCTTCATCTTCAGATTTTTCATATTCTTTGAATAATGAAGCAATTGCTGTTTTTCTAAGATTATTTTCAAATCCATATTTTAAAAATTGATAGACGGGTTGTTCTGCTGTTGTTGTATAAATTATAAGATTGTTATAATCCAAAAAATTTGGAGTCGTTAAAATTTTAAATAATAGATACGTTTTTCCACAACCTGATCTTCCACAAATAACTGACAAAACTTTATTAGATAAATTTGGATGATGATTAAATTTAAGTTTTTTTTTTTAATGGAGGTAGTTCACTCATTTTTTAATAAAAAAATTTATTTTTATTTTTTTTTATTTTTTGTTTCTAAAGAAGAAGAAAATTAAACTTCTCTAGCTTCGCGTGGGAGTTTATACCTCTCCAACCAAAAGATCTATCATAATCTCTTCACCTCCAAAATTCATTTCTTGTCCTTTTTCATCAGTGATTCTAATGCCAATGTTGTTAATAGTTTTTCTTGTAATAGGAAAATATATTAATGTTTGTGGAATTACATTTAATCTATAACCAATTGGTACAGTAAAAGCTGGAAAACTGAATATTAAATTTGATAATTTACCATTTATATATCCTCCTTCAATAATGTCACAATGTACAACAATTGAATTTATTTCAGTTATTTTTGGAATCTTCTCACCTAAATGATAACCTTGTCTATAGGTTTGTTTATTAAATCCTAATAGCTTTGACAATGATCTATCATGATTAAAATCAACTTGATGATTTTCGTCTAAAGTAAGAGAAAATTTATTAACTGCCGGTTCAACTGCAAAATGTAATTGTTTCTTATCTTTAAATGATATACCTAAATGTCTCTTAATTTCATTTGATATTGATTCAACTTCGTAAGAACCAGGAAGAAAAGTTAGTATTTTCCATGTTTTGCCTTTATCAGTAGAATATCTAAATTGATCATTCACATCTTTGATAACGTTTTGAATAGTGTTAAATGTAGAGAAACTAGTCAATGCAATTTGATAATTTTTATTTTGTTCCAAATGTAGAATGGGTTCTAAATTACAAGTGTGTGATGAAGTAGTTGTTATCATTTTTAACGTCGTACTAAATTTTGATGAACCCAAAATCTCTGTTAGATTTTCTAAATGATTATTAATTTTGTCTAAATCTGCTGAACACATTTTTAAACTAAAAAATTAAATAAATATTTTTTTATGAAATATTTTTTTTATAAAAAATTAAAAACAACAACATATTTCAGCTACGGGCGAAGCCCTGGAGGACATCAGAGATGTCCGGTTATACTTTTATAATCCTCTTCATTTAGAATCTTCTTTTCTAACAGTCTTTTCAATATAGCATGAATTTCATTGAAACTAGAATTATGTCCTTCTTTTATTGCAGATATTAAAATATTTAATCTATTTAGTAATTCTTGTGGATCATCTGGTAAAAATATAGTTGTTTCTGTTTTCTGTTTTTCAGATAAACCTTTTCCTACTTTAACTCCCGTTGATAATAAATTTTCTAATTGTTTATAACGTCTAAGAGATTTTACTGCACCAACTCTGTCTAACATAGCTTTATATTTTATGAGATCTTCTACAGCATAATTATTTAAATCTGCTCCTCTTAAAAGATTAACAAAATTTCTATCTAAATTAAAAGGAGATTTATCTGGTGAAAAAATTAAACCTCGAAAAGGTTGTGGAAATATTTCTTTTTGTCCGAGATAAAATCTAGGTATTGTTTTTCCATCTATAAATGAGATAGAATGTTCAAATTGCATAGATTTTGGTAATTTCTTATTAATGTTTGATTCTAGTAATCCATAGTCATCTAATATAGTTTTGTGTTCTGGATCTGTTATATCAATTTGTTTATCATTATTTGTACTTTCTTTTTCAAGAGTTTTAAATGGTTTCATAGTTTTCTCAAAATCAGTTTTTACTTGCTCGGTTTGCTGCATTTTTTCAAACATATCAGATTGAATACCACTTTTATCATTCTATGTTGAAGATGGTTTTCTTTCATAATATTTCTTTGTTTTATTAACTCTTCTAATTGTTTTATTCTTTTAAAATTATCAGCTTTAATTTTATCCATTTTTAAAATATAATATTTGAATTTTGTGGTAACATTGGAATACAGCAAAAACATTTTACTGAACAAATTATTTTTTTATTGCTTTGTTGTCTGACATCTTTTCGTTTAAAGTTTTCTCGTTTTAAGTTTTGTTTAATAAAGTTTTGCTTAATAAAGTTTTGTTTAATAAAGTTTTGCTTAAATTTTCGCTTAAAGTTTTTAGCTCTTCTAAAAAAAATTTGTCATTTTCTTCATTAGAAATTTTACCATCACTAGAAATTTTGCCATCCTTTTTATTTTTATCATCAACTTTTTCTGTCTGTGATTGAAATGATATTTGATTTACTTCATTAGCTATTTGATCAAATTTTTCAATCTCATCTAACGTAATAACATTATCATCACATACTCTTTGAAAGTAGTAATGTAGTTTATCATAGACTTCTTTAATATGTAAATGCTTAGTTTTTAATGATTTTCGTTTCTTAGTTATTAAAGATTTATCTAACATTGTAACAAGTGAAGTTGCAAAAACACCCGTACCTGTTAAAGCTGTAGCAACTACTGGAATTACTAAAACACCTGAAGATATAACAATTGTTAAAGCACCTAAACTTATTGTTAAGAATATGCCAATTCCTTGTGTTACATTCCTAACTTTAGTCCATCTCTTTCTTAATTTTTTATAATGCTCTAATCTTAATAATAATTGAGATTCCTTATCTTTCATATACCTAACTCTATCTTTGTGTTTTTCTTTATTCATTTTTTCAATGTCCATTAAAGTAGAACTACGTTCATATGATAATGAAGGATATATTCTTGCAGTTTCATCCATTTCTGAAGTTCCTTCCACTTTTGTTTCTTCCATTTTTTAAAGAAATATTTTTAGTCACATGATATATTTTAAAAACCTGAAAAATGGATTTAAAAGACGTTTTTAAAAATACTAATTTTCGGTGTCCTGGAACGGTCATGATTTAAGCGGTGAAAATTGTAATTCTCAAATTTGAGATTCTCAACTTTTATAATTTTTTAGTGTCCTAGAACGGTCATGATTTCAGGGGTGAAAATTGTAATTCTCAAATTTTGAGATTTTGAAAAATTTGAAAATTGGGTATTTTTAAAAACGCCCAAATTTGTGAATTTAGGTCTTCATAACCTGAAAAAGGGTTCAAATTCATGAATTTATGTCGTTTTTAAAAAGTACCATTTTTGAAAAATGGTACTTTTTGAATGGACTAAATCCATGTATTTAGGTCTTAAAAACCTGAAAAAGGGTTCAAATTCATGAATTTATGTCGTTTTTAAAGATACTATTTTTTTGAATTTTAGGTGACCTGGAACGGTCTTTTGCCCATTACTGACCCGACCTGACTTCTTTATTGCTCTAACCGAACCCGATCATTCGAGGGTCGGGTTCGAGTTCGCGTAATGGAAGAATGCGCATCGCAATTAACTAGCGAAGAGATATCTGCTGCAGTCAGCAGTTTGTGGCAGAGATGTGCATTCTTGCAAGAAGTTGGTGGTGGACATTTTCAGCAACGTCTGTAATTTTGCTTATTTTGTATGTGCAAAAAATTCCAGCGCCTGATAATAATACAAAAATTGTATGTAAGATGGAAGATGCATAATGTTTTATCACAAGCTGATGACAGCGATTGATGCGCAACTTTAATTTCTATAAGTACAGTAGGTGAATATCAACTTTGGGATGAAGTCACGGAAGAAATTTGTTCCCTTGGCTGGTCTGCAAATAAAAAGAATAAAGCCGCATTCTCGTTGGTGTTAAATTTGTATTCGTGTTAAACAAAAGCGTTTTTAACGACATGTTTCGCCAGTTGAAAATTGAACACCAACATGAATGCGGCTTTATTTTTTATTTATAAATTTGGGATAGTCAGTGATGATGGTCTGTCAAATTGAACTTGGTAATTAACTTCTTTGGAATAGAACAAAACTATTGACCCAACCGACTATTCTAATAGCATCTTGAAGACACGAAATAATAATTACAAACTTGAGAGACAAATCATATCGCTCCATACTTCTGGTACACCATGTACTATTAAAATATGAACATAAATAAATTTCATAATCCGAATGGAAGTGCAGATAGCTTCAAAAATTTGAGCATGCACTGAGCACTGCAGCTATTCATTATTTTACCTATATAATGCAAGCCCTATCATCAAATTCATAGGCCCTTATTGTCATGTTCATCATCAAATCTCTGTTTAGATTTCTAAATAATGCGATGGAAACTGTGATTATCCTGTTGGCAATGTGCATATGTAAAGAGAGCTAATCATCAAATGGAAACTTTCAAATTGCATGC
This sequence comes from Prostheceraeus crozeri, assembly GCA_907163375.1. NCBI lineage: Eukaryota > Metazoa > Platyhelminthes > Polycladida > Euryleptidae > Prostheceraeus > Prostheceraeus crozeri. Next base: position 96,517 of record CAJQUW010001040.1, read on the forward strand.
ACCCGGTATTCAGTTCAGACTAAATCAAATGAAAGCTTCCTAATTGCTTATTATTTACAGTTCTTGCAAAGACAATTTAACGAATGCAACTGCATGTCCGTGTCTGATGAAGCTCAAGTTGGAGCAGCTTGCCATGATAGCCTCCATGATCTGACAGGCACGGACCATGGCTGTATTAACAATGAAAGTCAACTGATCAGTCAAATATGAGTAAAATGAACTACAGTGTTGTTAGTTGATGGCCCAGTTTTTTTCAAGATTTAGATGCAAATTATACACTACGGTAAGAAACCCAACAAAAAGATCTGTGTAAAGCAGGGAATATAAAGATTAATTGAAATGGATTGTTCAGTGAAGCCAATTTCAAGTATCTGATTGTTCATTAAAATTCAATTTCAATTAATAGATGGCATGATTTTTCAATTATCAATTAATCGATTGACTCAAGTTCCTATTATAATTCATTTTTTCCTCATGAAGAAATTTCTGTTTGATTTATTTCCCCGCAATTATGCTAAAATTGAGTCTACATCTTTCAGACAGGCCTACACAGTAGATAATTTTTTTGCCTCTTTAAAATCGACCGAAGGAATTATTCTACAAGCAGTACTTGATCATGAGGAAGCTCGTACAGAGAATTTTGGCATCTGCACATTTTTTTGTTTCTCAAAGCGTAGTTCACTACTCGCACCTAAGTCTGACAGCAGGACGCGACACGCGCATACACGCTTCCAATATCTAAGAATTCATTTATTATTCAACAACATTGCAACAAATTTCAAAGCCATCTACGAGGTGTCCAATCTCGGTTTTTTCAATCTATAAATTCAATTCTATAACTATAGTTCTCTATTCAATCTATAAATTGAAATCTATGTATTTCAAAGGGTTTTTCAATCTATAAATTGATTGATGTCAATTCAATGTCAATAAATTGTTTTGTAATTGCAATTGCAATTAATTAATTGTATAGAATTTCAATTAGTTAATTGATTGTTAACGAATGTCAATTGGAAGAGAAATTAAATTGCAATCAATTTTTGATAATTTCTGATGTAAATGAGAAATAATAAGTTACTATTGGTGCAACAACAGCATTGCGATCAAAATATCGTCAAATCCGAATTTTGACAGACAGAGAACCTCTATGCAGACACTAATGTGCAACTATTATTTATTTTCATTGATTTTCTCAAACTTGGGCTTGGGTTTCGGGCTTCCCTCCAATTTTAGTGCAACCTTGATTTAATAAGTGTAGGCATTTTTCTGTCATTTTTGAAGCATGAAACTTCAAGTCAATGCACAGCTTGCACTTACTTAGATTCGATCCCGTGCTGATCTTTACATTGGTCAGTGATTGAAGTCAAACTCAGAGGTCAGAGCGATGCCAATTCATGAGAATTATAACTCATCGGCGCATTCTAAAAAATTTACCTTTCATGAATTCCACGACACATGGAGGTGAAAATCCGAAACTGTGCCGATAATTGTGAAAATAAATTTACCAAATTGAATGAGTGCATGGTGAAGCTTTTCTCTTCATTTGGGATGCATTAAACTTCTTGTATTACAGTTCTACGATACATTGTAATTTAAATTAAAAATGCAGAAATTCGAAATGTGAATAGTTATGTAGGGATGACCTTAGATGTTCGGAATTTTTGGAATGATGAAGAGTTCATGCAAGCAATTTTTTCGTGGGTTTGGTCAGTTTTTGCAGTATTCTAATAGACTAGAAATGCCCAAAAGTTGATATCCCTTTAAAGCCCGTTCTTGCCTAAATACGTGTACCATAAGGTTTTCAATCCCGAGATCCCGAGATCACGGGATTATTGAATTTTTACGGGATTCAGAATCCCAGGATTAGTTAACATCTGCTTTTAAGCAGTTGGGCTGTTTGAAGATGGAGAAACAAGGAAGTAACAACAAAGATAAACGTAACTCATTGTTGCAAATTGCATTGTACTGTTAAATTTGAAACGTTTTCCTTTTTTGTTATCAATATTAGACCTGAACTACCAAGAATGCATCAGACACGGTAATGTAACACACTTAAATATAATATATAATATAAACACTTGCGTGTATATTATAATTACATGTAAGTGTATATTACTCATTCATACATTTTTATCATATGTACCAGAATTAGTTTTGACGTATCTTCGTACAGTATGGGAAAAATTATCTACTTTCATTGATATCAAAAAATAAAACTATGTTCAGGCAGTCGAGAGAAATAAAGAGAGAGCGCTACGCATTCAAGCGTAGATACTAACTAATATTTAATCAATTTTGAAGCAATTATTATACAATATCGGGCTTTTATCAGACGTCACAAAAGTCGCCGGACTTGCATCTCGATTTGAAATCACATGCCAGGTTGCGACAACGTATAATGTGTGTACGATAACCAGATCTACTTCTTGCTATAGTTTATGCCTATATTTGAAAAGAAAACTTATTATGAAGTCATGGACATTTAAGCACATGTCTATCTGATATCATAAATTGCATTGTACAGTGCATCGTTCACAATACTCATCTAAGAATTCAAAACAACGCCTAGTATTGTTCAGCCTACGCTAGCCTAAGCATACTATCAGTAAATGCACCAAGTTAGCTAATTCCGGGATCGAAAAAAATCACGAGATCAGAAAAAGTCAGGATTTTGAAAACCTTAGTGTACTACACTCTTTTGACTTTTGCTCAAAAGACGATTGCTTCTTGTGGAGAAGGACAGGACATGACGGAAACGTGTCCTGCACGTCTTCAATGTCATTTTCCCTTGAGCAATAGCTTGCTAAAGAGAACTGTGTTAACTGACGGCAACTTGCTTGTCCGTCTAATTGATCGAGCAATATGCGATCATTCATTTATAAATTTCCCGTCCCTGTCATTGAGACACATTTTTAATACACTTCTACGAATTTCGCAGGAGAGGTATGTTGCTAATATAAAAAGCTTATCTTTTCTAATGAAAAGTTGATTAATTTCTTCTGCAATTTGGAGAGGGGTTCTTATGAGATTCTGCTTTGTTCGTTAGTGATCACGTTTCTTAATTTGTTATTATCTGAGCAGAGCCAATTTTAAAAGGCTTCCTCCAAAACCATATCAGCAGCATCCATTAATAAAATGTCGGGTTTGCAACTTTGCACTTGCTCAAACCCGATCAGAAAAGAAGACAAAGAAAAAGGGATATTTCTGCCTGTGTGGGATGTACGCCTGTGTTGAACAGCATTCACGAACAGGTTGTCTCTAGGAATCATCAAACCGCTATCATGAATAGCACTAATTGTTTCTAACAAGTCACGTATTTATAAAGCCATAAATATTTTGTATATGGAGAAAATATGCTTGCGATTAGAAATGCTGTATGATGATGACTTAACATTTAAGTGCGTCAGTTGAAAATGATTCAAAAAAGATCAGTAATATTTGAAATTCTAATATAATTTACGAATGAAATTGATGTAAATCGTCATTCCTCACGATAAAAATTACGCTAATTATGAACGATATAGGCTCTCAATTCCATTTACATCAGACACCCGGAAATTAATGGTGTTTGCTGTCTTCAGTTTTAAAATGGCTACTTGCATGTGTTTCCCCCCAAATTGAAGGTTCGTTAAGTGGTACTATTTATATAAAGACATCTGGGCATATGCCTATCTCATTTTATGAAAGTAATATTGACGACTAGAAGGATTAATGAAGGACTATTGAACTAAAGATTTGTGCGCATCTTGCACAGTGCCGAAGCAGTTATCACCATCTCTATTCTGCATTTTTGTTTCGCCATTGACAGCTCTATATCCTACAAATACTATCTATACGTATAAATACGTAGATGATATCTTACTCATGGTATGCCACTCGAACAATGAATCTTCGAACAATGCTCGTGCGGAGGAGGAATGGAAAAACATAAGCTCATGGTGTAACAATCGTGGTTTGGTTCTAAATATGAAGAAATCTTCCCATCTGCTCATTACAAAAAGTACTGACTGTTCTCCATGTAGCTTTTTTCATTCAGTATTACCGGAAAACGACTTTATTGATGTTCTTGGCTTCAGATTGAATAAGTCGCTATCATGGTCGTCGCACATCAGTCAACGACTACGAAAAGCTGCAAAGTTGACTCACTTGTTACGAGTACTAAAGCCGATTCTACCGAAGAAAGACTTGATTCACATTTATCAATCGGTTATTCTGTCGACGATGAATTATGGCAGTGTTCTATACATTGGCAGTATCTTTTCCAAGGACAAAGCTATCATCGAAAAATTTGAAAAGCGTTGCCACAAAATCATCTGCAATAAGAACTGTAAAAAGAAATGTTTACCTGATTTTTTCGACTCCCAAAATCGACATGCTATGAAGCTGTTTCAATCGGCCTTGAACACTGATCATATATTGCATCCAAATATTCCAAGACGTCTTCCAAGTGGTCGCCTATCACAGCCGTATTGCAAATCCGCTCGTCGTCAAAAATCGTTTGTGCCACATATGACAGCCTTGTACAATTCATTTTTCCGTTGACATTATTTTTTCGATCATGCTTTTGTGTATTTATGATTTCCATTCATTTGAAAATATACGCTTTTTATTATTATTATTATTATTGTTTAGTAATACACATTCTCGGAATATAACAAACTCAGATAGCCACAAAGCCAGCTCTTCACAGGCACGATGGAACAGGGGGCTAGGAGGGCTAAGGCCCCCTAAAATTTCATTTGCTTGCGGCAGCTCCGGCACATTCAGTCAGACTATAGTCGAATTAATCGATAGGTAATATTTAGCAATACAAAACAAATATTTCCTTAGCATTTCAGAATGATTTCATTTTTATAACCATCCACACGTATTTTCTCCTGTCACGTGACCCATGATTGTGCATGAACGAAATGGAGCTACTACAGCGAATTCAGTGATGCAGAGCACAACAAGACCCCACAGGCTTAGATTGTTTGTTCTTCTAGGTTCGTTGAAAATGCGATGAACAGGAATTTTCACTAGGACTGTGACAACTTATTGAATAAGCGGAGAATCTCAATGTATCTGCTAAAAAGTAAAAGCAGCCTTGTGCTTATCCTATGTTAGGAATATCTTCAGATTATTCAAATCGTCACGAATTCCATCAAATTTTTAGAAATCCCATCTACATGTCAAGCTCTTTTTCCCTGCATCAGAAAGAGATCGATTTCTGACAAGGCGCATGCGAATTTGACCATAAGATCCTAAGAGCATCTCCGCGACCAATTCGCCAGATGGGTCTGCCAGAGAAATTCGACTTGTGCCTCGAAATTGTGCTTTTGCATAATCCTGGATGATTACAGCAGTCCTGGAAGCCTTGTTCGTCAATACATAACAAGGAGAGGCTACAGGTTCTCTAGGGTTATGTTTCCGGGGATGGATTTCAGTGATGGAGCTGCGAGTATACTTAACAGTTATAAAATCATTCTTGCATTCCGGAAGTCTAAGGAAATCGCTTGCTGAAATCTTTGCCAAGGCAAAAAGCTAGAACATGATAGTTTACAAGTTTACATACCAACAATGAAACCCGGTCAACGGGTCAAAAGCATCATTCGGTGACCAAGTCAATGACCCATTTTTGACTTAGCTGCTTTTGTGTAGCCATAGAGCAAGCTTTTAGCTAAATTGTGAAGTCAGAGTGAACAATCCGTATATACTACATAATCCTATGAACTTGTAAATCACTTGGTAACTAGAAATGCAATTAATTATTATTCAAGGGTGAAAGACAAGCAAGGATTTAGTGCATATAAGCACAGCTACGAAAGAGGAGTCATGAGGCAGTGATGTAAATTTGCCAATAATTTTTCAGAAAAATTGGTAATTTCTTAGTTACCGGGGGAATGATTTTCCAACTTTTGGTAGACCTAATTTAAAACAAAAGTATTACAAATGGAACTCTTTTTTCTTGCTGCATCACAGGAATTTTGTGCGCATTTGATCGAGGTCAACAATTCGTACTATCAAAAAAACAGTACATACTTGGTACCGCACTAACGATGCAAAAAATGAAGAGGAGGGAAAATTCGAAAGCACTTCCGCAAGTTTTTGAAATTTGAATTTTACATACAACTTATCACTATACTTCAATAACTTCAGCCCTTCTCAAGCAATCTAATTTCATTCAGATGCTGTACATGTACATAAAGGATTGACTGAGTATAATTAGCATGTTTACAAATTGTTCAGCAAATGCCTTTAAAAGTGTGATGCTTAAAGGCCAACTTTGACATTCACAAAACCATATCATTGGTCGTTTAGCCTGCCAGAAATTGAAAGAAATCATTCAAAAAAATTTCCGCTCGCAAAGGTAATTTTGATTGCAAAAGACTATCTATTTTCAAAAATGTAGTCATCCCGTATGTTAATTAAGGTCCAATTTTGGTTGATATAAGAGGCTCGGTCATCTACGCGTAATATTTGGAATGTTGTCGCCGAAATTAATGGTAGAAATGTTAAAGACAACATGAGCTCTGTATTATGTGATTTCAATGACAATGTGGAAGCTGCTAATTTTTATCAACGAACAGTTTGTTAGTTTTTTCATTGAAATAACAGGAAGTATGTTTTCATTTGATGATGATGATTTCGACGTTTCATGTTTCTTGGAGAGACTGTCCCCACGTAAAGCAACGGGATCTGACGGAATTTCGAATCGATTTTTCAGACTTGCAGCTCCTTTTATTTCTGAGCCACTTTGCCATTTGATCAACAGTTGTGATATTTTACGGAAGGTGCCTTCTCTTTTTAAGATATGTACTGTTTCACCGTTTCCGAAGACCGTTCCCGCTAAACTAAATCAATTACGGCCTATTACGTTGTTGAGTATCCCAGCTAAATTGTTGGAGTTTCATGTCATGGGTAGTATGCGTGATGATTTGTCTAACAGTATACCATCATATCAATTTGCCTATATGCAAAAGTCCAGCACAACTTGTTGTCTTGTATGACTTTCTTACAAAAATGCTGGACAAACCCGACGTAGAATCTTGTGTCATGATAAATTATGATTTTTCTCGTGCATTTGACACCATGGATCACATTATTTTGTTACAAAAATTGTTGAAACTGAATTTTCCGAAAAGTTTTGTTCAACTGATGAAATAATATCTATTTGACAGATTTCGATGTGTAAAAATTCGAGGAATCATCAGTTCGATTCTGAGTGTGACAAGTGGTGCCCCACAGGCGTCTTTGCTGGGACCTATGTTATTTACTCTGTATTGCTACAATTTCTTACCTATTTTTGATAATACTCATATTGCTCAATATGCGGATGATATTTGTGAAGTTGTACCATTAATGGGCAATTCTGAATTTTCAAATTCTTCGATCGTTTTACCTGAATACGAGCATATGAAGTATTGGGCGGACCAAAATAACTTTAGTATCAATGTTAGTAAAACTAAAGCTTTGTGTTTTTCTAAGAAACGTCAAATTATTCAATTAGAATTACCATTTGAGCTTGTAGACGAATTGAAAGCTTTGGTTGTCATTTGGTCTAATACTTCGAAGTGGAAGTCTCATTTTCGTGAAATTGAATTTAAATGTTCTAAAAGATTATATCTCTTAAGAGTATTGAAAAATATTGTTACACACGATGAGATTTGGATCATATTCAAAGCAAATATCAGTAATCTTATTTATTATTGTACACCTTTGTTCTGCAATCTTCAATGTAACTGTCAAAGTATTGTATCAAGAATATTCAAACGTGCTAAAAGAATCATTTGTGTGTCAGATTGTTCGTGTATCAACACCTGGGAAAACTTTAAAAGACGACGTCGAAAATACTTTGTGGATTTTTATGAAAAATGCCAATGTCCTGGTCACCCATTGCATTCAATTGTTATTCATCCAAATAGTCGTGGCCGTGTACACGTTCCGCATTGCAACACGGAAAGAAGACAAAACTCATTTGTTGTTTTCTCTTCTCTCATTATAAATGACTTACATGACTTTACTTGAACTCGATCTTTTGTATCTGTATTATGTTATTTTTGATTTTCATTTGATAAATATAAAGCTATTCTCTCTTATTCTCTCAATAAATTAACTGCTTGTAGACCTAGGCCTATATATATTTTCAATGGGGCATTTAGAGGATTTTGATTATATTTGAGTTGATCTGCTACAAATCTGCTACAACAATAAAAATGATGAGAGACATCATAACCAGTTTATTGTAAAACGCCTTCTGTTTCAGGCAAGCAAAATAATATTTTATGATAATGAACTCAACTTGTGCAAAATCAATTCCAGCCACACATGGTATAAATAATGTTTTTCCTGATGTTTTGTACCGTGATCGTTGTTATGGTTGCGTATGCGATAAAAGATTGCACACTTAAGTGAACCTACTTAATAAATAACATTTTTGTTATTATTGTGTTTGACACATAGATCCTATATCAATTTGACGTCTTTCTACATCAACATGCCCTAGTATCATCAATAATCATTTTAGTCCAGTTCATCGGAATCTTTTAATCTTTTTCTCGGTAATATACGTGTGATAGGTCAAATACGTGATAGACAACTACATCACAAAATACAGCTAGAATGAATTGTCTTCTCATTTTAACCTTTATTAGCCGAACGTTCCATTTTTGGAACATGTTTTTATACCGTAATATTAAGTACAATAAGCGATAATCATTGCAATACTTCAATACAGACATTCCTATCAAACTTCATAGATATTGAAAATGTCTTCAACTTCCCTTTGGTTGTCTTTCAAAGCTGACAAAATATCTATGCAAAATAACATTTTTAACCTTCGACTGTTATATTCAGCAGCATAATATTACAGTGTATAAGCTTATACACTCTTTAGCAAAATTAATGTTGCATCACTACAACTGTTGAAATATCTCAGCTTCTGCAGCCACTCAGTTCATTTGATTACAAAAGTATCATACATCAGCTGAAAGGTATTGATCTCCTCTTGGGGATTCACTATGATTATTGGCTGCATCTTTGAACGATTGTCTACCACATAAAAAATTGTCAAACACAATTACTTTTCTTTAATTGAAAGTTTTGGCATCAAAATCATAGGTTAGAAAAAGGAAAGAGAAAATACTTTCAGAAAAGTATTTGGACTCATCCACAGGACAATTATGCGCATTATTGGATACATAATCATTGCCAATGTTACATTGCCCCATTCATTTGCTAAGAAGTTGGTAACATAGGCATGATTTTCATTCAAATTCAGCTCATAACAATCTAATCCATATGCATATGCTGTGTACATAGATAGTGAGCCTTAGCTAGTCATAATAGCGCATAAATACAGTACCATAGTTATCGCTAATTATTGCTTGTTCATTTATCATGATAAGAGTTTATGGTCATGGTGAATCGACAGACTAAAGACAGTGATTTTCTTAGGGGATGTGCAGTTGGTTAAAAGTGAAAAACAGCTCAAAAACCGAAGTGTGCGCCAAAACAGACTCTGGCGTTGGCAAAGAGAATTTGGTATTAAGAAATGTAAAAATGGTATTCAATCAGGACGGAAAAGAATTACAACATCTCGAAGCAACCGACGTCTAATCAGACTGGCTGGAATTCGCAGATTATCGTCTGCAAGAGAGCTTGTGTGTCTGTGGAACCAAAAGGCTTCAATGTGAACTGTACATCGACGTTTGCGTAATTTCATCTTTCATGATGATAGTGCACCAAAAGTGCAGTAAAATTCTTCAAGAAACAACGTGCAATACGATCACTGCCCTGGCCTTCCGGCAGCCCTGACTTGAATCTCATAGAGCATGTGTGGGATTTCCTCGGTGGGAGAATCAATTGTCGTGCCACTCCCGTAAAAACAATAAAAGAGATGAAACATTATCTCCTGGCAGCATAGCAATTGATGCCACAATCTAATGTTGACTCATTGATAAAGAGCATGAATGATCGCATCTCAGCAGTGATCGCACCTCGTGGAGGTATCACACGATTCTGATTACCTATTGACTTGAAACATTTTTGAAATATATACATTAGTCATCGCAAAATGTTCTTTTCACTTCAACGCATCAAAGAACAGACATAATATTACATTAGAAGACAGGAAAATAAAGGAAAATAAAATTTCACAAGTGATAATTCCGCATGTAACATTAATTTTGCTAGAGTGTATACTGTAAAATCATTCTAGCTGCATTCTGTGATGTATAGTTGTCTATCTCGTATTTGCACATTACTGAGAAAGAGATTATAAGATTCCGATGAACTGGACTAAAATGATTTTTGATGAAACTAAGGCATGTTGATAGAAAAACGTCAAATTGATATAGGGGCATACGCTGTATGTATCAAACACACAAAAATGATATTTATTAAGCAAACAAGCGCTTCAAAAAGTTCCCAAAGTGGAAGGATTTTTGGAAAAGTGCATCTCTGTTAGATTAATCCTGTCAAAGCACAAGCCAATTCGAATGGCCACAATAAAATCAAAATATGTTTATATCTACACTGCAATAATAAAGTGGATTGGCAGGCATGTTGTCATGGAACGCATGTTTTACTTTGGAGAGTGATCCCCCTATTTGTCGAACCTATACTCAAGATAATGGGGGCCATGATGATAAAAAAGCTGAAGCCAAAACTTAATAGCAAGATTCAGCTTGAATGTAAAAAAGTAGTAAAGGAAATATCAGAGCTTAATCCCCGACGAATGTAGTTTCTGCCAAAGCAAGAGTGAGTAGCATGCCTCTGTTAACAGCCTAAAAGTTCGTTTTGCAACACCTAAAAGTTTAGCCCCCTATACCGAAATCGTTCCCGCGAGCTTGGCTCTACATGTCAAAAATACTGCATATCAATAAACTTTGTATCATCAGATTTGTCTACACTTAATGATTTCAAAAATCGGCAAATTAAACAACTAATGTCTTCGTGGCTTCGTACCTTTGACAGAAAGATGGAAATGTAGAGAGGTGTGTAATGCTGATATTATAAATAGTGCAACTGTAAGTACAGGATATGTGATGCATTTCTATTGTAGGCTACATGAGGAAATTCCGAGAGGTTGTGTAGGACTCTCACGGAAAAGTTGACATTTTAGTTTTTTGTTCAATTTGTTGTAGTCGAAATTCATACTTTGGATATAAGTTTGTCTGACGAGCATTCTATGGCTGGAATATTCGAATTGTATAAGATTATGTCAAATCCAGACAGACGCAGTTATGCATTCAATCTGTCTAATTAAGCCAACTTGTTCTGTTATATCATGTGTTTAGACAATATGCTCCACTTTATTTCTTTATATTTGATTTTCACTCGAATGTGTCTGAAATGATCATCAGACTGTTGATGGGCTTGTTGTCGCAATCATCCAGACAAATTTATCAGACATTACATTGCCTAGCATATAAAGTCGCGATCTTCATCACCAATCATTCCGCTTGAAATTTTTCAATATTTGATATCAGAAGATTTGAGATCAAATTAAAGGGGCAACTTGATTATTCTGTGACCAATTGTGATGTCAAATTTACATTCAAGGGTCTCGGGTTCTTGTCATTCAGCGTTAAAAGCATTAAATGTGTAACCCTCTGTTGCAGGCCTGACATAAATTAACACTAGTCTAAAAAGTTAATCTGGAAAGAGACTGCTCTCATGACTTTCCACAGTAAAAGGATAATGTATCTTGGTACAATGACAAAAGTGCGGTTCCTAAGAACACCTGAGGTCCAGATACATTAGTTATCCAAAAAACTTACAGCATCGTTGTCACTCTGCTATTGATATTGTATAATGATATTCGGTATTTCAAAGCTCCCCAAACGAGTTGCATTAGCGATATCGATTTTTATTTTATTTTTTAGCAACATTTGAACTGTAAGCTCGCGTTGACTTAATGACAAATTAAATCACAACCAAATCGCAACTCAAGCGCTTTTAGACTACGCTACGGCATCATTTTCATCCATAGTAATGAAAATGATGTTGGAAGAGTCTGGTATTTATAAGAATTTATGGCATCTTTCTATAATTTCGAAAATTGGACTTCCTTCTTTACGTTGAAGAATCATAGCGCAAATGTTTATAAAACAAATTCGTCAGATGAAGATAATTCGTAAGCTTACTTTATTTAATGCAGATTGAGTTTTCATACATCTGGTGTTTGCTCCAATAGATACATTTTCTCATATTTGCATGCTAAGGTATTATCCACATTTAATGAAATGATTTGGGGGCCTAACTGAACATAAAATAGCCAGCTCATGTCTGGCCAACGTGGCTGAATGAAGGGTTTGAACAACAATTGAATGCAGGGTTTGTCAAAAATTGATTGCAAGTTAATTTTTCTTTTCAATCAATTGATTGAAATTGCAGCTACAAGAAATCAGCTAATTGTAATTAGAAACTGAGCAATCTATTAAGTGACAATAATCTGTTCTTGATGATCCCTGCTGAATTCGTATTTTTAGTTAGCGATGTCTTATTATATCGTTTTATTTATATATTATCCTTTATGTATATTATATACATCCTTATTATATAATGTATATATTTGTATATATTATCGTTTTATTATATCGTTATTACGATGCAAAGAACAGCTGGTTGATGAATCCTAAACAGTGGAGCGGACACCTCGCAGATGGCCTCGTTGAATAATGAATGACCTCCTAGATATTAGAATAAGCATGCGCGAACTCGTGTAGTCGTGACGCGTCCTGTTGTCAAAGGCAGAGCATACAGGTGCCCGTGCAAGTAGTGGACTACTGAGAAATCAAAAAATGTCAAATATTGGAATTCTCAGTGCGAGCTTCCTTGTGATCGAGTTCTGCGTGTCGGAAAAAATCCTTCAGTCGATATTAGGCTAACATAAAAATCACGCACTAGTATCTGAATGATGTAAACCTAGTTTAAGCATAATTCCAGACACTCGCATCAAAAAGAATTTTCTTTCTGATCAAACTTCTGATTTTAGCAGTAATTTGAGTTTATTGATCAATTATATTTTATTATATATAATTGTAATTATATTTATAATATAATATATATATTATATATTATATATATATAATATATATAATATATATATAAATTATATATATGATATTTATTGTAATTTATTAATCAGTTTATTGATGATTTGAAACTTAGCAATTAATTAATTGACATCGATTGATTTTTGATGTTTCCTGCTTGAATGTGCACTTGATTTTGCGCCACATATTTTTAATGTTATTTGTACGAACACCTGTATCCTCTGGTTAAAACTTACAGTTGCATGACGGCAAGGCATTAAGAGGATGGTGAGCACTCCATTGGTCAGAGATTTGCATAGACTCGACACATCCGACAGATTTTGCTTGCAAAAGCGAGCGCCTGGGACCGCGGGAAGATTGACATGCGTTGTGCCATGTGCGTTGTCATGGTGACACATGATTCATCATGTACGCTCCACTCGATGGTAATGACATTCAGCAGCGACTTAAATTTGGTTTTTATTTGGCAAAGTCGCTTTGCTTTGATTAGATGCGAGGAACCATAGCATAATCATAGGTACAATGGGGGACTCAACTACAGCATGATTATCACTGACACGGTGAGGAACTACACTGCAGCCTTATCATTGGTGCACGAGGGACTACTTTTAGCGAGGGATTACAGCATTATCATTGGCACGTTGATGGACTACACTGTAGCATCATCATCATTGGTGCATGAGGGACTACAGGATTGTCACTGGCACGGTGAGGAGCAACACTACAGCATCATCATTGGTGCAGTGTGAAACTCTGGGCTTGTGTTTCATGCCGGCTTCAGTGGCTTATGGGGGGACATGCCCCCCCCCCCCAAAATGAAACCTGAGCGAGAGACAATCTTTGTGTTTTATACGGAAGTATATCAACATCATTCTATATTGAATTATTAATTTATTGATGTGAGAATCTGAAATCCTACAGTATAGTGCGTTTGGTTAATTTTCGCGTGTCCCCTGTTGCGTAACGATCGCAAGAGATGTTCATTTCTGTGAGTCAGATAGTTGGTCAGGCGCTGATACTAGTTGTACTGTCACGGACGTCTCGATATGGCTTGTAACTAGGACACACACGATTTTTGCGACACCCACAAGTAGAAGCCATTCATAACTGAGTAGGCACTATTTGCTCTCCATCTGAAAAACAATTAAGCGGTGAAAAACTGAAATTTAAGTCTGCTGGTCTGACTTCATCACAAAATTGTTTCCTATACCAGCTTTTCCTAGAGGCAAAGGCCTATCCAACCTTTTCCCCGGTCCAATCATTAGGCACCCCACATTAGGTGACATGCCACGTTCACGCGTAATAAAGGAACACCCCAAACATCCGTGGTTAAAGACATTCTACTATAGATATAAAAATTACCGGAAAAATATAAATTACATTTTTCCGGAAAAATTACCGGAAAAATTGGAAAAATATGGAAAAATAAAAAAATTTCCTGTCAACGAAAAATATTCCATCTAAGTAAATTTGCAATATAGTGTTGATTAGGTAAATGATACGGTATCTCATTTTGGTATTCATTCCACTGGGATTTCGCCATGTCTCTTCTAGACAAACAGAGGAGCGAAACGTGTCCATTTCTATGGCTCCAATTATCTCACCTCCAATTCCATCGTGTCTCATTCATCAATAGAGACAGAGTTTCAGAGTGAATTATAGTGGCTCTTCCCTGCCGACGCACGCGCATAATTAAAATGTTGTAGGGAAGAGGCGACAAGGAGATTTTGAGGCATTGAATTTTATCTATCTTACATAACTTTTCTCGTATTGAGAATTTTTAGTTAAATGAATAGACGAAATGATCCTAATTCTCTGATTCATCCGTTTTTCATAGACGAAGTCAATCGCTTCAATAGTTCGAAAGTTAGAGCTGTTAGAGCTATATGTTTCAAATACACGAAACAGCTATCATTGTAAAAAAATAAATATAGTAAGCAATTATTATTAAACATGTATTTAGGCCTATTTCATTCACTACAGTCGACCCTGATAATGCAGCACGCTCTCATTCAATATTTAGGTTTAGGCCTTTTTCTGAGAGTTTATATTTTCAGATGACATTCTCGAGAAGTACAACATTGAGGATTCATAGTAGGCTACACGGCGTGACGGCTCACGCTTTTATACGGTTATAAATATTATAATTAATAAGAATGATTCATGATAATGAAAGTTGAAATATTTAATTTACCATTACAACATTTTACAAAATTTAGGGCTACTATTAAAGAAATTAAAGCAAAAACGTTTAGTTAAACTTCGCAGATAAACACATTATTATGCTCTCTATTATGATAGCAAATATTTCTCTTACTTTGAAGCTATGGCTGTCATATGCAGTCGTATGATACAAACCGCAATGTTGTTATTCTATCTTTTTCAAATTACCAGTGAAGTGATTCATCAAAATACAGAAATTGAACGGAAAAATTACAAGTGGAAAAATATTATATTTTTCCGGAAAAATTACCGGAAAATTTTCCATTTCATATCCTTACATTCTACCCGCGTACATACGCGCTGCACTAAGAGTCAGAAATCACTTGATCTGATGCTGTTAAAACATGGGAAATGTTTGTGAAGAATACTGCACGCGCGGGCGAGCGTTTATAGTTTGCGCGTCGTCTACGGTTGTCTGCGTTGCCGCTTGAACCACGGATGAACCGCTAAGCATGATCTGTCTTCCCTGAGCATGAAATTGAGTTCCTATCACATTGTTTAGCCTCTGATACATGCAGACACATGAGACGCAAAGTCTATATAACAAGACTGCCAACTATGCTAACTTATATAACAGATGTTGCAGCAATGTCCCGCATAGCCACGGATGTTTATGGTCATGTGTAATTACACATGGTTTACGCGTGATTGAGCGTGGCATATGTCACCTAGTGCATTTTCCAGGCCCACACTTACCGCCTTCAAAAGCGATAGTCAAAGAGACAAATTTCATGTTCTCTCATTCTTATTCTTTTATATTTTCTTTGCTATTAGGCCCTGCTGATAATTTGTGAAAACATCATTGACTCTCAGATGATGAGAATCTCAAAGTAGGCCTATTTCATGTTTTCTCTTCCATGGTTATTTCTTCAGTTTCATGAGTGTCCCTTAATAAGCTTAATTGAGTTGTAAAATTCATTTTTGTTAATAAAAATAAAATGCAAACTCATCAGCAACATCGTTTTCATCCAAAAAATCTTGATCTTTATCGACTACATGTAGCTTGATTTTTGATCTCTTGCTCTGCTCCCTTCCAAAAATGCTCAAAACGCTGCAGTTGAACAAAGTGTTGAACATGATGATTTGAAGTCCTGAAAGACATGAATTTATATCTTTCTGCTGTAGGTCCTTGATGCAATGCGATTAAGTTTCAGATTAAAAATTCTAGTTTCAATTGAAGTTTAATTTTTACAATGAAAACATATATAGCTATAACGAGCATGATCGCTGCTTCTTTGTATATGCAATTGTCATGTTTTTAATAAATTGTCAATATTTTTAAATAGTAATTTATTTTCTTTTGTTCTAAAAATTGTTTTGGAAAAGTACAACCTATCGACCAAACGAATTAATGTCAAGCACTTAAGCTAGGAGTATATGTAGGACTACTTTGTTTGTATTTTCAAGCCTAAAATTCACCGACACTACTCATAAAGTTTTTAGTAATACAAGTACTAGATGAGCAAAATTAAGTTACACGTTCTGTGATCGCTCTTATAAAGAAATAAGCATTCGTCGAACTATATACAGGCAGATCAAAATACACTTTGGCCTATCATTTTCATGATTGTTTGCTTTAATGTATGCTTTCCATTTTCGCAACAAATAGGCCGTAAATGCATTTGTTGCGAAGCATGTACATGTCTTACACACTATAAAGCATCGATTCAATATTGAGTCAACTCGAAGATTGATGGTTGAACGGACTAATTCCATATCACTCAAAGTAGGAATTGATGAGGAATAGCCTATCAATGCGCTGATAACCATAATTAAAACTCAGAATTGAATACAAGGCAAGTCTCTGTAGCGACTATTTTCTTTTTTCAAATTTCATTATAGGCTACTATAGGCATCTGTCTTACCCACTCTCATATCATATCAGCCGGCGTAGCCCACGGACATTCCAACTACGTAATACTAACGGATTATCATGTTATCAAGGTCTATCTTAGGAGTTTGCGATCGTTAAGACAATCGAATATAGGTGCATGGGCAGTCACAAATATTCTGCTCGGTTCAGCATTTTAAGACATCTTGTCCAAATTTTTCCTTCAAGAAGTTACTTGAGCTTCCCTGATTCCAGTCACTACGATAGAAAACAATGCAAGAAATTCGTGTCAGATTTATTTATAAACTGATCAAACCCATTCAATCAGCTGAGTGAAGAATGCAACTCATTTGGGGAGGCCATATCTGTTGTACAAACTTATGGGCAGAAAAGGCAGACTGGGAGGGATATGCATATCATCAAAAGAGTCAGATTCTTCCTTGTGACATCAAAATGGCAGATTTCAAATCATCAGTCTTCATTCCAATTTCCACGACTACATCCTTTTAACTTAGTCTCTGCTGTACAGGAAGTTAAAAATGAACAAAATGGAGACAATCGCAATCAAAAACAGCATCATGAGAGCGATGATAGAATAGACAAATGAGAGAAGAAAAGAGAACTTGAATATTGAAGAATACAATAAAAAGAATTTCTTAAAGAAGAGCATTGAAATTTGGAAGTATTATGACATGTACATCGAAGAATATTATGATAGGGTTATCAAAAAGCTGGGGAACAAGATACCCAATAAGAATTCGTCCACTTAGCTCAAGAAACAATGGGCGCAGGATCCAATGGGAGAAGGCAGATATGTGTCAATATCAAATGAGCATTATGACAATGCACCAGAGAAAAAGAGATAAAAGGAACAAACATACGTCCGTCAATCAATGAATAAAAGACAAAATAAATATTATTCTCCAACCAGAGTCACGGATCTACAACGATCTTGGCACATTCGGCAACTTCCTTCGATGATCTTCAGCTTGTAGTCTCCAGTCCTGAGGAGAGGATAGATAACAGGGCATTGCGGGATTCCAGTCTGGCCGCCGGTGAAGACGTCAGGAGTGGCAATGGAGCAGTGCTTGGCGGCAGGAGGAGGGCATGCGCGGGTTCGACGGACTGTGGAACGGCTGCGGGAGGCGGTGAGGAGGGCGGGGCAGGCGGAGGAGCACGCTGCTGTTTCACTTCGGCTACCATTTGGTCGGTGGGCAGCGAGAATTGAGGCATCGGCTTCGATTCACGCTCCAGGAACTTGACAAATAACTCCGTGAAGGATTTGTCGAGACTGGGTTGACTTCCAGACTGATTGCGAGGCCGCAACCACGAGGAGAACCAACCGGATTTCTCCAATCCTAATCGATTCAGTTCCTCTTCCGTGCATTGAAGAAGACCAGCGATCACACGCAGCGCGTCCTGACGTTTCGATGATGGAGTGTTAAAGTAACTCATTAGCAAGTTTTTCATGAGAATCCTGTGGAGAGAAGGGAGCACGTGAGAGAGCAGTCATGGGGAATCAACATCATTCCAAATGGTAAGATTTACTTAAAAGGGACAACAATGATGAAATCGACCGTTATCATTTCCAGTTCTCAACCATCCTATTGAGTTACAGCTTGTTCAGGACTTATTGCGTTATATCGAAGAAGCCATCCGACTTGCTTTAAACCTATCCATTCTTGGTCGCTCGCCTCCTCTGTCGAATTGCTGTTTAGAAGCTTCTAAAACCGCATGAACTTGGGTTCCACGACTTTTGGCGTCAGCGTGTTGAAAATATTTTCAAATACAGTAAGATTAGGCCGACTGAAAGCTCGTGCTTGTCTGTGAAAAGTACTTTATACAATGACCTGAAATTTCCTGATATTCAGTGACGTGGTGTGAATCTTTAATGTTATTTCAGGTCTTAAGACATGAATCTGAAGACCAAGATTTGTGAGTATTCACAATTCAGTCTTCACCAATGTCAGTAGCACTGGAGCAAGAAATTAACGCAAAAATATTGCTTTACAAAATTAACGGTAAAATAACGTCTCTATATTTTTACACACATGAGATTTGAAAAGGAAGGAATTGCATGGTATAGCATGTTGTGTCAACTGTAATGATTTAGGGTTTACAAGTAGTTCATGATCTAAATAAGAATTATTTCAAATGCCTATCACCATATATACCATATCCATATAAAGCACCATACATATCACTTTAAGAAACATGTATGTAAGAATAAGTATGAAATAGATGTAGAATTAATCTACAGATTAAATGGACATAATGCCCATTTTAAGAGAATTTTATGCTCATTTGTCGTTTAAGACAAAGCGAGGATAATACTTTCCAAACTGTTACTTAATCACTCTACATCGAAAGCTTTCGTTTTCAAACGTTCCTACTATCTGGCTGGTTCAATGATTACGCTAAAATGGCTCAAGCTTCAAAAAAATGAAATATTGGTGATATTAATTAAAAATCCAGAATTGCTATTCAAAATGAGCTGACGATCGAATTAGAGAAAATGAATACCATCATGTCTAAGAGCACTCGTAAATATGTTTTACTGTGATGTTTAAGCATTTCTGAGGATAAATCTAGGATCTGATTTACAAGGGAGTTAACTATATGACAAGTAGTATCCGTGTCACAGTGGTTAAGTAGTCTTGTGATCTTTTTGGTCGAGAAGTCAAGCCCTGAAAGAGTCATAGGTGGACGGAACTCGGGGAAAAATAGTTACAAAGCACAAGAAATGACTGCCAATGTCCACACCGTTCAAGCCCCGAGTGTGTGGGTAGTGACCAGAAGATTGGAACCACAAAATTAGACTGCTCGCTCCCTAGTCGTCGTTTCCTAAAAGAGTGGAGTCATATCTCGTGCGCAATAATGAAATGTAAAATAAAGCGCCCATTGTACGGGAGGTGCATTGTAGCGTTTAAATAAAAAACAGTCGCTCCCTTCTTTCGGACAAATTTCCTTTATTGTTTTAAAAACATATATGTACAAGGGCCCTTGTACATATGTTTTTAAAACAATAAAGGAAATTTGTCCGAAAGAAGGGAGCGACTGTTTTTTATTTAAACGCAATAATGAAATGGCATACACCACACACCATCTACGGTCAAACAATGAGTCGTCACTGAATGAACAGTGAGCTTCAGACAAGCCAGTGGCGTGAATGGCATACAAATCGAGTTCTTTGATCGGTCACACTTTGCTGTCACAGTGCCATTCATTGATAAATCCTACGAAGAGCTCCATACATAAAGATGGTTTGGCCAGGGCAGCTTATTTTCAAGACATTTTCCTAGACGCCCTCTTAAACTTGACAATTTTTATGTTTGGCTTGCAATCATGTCTTTCATAAAGAACACTGACATCATTAGACATTGATGGTTAGGACATCAGCTTCCCTTATACACACGCATAATCTTCTCCTCTGAGTAACTCTATAACTGTCCATCATACTGTGTAATTAGGAAACTGATTATCCCTTTCATTAAAAACATAAAAAGATCAGATTACTATGCAATAATCAGCAACTTGAAGACAAAAGACATAAATGCAATGGCAAGATTCGTCACACTAACTGATTTCGTTAAAACAAAGATCAATGTACGCGAAAGCTGTTCAGTTAGATATTAGAGCCACAGTAGGCTCAGAAACCCTTCTCAAAGTTTTCAAGTCTTTACAGGTGAGAAATTACTATCATTATTTCCTTGCATTGTGCAAGTACTTAAGTGTGCTTGTATGAATGATAATTGATAGCCATATTCCTGCTGTTCCTTGCATCCAATAATAGGAATTTACAATAAGATATGAATGAGAGTTGCCATAGATAAATAAATAATCATAAGTAAACATCTTGTGTCGTTATCCTCCTCCCTCTCATTCGACGCACATTGACCGTCATTCTTTGCTGCCTCGCCATGGCTAACTTACTGATATATGTAGTAATGGAGTAGTAATGCTGGATTACTGGATGCTCTGAATTACTGATATCTTGGTGTTAGTAGTTTGACTTGACGGTTAATGCTATGTTGTCTTGGGGAATGAAGTCATCTGATTGGATTACACAGATTCTTCAATTGAGGACTTATGTCGACTGTCACCGGATCGATAGCTCAGTTAGTAGAGCGTTGGCCTAGAATGCCAGAGGTCGTTGGTTCAAGTCCACCAAGACGCGCTGTTTTTCCGTCTATTAAATCGGCAACGCCCAACGCTACATATATGTAAATAAAAATGAAGACCGCATTTGATTTTATATTTAATTGGCACAACATGTTTCGGTCAGCTCTCCTTCAGGACCTGAAAGAAAGCTAGCCGAAACATGTTGTGCCAATTAAATCTAAAATTAAATATGGCCTTTCCTTTTATTTATAAAATTTATAAGGGATCAAGCTTTTTTCGTGACATATATGTAACACAACTTCTTGGGGCTGTACGTGCCTATGAGCATCTATTTGCCATCTTTGAAGTATATATTAAGGATGAATACTTAGTTATAGAATGTCTCAAAATATACTTGTTGCTAATTATTTCTTGCAGAGAGCCTCTGTACTTAGTAAAACTTGAAAATCGATTTTTTTGCAAAAGTACTAGTTTTACTTGAATTACTTTAGCATGCATTTGTCGACATGTCAGGCAAACAACACAACTTGGCTACTGGTTTACCTACAATAACTGCTGTATATCTGCAGATTAGTTTATGATGTCATGAATACGAAAAATATTGGTTGAAACATGCCTGTTACATGTATGTAACAATGGGCGTTTGTGTAATGAAAATCATCATTTTCAAGTTTTCAAGTCAGTTGCTTGCATTGATTATTTGAGATATTACGGTTTGTGCAATATGCTTCAGATTGATTTGCTTTGTTGAATCACTGATGGAATGACCTTGAGCGTGCGTATGTAAACTCCAATAGGAGATCAATCAGATGACGACCTTGTAGTGAATGACGAACTGAACGTTCTGAACTTTTTATCACCTCTCTCCTCATCAATGAGTTGACCAAGAAGGGTATAAAATATCCCGGAACAATCAGAGAAAACCGACTTCCCAAAGGCAAAATTTCTGTCTGAAAACAGAAAGAACTGAAGCGAGGACGTGGAGCTACTAGTACTTGTAGCGCAGTTCAGATAAGTGATTGTCATTTATACGCTAGTTCGACAATCGAGCGGTTACAACTGTGACAAATTACAGTCATGCGTCGATCTCTTTCCACGAGAAAGAACATTGGGACAGGTAAAAAGTAAGCAAAGGGGAATGGTGCAATGTCCTCATACAATTGTGGAGTATAACCAGCACATGTATGGAGTCGATGGACAGCCTGGCATCACCCTACAAATGCCATCTCCAGAGCAAGCATGCGCTGGTACATGTATTTGCTTTGTCATACAATGCACCTTGCTATGAACAATGCATGGCTCATTTATAAACGGGATTGCACCATTATTCATACCAAGCCAAAGCGCCTCAGAGATTTATCAACGCCGTGGCTTTTGTCTCTTTGAAATCAAGAAACAAAGAAAATCTCCGAGGAAATAAGAAACGCAGATCTTCATACCTTCTGATATTCGCTACGACGGAACATCCCATTGGCGAAGATGGAGTGGAAGTCGTTCAAGATGTGTTGTGTGCAAGACGAAAAATGCCTACGTTGGGTGTGAAAAGTGTGAAATGAAGTTTTGCCTCAAAGCAGAGCGCAACTGCTTTCGCGATTCAAGCTGTAAAGCTTGACGTTCCGTAAACACCCACTGTTACATATAAGTAACATGCTCAAATCATATAAGAAAGTTGCGAAATTCGCTTTTTTCAATTTAGAATTCACATTGGGTGGGAAATGAATTAGCTACATGCGACTAAAAGGATGTTACATCGATAAATAAAGTTTTGGCGTTGCCGGGTTAAATTACTTACATAGATGTTCTGATGTTTGTGATATTGTTTATCCAACTGTGAAACTGATACCTGCTTATTCAACAGGATCGCAAATTAACTTTTCTGTCTATCGATTCAGTTAAAGAACAGCACATTCCGCACGGAAAAGTTGAAAAAACTATTTTTGTGAGATATGACATAATTTTCGAGTGGGTTTTATTGGCCGGTCCGTAAGTTGGCAATTGAAAACAAGGCAATTTCATTGTGGTCGAGAGTCAATTACAGTTTGAAAAGCACGCATGCTGCATATATCGAATGATGAATGCGCATCATGAATACGAGTAAATACACCTACTATATTTATCAAAAATTGCATTTATTTACTGTCTGAGTCTATGAACTGATGGATACTCCTATGCTTCAATTCTGAAAAGGATAACAACCTGAGTGAAGATGAAAACATGATAAATCAACTGAATTAAGATGCCAGCTGACTTTTTAACGAAGTGGGCCGTAGCTGAGCCTTGACTAACAGGTTCCTCAAACTTGGTATTAAACGTGGAAAGGGACGAAAACGTAAAGAAAACTAAGGATCTCGAAGTGCCCGCTGTGGATAGGGTTAACTCCAGGAGTTCTCTCGATTACGATTTTGCCAGTTCGTTCGATAATGAAAAGAAAACGGATTTCGATAGAGCAACTGTTGTCTGTACTCTTTGGTTGTCTGATTCTGGATGTGTTGCAATGCTGACAGATCGAACTGCTTTCATGACACAAGTAAAGGCAGAATAATCTTGATGAAATTGATAACAGATAATCCCTCTCACTCCATTAAACTCGGCAATCATATAACAGAATGCTTGGACAACGTTTATCAACCACATGTAGCAGAGAAAATGACCGGAACAATTCACTTTTTCGAAAAGGGGAAAGGTAAAAAAGTGAGACGCACGCACAGCTAGGTGTGAGCAGAGGATGTGATGCAATCCTGTACTGATCTCGGTCTTTCATTTGTCTCTTCAAGCAAATGTATTATATCATAACGGAAAAATCCATTAGATAATATATATTCAAATTAGAGGTGCACCGGACTGGTAGGACCGGACTTCAGAAGTTCGGCTAGACATCGAATATTCTGATAGAATCAAATTATAAGGAGAAATACAGCATAATACATGCAATTCATGTTGCAGGACATCAATTGAATACTTCCTCCTCCAGCTCATTACTTACTGGAATTTGCAGTGATTACAAAAAAACACATACGATAGTCGCTTTTTTGGGGCATCTATGGATTTGTCAATCCGAAGCGTAAGTGAAATTTGGAAAAATATCGACATAACTACCCATTTTAAGTTGCAGACAAACTTTAAATATGGAGTTGTGTCGATGTTGAGAGGGGTGAACTAGGCCTGCGGATGATTCAGCTATTCGGGTCTGTTCCCATTTCTCAACAGAGGATACAGCTCAATATTAAATAATTCTATTTACAGTATGTTTGCAAAAAGCAGTATTTATAGCTGTGTTACAGGCGCACTAACTTAGGCGATTTGTCAGCATTGTGTTGAAAGTGATACTTCATGAATGACCGTCGAAAATTTCAATATCTTGCTAATTGCAAATCGGAAATTTACTCGGACATGGCTGCAACTTTAAATAGGGAGTTGTGTCGATGTTTCGAGATGTGAACCAGGCCTCCTGATGATTCCTAGTATTGACTGAAATGGCAGCTATTCAGGTCTGTTCCCATTTTTATACTGAGGATGCAACTCAATATTTAATTATTCTATTTAAAAAATGGGGTTTCCTATCTACGTAATTATATCTGCAAATAACAGAAATTAATACAGAGGCCAGCGGGGAGCTTCTAAACTATTATATGACAATAGTTCATGCAGCACACTAATTAATTACAATCATACCTATTAAATTGATAACTATCATTGAGGAAAGTGCCTAGATATCTAACTGAAACGGCTCACTCTTGTGCAATTGAGTCCAAATACTCGTAAATCAATGTTTACTGTTTCTAATTGGATGCACAATGGGCAAGACATATCTTCCATGTGGGCAAGTTTCATTTACTTTCATTAATTGCTGCTGAGTGCTGAACAAGAATGCGCTGTGTATCTATTTTTACGGTCCTAGGTTTGAACTCAGGTTCTCGGATACACAACGGATACTTTGCCGACAGACCGTGGAGTCGGTACCAATTACCGTATTCATACACATAGTACATAGTGTTCTCTATCCAGCATTTCTTGACCGAACGGTGAGTTTTGGATGACTCCTTTCTCCAAAGTGAGGTTCGTGTATGGACACACATTTAAGGATATGGGCCGAAACTAATAACTTTTCATTTCTTTTGCTCTGCTACTTTTGCACTAAATTTACACACACACACATGTACAATAGCGACACAAATGCACGGTTACTTATGTTCAAATAATGTGCTTATGCATTACTGAAAATTCAGTCTGTTGACTGAAAAGTCAGAATTGGACCTGTTTTGGAAGTCAACGATATCAATTTCATGGGAAACATTGCCAGTAAGAAAAATGTCTACTTTAATCACCGCAAGTTTAAATGCAAACTTGATAACTGAGACCGAAAGTCATTCTGCTTCGTTAATGACTTCTTATTAATCTGCATATGTAAATGGCGCAAACAAAAGACACTTCATGTGGAACATTCAATGAAATAATAATCAGTTTTTGAAATCCGAACACCTTTTATCCCCTCTAACTACGTCTGAAGCTTTTTAATGGATATCAAACCCGGTAATGCTCTTCTTCCCGTCGTCTCTTTTGTTCACAAATTTTTGAATCAATAATTCACAAAATCTCTTCTCCTTCAATTCCTCCGTCGACTCCTTTTCCGTTAATTTAACAGACGAACGGTCAGACGAATCGATTTTCAACTGTTAGTCTCACTGCGCCATTTCTGTGATTTTCTCTTGATCGTCGAAATCAATTCTTCCTGATTTATATCCAACGTCGCCGTACTCTTGTTGACTCATTCTCTAAATCTATGAAAGAAAGTCAACTGGACCCCAGCTGACACCTCTAGTACTAACAGTTATTACAGAGGAAATCAATGCACGACTGTGTTGATCAATTAATTAGAAACTCAGTATTGATGGCGGAAACATTAGACCTGCGACAAGAGAAAACTGACATTGAATATGGAAAGAATGGCACTGATTTTCTTTGACAACGTTTGGTACTACCTCAGTGTTTATGATAAAAAAAACATTAAATCCATAATTTAGATTTTCATGATTTACAATTGAAAGCAGGATCATCTAGGTGTTGAAACAATATTGTTTTCCGATTCATTTAAAAATAAACGTAGTCGCCAAGAGACTTTTATTGATGAGCAACATAACGCGAGCGCTTTCGAGGCCTCCAATCATGCGCACAACGGCCGAGATGAAAGTATAATGAAATGAAGTATACTATATATAATATAATGAAGTATAATGACAGAACGATTGTGGGCAAAAAATAAGACATTTTCACCGGACAAAAGGAAGATATCTGCGAGACATCAAGACAATAATTGACGGAACTGCCAAGGTATCAATAGACTATAAATAAACTCTCTTTGGATGCAAAAAAAGAGGGGCACACTTCAGAATAAACAATGCTTTAAGAATTCGCAGAGACAAAGATTTGTTAGATTAGCACGAAATAGAAAAAAATATTACGAAAGAATTACTTTTGGAGTCATAAAAATCAACCACATTTCATGTTTACACACTGAGAATGCACACGATCCACGGGTTTGACTACGAATGCAACGTGACAGATGTTCACTCATGCACTTCCACAAGTTCCCTTCAATCCAGTCTACATAATGTGTTATTTTGCTCATCTAGGAGTATTCCAATTGAAGCAGCTAATGCTCGATTTTAATTATACCCGCAAAATTACTATTTTCTTGATTGAAAAATGTCCTCAGACTCGCACTCAGCAATCATTTGAGACTATTTTCTCTCTACACGTTCGATTGTTCGTAGATATTTACTCCTCTCGGCCGATGCATGACCTAACATTGATCTCGGAGTCAAGCGTTCGCTTTGTGGGCACTTCCAAGAAGCGCTGCCTGCAGCAAGTCAGGTTCGTGAAGCTGTCCAAGTGTTTGAGACAAATAACTTTGAAGCTTACCTAGTTGTAAGGACCCCTAGGACTTAATCCGGCAGAGCGAGTTCCTGTAGGGAACAATGCCGAAAACGAGACTTTCGCAGAATGATGCACGCCTTATGCCTACTGCGTATCTGCGGTGAAAATACTAAGTCTAGAGCCATAATTTTTGACATAGGTCATTTCCTATTATGTTCATGTGTTACTGTCATGTTCTGGTCGATTAAATGTGGGTTATATTTCTCAAAATGCTTATGCTTGCTGACATTAGAAAGCTTGCCAAATCTGAATGTGTTTTGCTTTATTGACAGGGGCACATTTACATAAAAAGAAATGACCTGAAGACATTCCATGTAAAACGTATGACTCTGGGTTTAGTACCTTCCGTTGAGTGAGAGAAAGCATGGAAAATTTGATTTTGCTAATAACGCCAATCTGCCTCCCATTGCATTAACATGTGTTTTTCTTTGATCCTGACTGACAAGAAAAGGAACTAACTAGAACTAGGCAGACGTGCAGATTTGTAGTGCGCATAAGGTGTGCATCACTCTGTGAAAGTCTCTTTTTCGGCCTTGTTCCCTGCAGAAATTCGCTCAGGCTGCCGGACTAATTCCTACGACGATTGGTGCGACGCTCATTTCCACTCGCAGATCAGATGTTCTGTCGCACGGACATGATTTTGGACTGCAGTGATCATAGTCTCAGCGTCGACTGTCAAAATGATATTCTTCGATTACTTATTGCAAGTTATTGCCGATGTTGCGCATTTATTTGTTGATCCAACCTTCTTCTCAACCCCCAATGTAGTATTTAGTGCTTCATTAACGCCGTGAGTAGCAATATTAGAACATTCTTAAGCTAAAATGTCGACCCAAAGAATTGAAGAAAAGAGCTGATTAAGAACCTCGTTCTGGTGGGCTAATTCTGTCTCTTGAATAGTGACTACTGTCTCATTTCAGTACTGGATACAAAATGAGACAGTAATGCATGAGTCATCAGAGAGGAATTAATATTTATCAGCAAATGTCTACAGATATAACTGTTTAAAGCAAATTTTTCTTCAAAGCCTATAATTCGCTGCTATAACATCAAAAAGTAATTTTCTTGATTTGTGTCATGACGATAAATAGCCTTTTTCACAATCTGTCCTAATATTGCCTTTAGATAACTCAGCAGAAAATCCACATGTATTCAACATGTGCCAAAATATAGCTATTCTCTAACCAAAAGATAACTTAAGGGGTTTAAATGTAGGCGTATCCGCATACAATCACATGGAAAATATTAGACTGCTGACAATGACGGTTCATTTTTTGAATTCAGATCTACTAATATCTTCCAGTGTCAATATTTGATAAGTTCGCTACGATTTCGCGAGTATTGAACGCTGGCATCATCGGACCTTAGTGGGTAGCATGAGTAGCTCCCTAGCGCGCATGCGCATGCTCCCAAGAATGATCGCATCAATGGATTTAAAAACCAGCATGTTCTACGCACTGCACACAGGACTAAGTTAAGACATGAAATAGATTTCCGCAATACATTATAATTATCACAG
The DNA here is from genome assembly GCA_907163375.1 of Prostheceraeus crozeri. Classification (NCBI taxonomy): domain Eukaryota; kingdom Metazoa; phylum Platyhelminthes; order Polycladida; family Euryleptidae; genus Prostheceraeus; species Prostheceraeus crozeri. The sequence continues at coordinate 125,186 of CAJQUW010001040.1, forward strand.
TACTGCAAAGTTATTGAATAGAATTAGGAATTGAAGTAGGTGAAGTTATTGAATAGTTTGAAAATATTATTGCGGCTAGAAAAGCACGCCATCGAACTTGGTCAAGCACTTCTTTTACTGGTGTTACTTACAACACTACTTTTTTTAATTTGCATTAGTTTGGACATCTTGTTCTACACTAGAAGGCTTTGCGAAGAAACAACCAACCAAATATAAAGTACACAGGAATGGTAGCACAAAGTATCTAATTATCTATTCACATGAAGGAGATTGCAATGCGCAAATTTAGGATGTTAATTGATGATGCAAGCAAATGGAGAGAAACAAATTTCCATTGAGGCCATCGAATTTAGATAAGAGATTTTGACTATGTTGTCAACAAGTGGCGCAGATGGCTTTATGGTTGTCATTCTCGTCATCCTTCACCTCATTTGACCCCTTGATTCCATGGATCGTGACGATCTATTTAACCATCTTTCAAATTCTGAGCAATTATACAACGAACATGCATATGGTTCCTGGTCAAAATGGTTTTCGTGCCTAATGGTCTTTTTAAAACTGTCCAAGGGAAAGCCACAATAAAGTTTTGATGATAGATGCGCTTCAGCAATACCTGTCAATAGTCTCTGACACTTCGTAGGTATTCAGTTTTCGGCTAAAATTCTAACTAACTTGGTTTCATGTGTTGCTGAAAACGTATCTATTATTAACAATTTATTTTGTTGCTTTCCCTTGGATAGCTTTAGAAAGACCATTCACTTGGCACGAAGACCATCTTGAATTGAATGACATCACACGATATTCGTCGATAACTGAAGTTACTAGGCAATGTGTAAGAGCTTGCGTGTGATCTGTATTCTATTCACATGATTCAGATATAACCCTTCAGATTCATTCGTAGTGAAAAACACCTGTTGCAACGCAGTAATCCAGGCAAACAGCTATACGGATGATGACCGGTGAAAATGAGAACGAGTATACGCATTATTAAGTAGATTGATTTCAGCAGGAATCGTAACGCAGTTTTACTAATTTCATCATGGCTTGAGAATCGGATGTGCAATTCACTTTCACTTGAACGCATAGTTCTCCTTTTACACTAAAGGGCGTTTTCCACTTATCCCGAACTCAAAACTCAGGATATTCACGAATGGCAACGAAGTGTAATTTTTAACATTGATCCAAGTTTTCAAAAATTCTCGGATATTTACAATTCCTGGTCTCTTCTTCGTATAGCTCGCAAATGAGCACGTAGATATGAGTACTGCAAATAAATGTCATCAATCGAAGATTTAATTTTTTTCTCCTACAATAAGAGGATAAAAATTACTACTTATCAATTTAATGAGTAAATTGTAATAATCGACAAAATATAACTAAGTGTATAAATCATTGACTAGACACCGAAACATGATTGCCGAAAATATTTCGATGTCAGCTTAATATTTTTGATTAGGATGCATACTTTTCTCTGTATATTAGCATTTTATCCAACCTTCTATAAAAATCGGAATTCTACTAAAAATACGAACCAATAACCAACTCCAACAAAAGGATTTATTCTTCTTACTTTGAAGTGCAATTATTACGTCATCACTAATCTAATTCCGCAAATAAACCGCTACCTGTTCGTATTTTGCAACAGAATATAAATGAAACGAAAATGGGAAAATTAGAGAGCGAAAATTGCAGAGAACATCATTATCATCTCCCGTTGGAAGTCATTTCTAAGGCAGGAAGCAAATGACTCCGCGCGACAGAGCCAAGGAGCTAATAATGGGACGAAGAAAATAGCTTCTGATGACGCAACCTCTGAAATGGTCGCTAATTGACGCAAATGACTCTAATGTTGAAGATGATGAGAGAAGAATTCACAACGAAGATGGCACAACGCACTGATTCTCCTGCAGAAAATGAGCAAGAAATTGCACTGATGTGTGAAACGAGGAAATTGAGCGCAGATAAATATTGAAGCTTCTCTAAAACATAAAGAGATTTTTACGAGAACAACATCGTTTTTCTGCGGGTTCCTCTGGTGTTAAAAAAATATGTCAAGCCCGTTATTTCATTCTATTCTCTAAAACAGATCAAATCAAAATTGATCTTCAGTGATTCAGACCATGTAGATATGCGATCAGTAACGTTTAAGTAGTTTAAGTCATGCGGCTGTATTTCATAATACTTTTTTCAATTTCTCATTCTGCAATTTACACAGGTGTATAGTAAGATGCAAATTTTGTTGGAACAACATTTGATAGGATTCCATGCATAAAAAATAAGTGAAGTTTTTACTCTTTATTTTCTCGATATTTGTTGAATTTCAAATTATTAAGGGCACAGCAGATATTTCACTAAATTCACACATCAGATATCATGAGACTCCATTTGATGTGTAAAATAACTTTCTGGTTATGGGCGCTATAATATTATCTTAAACAGATGTCTGGACATCTATCGAGACCGATAGAAATGGAAAGATATCTATGTGCTTTGTTCAACCTTATCTGCGGTAGATACACGCTTTTTGAGGAGCATTATCAGATTACCGCCTTCTCTACAACGTGAAACGGTAGACATATCGAGTAAGCTTCATCATACGTTTAGAGACATCATCAATCACTCACTTGTCTATTTTATTCTCCGAGTTGGTGTTCAGTCGCTCCAGTTCACTTTGCAATTGGTTGATGTTCAGGGATCGTTTTTCCACTGAAAGAAAATGAATAGTAGAAGGTAGAGAAGAATATTTTCCAACTCTCTGTCAAGCGCTTGTTATCACACAGTTGTCGAAGAGCATGTCAAGTCGAAGGCTTTGTTGATTGTCCGAGGGCCGACCAGAGTATACAACAGATACCGATATCCAAGTCTGATCAGTACCTGATGTAATACTCAGTCCGCCAGCTCGAGCGCACACCACATCGCAGTTGACACGGATGAAAAAATGACTTACCTCATTTTTTGACATTTGTCCACACACATCTTCGCAGATTCAATTTCTCCTTTGTTTGAGATGGGAGAATGAGACAGGAAGATGAACAACATCCATTCTTCTCAGACAACACCACTTGTCTTGTCTGCTGTCGCGTCCAGACACTCACACAAGTAAAGCATGCTAAGCTGACGTGAATGGTGGAGAGGGTATCGCAACTGTGTGTCACGCATTCTCACACGTAGGAATTGCAAGACACTGCTCACAGGCGCAACACAAGACGACTGGCAGATATCCTACTCAATGAGCTGAGTTTTATATATGCGCAAAGGGAAGAGAGGAGAAGGGAAGAGACACATCTCGTCCTTTGCTTATTCGTTCCCTTTAGGTTAGGGGATGATGTGTGGAAGGAGGGGTGTGTGTAACACGCGCGCGCGCCCGATGAGTATGTGTGAGAGCGTGTGTGATGCTTCTGCACATTAATTCAATCCGAGTGGTTGCGTAAGCAAATATCAGACAACGCAAATGGACATGAGCAAGCTGAAACACGCAATACACCTACGTCTTCAAACCGCCATCTCATTCCAATAATGGACTCAACTCAGCAGGGGGGCACAAACTCCAAAATCACATCCGCCTTGCGATACATCTCCTGATGGACTCTCATTTGAAGTGTGTACAAAGTATTAATCACAAAAGTAATAGAATTAATCATCGGAAATGACAAAAGAAAACATATAATTAGAAAGAAAACAATATCATCTGCGCTAACCAACATGAGAAATTAACGACGACAGAATTCGATACAACACGAACCAAATGGTAGTGATAAAATTAAATGCTATCACATGCAGAAATATTTACTGAAGCTATGCAGACAAGAGGTACGGGAATCAGGTAGGAGGTATCCCCGGAAAGAGAGAGCAAGATTCTTTGACCCCTTCAGTACCGAGATTTTCTTTAGTTTCCATGTCCAAGAAATACTAGGCAAATTTTTCGACTGTAATGAATACTTAGGACTGGCTGACAATACATGCTGACTAATATTCTATAATTGCTTCTTGTTCAAATATATTATTGTAATGTTGGAAAAATAGATGCCATGATATATGACGGTTGTGAACTGCGTAGAAACCCTACAGTTTGACAGCAAGATAGTTGAGACATCGATGCTTTAGATTATGGTGGCATTTATTTTGGTCAATACCGAAACAATAAATAAAAGTACAATTTACATGCTGTAGAAGTGAGTGAGCTTTCCATCTAGCATGCGCGCCGTAGATAAAACTAATAATATTCTAAATTTTAAATAGATTTCATTGACTTATACTAGACCCTGACCGTGACAACTGGGCTAAATGCATTTGAGAATTAGCGGATTTTCTAGCCTCCCTACAGTCGCTGATATCACTGTTTTAATGCAGATCAATTTGGTTCTTCAAATTTATTATCCTTTCGCACCTGTCTGTCTTTTTCTGACCGTTTTTCTGTGCGAATCATCAGATTTTCTCATTTCGTTTTCATAATTTTTCTAACTATGAATGTAATTTAGTCGCTAGATTTCAGAGTATATGATCACTCTTCCTTGGAACTTTGATAATTTTTACAATTTGCATTATCGATCAGTCTCCTCTACGTTATATCGTCGCATACAAAACAGTTTTGGAAAAATTACTTAGAACTTCAATTCAAAGGAGAGTGGCTAAAGTGTGAATTTTATTGTCATCTAAATATAAAATCCAGCACAGGCGCAACCAGATATTGCAAAACCGATGCAATTATCTGTCCCGAAAACTGCTCTCAGGATTCCAAATCAGCTTAAGCAGGGATGTGTGGTGACCAAAATGCTTCGAGTCACATATTGACCGACAAATGTCATTTACAGGAAAAGTTTCGTCTTATATATAATTTATCCTTTAACGTACTGTAAAGTAACCAATTTGAAATTGCAATTTACTTAATATTTTCCTATTTATATTTTTGTTGCTCTAGTCGCCACAAATGAATGGATTGGACGCCCTGTTGAAAAGCTTTCAGACATTAACATCAGGATTTAGTAGCGAAACAACATTAAGAATATGATACAAAGGGAATTGCCTCCATGAAAATTGCCTTCTACTGTACTCTAAATCAATGAGACACTATGAAGATGACAGCAAAACTGGTATACAGATATTATTAAGGAGAATTCGAGCTTGCAATTGGAGCTCGGACAGACAAGATGTGACTGAACTCTTAGAACTACCAAAGTGCATTAACAAGAAGAAATCTCATCAGAATCACTACAAAGGAAGAAAGTGAATCTTCTCACCCTATTGACTTCAATCATGATGTTGAGTCTCTCTCAAACAGATACACTCTCCTTCGTCTCTCCAATATTCTGATCAAAGTGGAATCACAGAGACTTTTATGTTCACATCTACCGCCCCGGGACGCTTCATTTGTACAGGTGTAATTACCTTCGTCTTCAAACTTGATATTAATTGGTGAGGAATACGATACTCGGCGACTTTCGGCAGCTGTCAACTTGGCGCTGGAATAGTGCCGAGGGACGTCAAATGCTCTCTTCCACCATCTGGGCATAGAGCACGCGCGTCGCGAACATATGGCAGCCAACTCTGCGTGCCAATCTACTCACAATCTAATTACCATGATTTGCTAAACAACTAATTGTTAAGTACACCTCTCGGGAGGAGGCCAAATGCGCCTGGTTGCTACGACAAGATGACAAGTCGACAGCTCGAATACATTCACTGTCAGCCAGCACAGGAGAACCATGGGATTTGTTTTCGGTTTCTGACTTTCCATAACCGCCCAGAGATCGAAGCTTGTGACCTCAAACGACATAGAAATAGAAGTGTTACATACAGGTCGGATACCTTTCTTTTGATTGGCTCAAATTTTGCCGGAGACATTTGGAGAAATGCTATAATCACATATCTATGCTGTGTAAAAGTAGACACAAGATGGCGCTATTCTTTCCTTTTCTTCCGCATTGTTCTTAGTAATTCATGGAAATTGGAGAAAAATATTCCATGACACACATTTCGCAGAATCAAAAGTCAGGAAATTTTCTTTAGCAGCATTATTCTAGAAAAGTCAATGAATAAATCAAGATGAGTTTCTATTTAACGGAGACCTGTCCCACATTCGAGAAATAATTCCATGAGAACATTTTCAGGAGCAGAGTCAAATTCTCAAATTCTATTGAAAATCAGTGAGAAATGCTTAACCATCACGGCTTATTGCGTGTACATTTCTTGGATACAGTCTATAATTAGTTATGTATCCTTCGTCATGGAATAATTCTTTTGACAGAAATGTAAACAAAGGCTTTCTAAATTTGCTGTTGATGTCAATATGGTGACAGACAGATGATTTTCTCTGCAAAGAAACAGTGACCCAAAACCAGTAATAGCAGCGAGCCTACATACCAGACTTCATAGTCTTGATCATGTGCAATATTCACTACAAAACTGGTTACTACATGAGATACTACATCAGTTGGAAAAGCGATCGTGCGCTAACGTTTTGACAAGTTGGTGTTCATTTGAACTTCTTTAGACAACGTTGTCTAACGTCAGTACTACTCCGTCATACTGAAACTTGGGCGGAGCTGATATAGTCAAACTTCTATCCGGAGCGTTGTGATCTTTCAGCTCGGGTGCCCTTATTGCTGAATTCCACTGACACTTTCGGGGTTCGACCACTGGCACCAAAGAGCGCGAGGTCAAGCACTTAACCAATGTGTCACCGTCACTCCGAATTTTTCATTGATGAACTATTGGCTTTCTCTTTCAGCTAAGGCTAACGAACATTTTTAAAAAATGACTGCGCCCTTAAAGGAACAATTCTCTTTAAAGCAATAGCGTCGAAGCAATGAAGGTGCGCGCTCCTGAAAATATATTTATTCACATGCGAAAATGCAAAATGAATTTCAGTTAACAATTTTGTGCATGCATGTTGCAGCAGAACAATACCTACTTAGAGAGAAGTCAAGCCAAAAACGAAAAAGATGAGAATATGCGATCAATTACCTAGAACTGCCGATTTAGTAAACATTGAATCATCCAACTTCCAGAAAGAATTAGAATGCACAGATATTATCGAAAAGAACGCATCGTCATCCTTGTTCAAACATTTAATGCAATGTGTTTTTGAATTTAGTCGATTGCAGACACGTAGCACCCTTTAGAGGACACAAGGAAGATATTTTGGAAGATAAAGATCCGCCAATATCAACAAAACCGGCATAAATTGAAACCGAATGCTCATTTGTCTTCGTGCAGTTCAACACATATTCTTATCGTCTATTCGCTACTTGTACGTTCTTCCTCTTTCTGATGTACTAAAGGAAGAAGATTGGATGAAACATTGTTCGAATTCTGAAGGAAGAAAGTCCCACCAAAAATCAACTGACCATTCACAAGGGAATAGCATCAAGGAATGAAACAACTTCTTTTTCAGATTGATCATAACTTGAATCATATCCGATGTCATACAATTGCAGCCAGTTTCACGATTCACAGCGGAAAAGTGATGGTCTAGGCGACAAATTTCACACGGGATAAAATTAGTGCCACTCCATTCAGTCAGTCTGTATCTCACCATACATGTTCATCAGCGATTGGAAACAATTGATTGGGAGAATATAATCAATTTCAACATCAATTAATTTTAATAGGTGATCTCAGCAATCTACTAAATTGCAGGAAATCATAGTGTCAGAACGCTGAATAATGATTACTGGCGTGATCCTTAACTCTTCATCATTCAAGTTAAGAATGCATGCGCAGACTGGAAAACATAGGCCTTCTTTGATTTCATTCTACTCTTTCGCCTAGAAATTCTAAAAACGTGAAAATAGCAGTGATAATGCACTGGCATTGTACAAGATGTCAAGCAAGACAATGCTCTATGAGAGAAAGTGAAAGCAAACATGTGATCGAGTTGTAGCTGAAACTCAGTATGTACTGAAAGGCGGCATTTTCCCACCGTTTTCAGAGCTAATAGTTGCATCCCATTGATTCTCGACTTTGAATTATGGTCATGAAATCATCTGTGCTTAGAGCACGTATCATTGCAAGTCTGCAACTGTCATTTCAAGACAAAGCCTGTCCGTTGATGTAAGTCTTGCGTTTAAAAAGACGAAATGTGATAAAACAGTTGCAATAAAGTTTCAACCAATTTTTTCCAATCTCATGTTAATTTTCAAATTTAGTCGAATTCGGTTTCTATCACCTCGTTCAATAACTATTCTGCGGAATGCTACTTCGATAGAATTTGGTTAAAGTTCTTCCCAATCCTTTGAAAACCAATTTTCTAAGGCAATAATCCACATGTCATTTGACTGAAATATTCGGGATCAAGAAGGTTGAAATCCAAGTTGAATCTGCGATGTTCAGAGCTTTCTCCAGAGAGCAAATTCTTAACATCCCCGAAGTTGATAGTCTTCAGTTCAAATTGGCTAAAGTCGAAATGCTGTCGTACAGTTTTGTACCTGACACTTTCCTCCGATCCCTTCATCGCAGGTGATCTGCACTGAAACCTTCATTCTCACTATAAATCACTTTCCTCATGCGCGAAGTTCTACATATTTCGCTAAAACATACAAAACAACATTGAAAGTGAACTAAGTGCAAACATATGATTCACGAGATTCAAAAAAAGAAATTTTCTCATGCTATGTTAGGAAACAAAGAGCATCGCATATCGAAGTTGACAAGACAGACAGCAGACAGACAAGTCGAGGCGAGCAGAAGGTGTTGGGTGAAGTTTGCAAGCGTGTCAACACTCGTAACATTACCTCACTCGGTAAGGTGAACAGAATCATTACGTTTCACCATTACCGGCTGAGATTATGTCATGAAAGCGTTAAGAAAAGCGTGCTACTTGTGAGCAGAAAACATTAACAGCCAGGGAGCAGAGACAGAAGGCATAATACGCCCATGCAAGCACATCAACTAAATCATTATCTCCCAACAGACAACCCTTGCTCCACCTCTAGTGCAGCCAGATACGATTACATTACAAAAATAACCACAGGCAACACACTTCCCGAATTCAGAAAAAACTTGCCGAGACAAGCAGCAACAACTCAAAGCTTTATAGCAGCAGACTCGTTGATCATTTATCACCCATCAGCTCTCAAATGTCACAAGCTATCGATTTCCACTGCTAGTTAATGTAAGCTCATGTCAATCTAAAGTCTATCTGATTGAGATTGAAAATAAACCAGGAAGAGTACGTCAAATTGTGATCTGGGACAGCAAGAGAGAAACAGAATTATTCTTGATAATCCGTTGTTAACAACGAGCGCTGATAGTTTCGAAAACTCGTCCTGAGGGTCACTATGCACACTTTCTAGCCAATGCGATGACATTTCAAAGGTATTTTTACATTAGTCTACATTAGAGAGAGGTATTTGATGTGATGTAGTGCATTCGCTATCTTCACGAATTAAGTGTCACTTATTATGGAATATCAGACCGGCATTGAATGAACGTAGAATGATTCTAGAACTGAACTTCACACCGACCGAGCACTAAAATCTACAAAATCTACAATGAAAACTCATAAAATACATAGAAAACGTGCTCTATGGCTGTGTAGGTAGAAAATCAATACAGCTGTTCATTTTGTGTTTGGCATTGATGCAAGATTTGAGATATTTTGAACTTGAGGATTCAATGCACACATCGATCTTATCACCAATTACAGCAATCAATAATGATTTCTAGTCCATAAAACTATTACAGCACTATCATCGTCGATCATCAAGAAGATCAACTATTGAATATATGTTGAATACAAAAATCGAATAATTGCGAAAATTGAATTTTCAAAATCTTGATTTTTTCTGATAGCACTAAAATTATTGAAGGAAAAATGAAAAAGCAAATGAATATTGCAATCAGAAAGAGAGCCACTTGAGAGAGGAGGAAAAATGTCAGGCTGTGATGCTCTTTAGATTTAAATTCCGTCATCACTATTTCAGAAGAAGATTTCAGCTAATGCTTAAAAACATCAAGACATATAATTTATAATCATCGATTTTGAATATAGCTCAACAACCCAATTGCCGCTGCAAGAGATAAATAAGATATAATCCCGCTAATATATGATAAATAGCGTCGAGCGTCGGTGGTCTCTGTGGCACAGTGGTTAAGTGCTTGGCCTAGCGATCTTCTGGTCCAGAGGTCAAACCCCGAATGTGTCATTGTAAGTCGTCAGCAAGGGCATCCGGTCTAATAGATCACAACGGTCCAGATTGGTCTGACTGTGTCAGCACCGTCCAAGCCCCCAGTAAGGGGGAGTAGTGACGTCAAACCTTCATTCATTCAATAGCGTCGAGCACATGACCTCAAGATCATTACGCAGAGCATTTAGCCACTACACCACTGATGCTGACATCACCATTACAATGTTTCCTTTTATCATATCATGATGAGAACTGGAACTCCGGATAATGAATGGACTAACTGTCGAACAAATCTAGCAAAGTCTATCATTCCTTCTGTCACACGAATGTAATCGCACGAAAATGTGTGTACTAAAGATGACTTAGGCCGAGCATCGAAATCTGTCTCTAGTAACAATCGAATTGATGAAATTTTGATGAAATCATTGCCGCCGTTTCTATATTTCTTGTCAGATCGCGAGAAAAGGCAAACACATTAAACACTTGGGATATTGCGAGCTGAAAAAAGCGAATATTTTGACAACCGTTGCCTGAGACATTAACAGCGCTGAGAAAATGAAGGCAGCAACTATCCCATCTCAATGCATTACTGGATTCCCTCTTCACTTAGGCAGCATTGCTTTCAATGAGAATTGCAAATGCGCACATTTAAAGCTTGGACTTTCAATCCAGAAATGAAACAGAAGAGTGAAGCTGTGAGGACGGCAAATATCCGAAGATATTGCAAGGAGATATGAGTGGTACTCTGGCTGTTTGAATGCAGTGATTCTTGACTACTAGTTCATCAACATTTCCATTGCTCACTAATTTACTCATTCAATCTGTTTCACACGATGCTATTTGAAGATGTCGACAATGTCTTATTTCGACAGAAATTCAAGAATTACTTAGAAATCAAACAATTTCCATTGTAATTTCAGAAAGTACCTCTTGCTATTTCTACAACAGTGAGTCGGAATCAATGTTGGTTTCATATTTCACTAGTTGCCATGTGTACAGAATTCTCATTGAAAGGTAAAAGAGAAGAACTTGAAGTCAGACATATTATTCACCTGAGAGGGACTTGCCGGAATTCCGACAAAAAACGGAGGAAACATAAGTGAGCGCGAATCAGTAACATCTCGAGGATGCAAGCGATACACTGAATTAGTGTCTGAGCCTGAAGTTTCAAACATGCCTTGGACACTTCTTTTGGTTCAGTTCTATGTTCTCTGTTTTAGCACTGGACGTTAAACTTAAAAACGACCCAAAATTTGCTGATTAAACGTTAATGTCTCATTTCACAATTTAACCTGTTCATGAAAAGTAATTGGTCAAACGGTTACTCACCTCATAATCTTGCGTGTATGAGCGGTTTTGTCTTCTAAGTGGAATATTATACAGCAAAACTCCGACTATCACTGGTCGTGTATATCGATGTGATGCCACATCAAACATGCTGGGGTCAGCGGAAGCGTGCTATTCCGTAGCTTGGTGGCTACCCACTTGGTCTGATGCCACTAAGGGCGATGGTTCGAGTCCGGCAAATGGATAACTTTTTATCTATTTGGCTATTGTATTCAACTGCGATAAAATAAACTCAACAGACTTAAATGATGAAACTTTGCCTTTCTGACATGCAAGTTGAAACTTAAGATCAGTGATAGATAATAACTATACGGGCTTTTGCAGTTGCCATCGCTCCTATCTAAGAATGAATGGGTTAGCTCACATTTGATGCTTTGACCATTTTATCGGGTGGCCCATCACTATTTAAGCCAGTGGCTGAAGATGTTCTGACAGTGTAGAATATGCATGGTGTGGTTCACTACGTAATAATGAAGAAACAATGTCATTCGATATTCCTTGGAAAAAGAAAATATTTTGTAACAATTATTACAGGTATTGAATCACTGGATATTAGTTTTATTCACTAAGTTCAACTTCGAAACCATTTGAGAAAGCACTGAGAAGGTTTGTCTTCATGGTAAGATTTCTTGTCACTTCATTGCTGTAGATTTGCAAAATCCCCCAGACGTAATAAAAGATTGATTGAATCCTGAAGGAAGGAATTTGGAGCGTAAGATCTACTGATCGACGATGTGTGCAACATCAACGTTCTAAAGCACTAATCATCCGTTTTGGGAACGGGGCTGATCATCAGCCCTTTGCATTGGTGTTTCAAGACCACACTTTCTACGCACTGCTGAAATGCTGCTAGGATAATTTCGATTTTGCCCCAATGGAAGGTCTAATTACCTTTATTCAAAATCACATTTGAAAAATTACTGATATTTTTGGTGGTTAGCGGTTATTTGAATTTGATTTGAAGCAAAATTTATCGAATTTATCTTTTCTCGCTATGTCAATTCTGACAGAGGTCAATGAATCCTTTTACGTGATCTGCTTCAGTTGTGTTCAGGAATAATATTTCTCTAAGAAGAGACACATTTATCATGATAACAACACAAGTCTTGCAAGAATTGGAAGTTTGATAATTATTTCAGTGCTTCATTTCAACATACTGCCAAAGAAACGGATTTTTCCATTAAATTCAAATTCAAGTTTTGGAATGCTACTGCTGTTAAGTCTGCATGATCAGGATGCGACCCCTTCCACCCCATTGGGCGAGGATTAGCGGTCAAGTTTGCTTAGACAATAGTTTAGGAGGTCTACAATTCCACACAACTTCGAATTCATAGATATTTAAAGTCTCATCTGTACAAGTTTACATTGAGACGCGCAGAGAATGAATTATTTTATCTTCATCGGACAAGGAGGTTTGAGAAGAATATATATCTGGAGGTGATCTTTGTCCAGTTTCAACTCTATTCCCGCGAGATTTCAGTAGATCTTGGACATCTGTATTGGGAAAAAGCATGAATATTGAAACTGAAGCAACATCTCTGTTGATTGAAACCCAACAATACAAGATTCTACAGGAAAGTTCAAATGTCTACCCCAACAGGAAAGCGCCGAAGTATCCATCTCATTTCATGATAACATTGGCTATCGACTAAACAAATATTCTGTCCGCGATAACGAGCCTCTGAAACTGATGATAGAAATAAGTTTTTGACATCAATATAGACCACATTTATCAAACTATCGATGAATGTCTCATGTTAGACAAATCAATTGGGAGAGTTTTGTCTGAAGCTGAGTTCATTAAAATAGGTAAAATGTGGCTAGAGAAAATTGATACTTGCAACAAGGAATAGTCTGGATTGATAAAAAATGAATCGCAACAGGTTTTGGAAATGAATAATGGCGAAGAATTTATGAAATTGCGACGAATTCACATTTCAGCAGCCGTTGAAGAAAATTAATCGACATTCGAAAGAGCTTCTAAATTCGATGGAGTTTAATATCTTGAAAAATATTGATAGCTGAAATCAAATGAATGCAGAAGATTCCACTATTTTGCAATTGTCACGCATCTTCGTGTACTTAACCTTTGTATATTTTGGTCAAATCGACGATTTCCAATATCGGGAACAGACCCAGCAAGAGATTATTCAAGTGTTAAGGCAATCCAAAATTGTAGAATCCTTGCACAACGTGAAGTACGTTGTTTATCAATTAGTATATCATAGTGCATCATTTTTAATGATGACGGTTCGGGTTCGCAGCCCGGATGAAAATCAAGCCCGGGCAAGCCCGTTTTTTTCAAAGTTCGCTTTAACATTCTATTAGGAGTTGCTGTCAACTTGGATTTCTCGATCCTTGATAACATTTGTTTCTATCTCTTGTCTTGATCCACAGGCCTCATCTCCGTGATGATTTCTCGGATTATATAATTATCTGATTTATTTAGTTGGTGATCGTCTCTACTTTTGGCCATGACTTTCAGTAACAACAGAATGTACAATCAGATAGTCTGTAGAATTCTCCTTCACTAGAAATCCCATTAACTTTTGCTGTTTTCAAGCTTCGCAAGCTGTTTCATCGTGATGTTTGAGTGGTCTCAGGTCATGTGTTTTCAGGTGATTGTGAAGTCCCATAGTGGAGCTTGCATTCACTGCTAATATCTGATTACAGGCCCTGCATTAGGCATTATTATCGCCTGACAGATGGTAGTGCTTTCAAATGGGTGTGTTGCTTTTTGATTCTACCCGTATTCGATTAGTTGAAATGTCAACAAACAGACACTGTTTTGAGATCGCACGATTTCACAAGTGTCTCACGCATTGCGACTGCATTACAAGCTTGAATTCAAATAAATGCAATAGTGAAGGAAGAAAGACCGCCATTGTTCAGACATTTATATAGAGTGCTTTCAGAAAGCTTTACCAATTGTTTAATAACATCGATAAGTCATCTCACATCCTTTATCATCGTTTATCTGATAAAGATGAAATGAGAACAATTATCGTCAAAATACAATCCATTTTACAAAAAGTTGGCCATCTGAGTGTAATTGGCTGCTTCTTTTCTAAATATATTTTCACATTATTGAAAATCAACCAGCGTATCGATAGTATGGAGGAAACAATCAAATGAAAAACCAATCCCTATATATTCAGAATCTTAACGCATTAAGGAATAGCTGCACCAGACTGCTATTCGACGGAATCGAACAGTGGACCTTGGAGGTAGCTGTCAATAACGGAGCCGCCACTAAGCTACGAATCTTTAACACGTTGCCGCTGATTTGAGCAGGTTTTTAGACTTGCTGATGTCATGACATCGACAATATTTACACTTCTTGTTATCATGAAAGATAATTTCTTAGATGCCCATGTATAATCAACTGGCACTGTTTCTGAGAAACGATTTCGGTCGCGAATTGTTACATAAAACATCAGCACCAAAAAATAGCATTCAAATAATGATAAAAATGGCCGAAGTTTGATTGTCACGCCTTAAAAAACAACACGAAGTAAATTCATTCACTAAAAGTCAATCCTTGATCTTCTCTCAATTCGGCTCTAGTTGAATTTCATCACACCGACCATGGGAACTTCAAGCGGCCAATCCAACACAATGACTTTGTGTAAGGAGAATTAAAAAGCCTGTCATCAAATTCACTTGCATGCGAGCGCGACCTAAGCTGACCACAATAGGAATTCTGTCGGGAAGTGTTTATCAATCACAGCTGTCATACTACGCTTCAATCTCTTCCTGAGAATTCCACAAGGAATGATTGCAGCATAGCCCTATTCCCGAATTCATCAATTTTATTGACTAATTTTCCGGAGAGAAACAAGTCTGTCCAGCCATTCACACTTCCATTAACAACATGCGGAGCAGCCTAGGCAGCAGCAGTTGAACAATCCGTTAGGAGAAAAAGAGATCCATCTCTTCGCTAATCATATTCTCTAGCTCATGCAACCCAATCTCATCGAGTGCGTGATGCCACATAGCTTAGAGGCTAGACGCGAACACATCTTTCTTACTTGGCGCCATTTCACGGCAGCATCGAGTGACGGAAGGCATCAGGTCCTGTCATGGCCCCGTGAATAATTCACTATCCTGTAATGTCGTCTTCTCCCACTCCGCTAATTTCCCTTCATTCGCCTTGCAAAGGCAGGTGGGAAAATCCTTGGCCATTGCAAGCATCTCCGAGAAATATGAGCACGATAAGAGAGATCGTTAGAATCTGAAATGGAGCCGCAAATTCATTTCTACGTCCCATTCGTGTCGTAGACCATCAGCCTCTCTCGCTATCTCTTGCCGCAGAAAAAGTAACAATTCATTAGTCGAAAATTCCGTTCAGAGATCAACGCAATTCATTCTAATATCTGCTTAGTGATGTTTCATTCATTAACAGTTAGATATTCAAAACTTGATCCATCCGAAGAAACATTCTGATCTCGAACTGACGAAGATTGGTCATCATTATCAGTTTCTTTGAAAGATGAAAAGAGAACACAGATGCTTTTTGTATATAAAGAGAAGCCTTTTCTGTATCACAACATTTTTCATAGCGCTTCGAATTTCCGTCTTTATTAATAGAAAAAAGAAGAAACCAGGCGAGGCTATGATAAGCGCAAGGAGGCTGTCTGCTGTCACTTCAATCCTTCAATGAGCAGTTTTTGTCTGTGATTGCATGGCCCTCATTGTGGTGTATATGTGGGCTTCTAGATTGATTGACGCATGAAGCATCTTTTAAGCTAACGGGGGCAGCTAACTCGTCAGTCAAGTCTGTAATTTTGAAGTTATCTGAGTTTGAACTGACATCCCAATACATGATCATTCGTATTCTATTTGAGTTCATGTGCCTGCGTTTTATCGATTCAGGTGAAGTGAGCACTCGCCTCCAGTATCACAGTAGTCCTCAGAACTTTAGGAGTTAGAAAAAACACTTCATGGACAGTAATCGGTTAATAATTCTTGTACACATTTTGGAGGAAGATGTGAAGTATTTATAACCATAAACTCACACGATTCTAAAATTTCTAAACCTTACTCAAATACTGAACGATCAATGCATTTCATTTTCATTGAAGGAAGAATCAGGATTCCCGCGGCTTTTGGAACAAAAAATTTAAGGGTTTTCAAGGGTCACGTAAATTTGAGATTTCCTATGTATATGTGTTGAAATACATTCTACATGATTAACTAGATTATTTCGAAATTTAAAATGAGTAGAAAAGCAATTGAAGTATATGTTGAATACTTGAACATTCAGTTAAAGATATATGAGGCAGCCAACAGCCGCTGCGACAGAAGATGTGTCATACTGGTTAGACGTCGTAGCCGACTTGACGGCAACAAGTAACATGGGGACAATTATAGGTTAATAAAGCAAAATGTGTTATCGCGTTAGTTGCCAACTTAGAACACAAAATACCTACGGAATTGGCTGCATCCCATTCAGCTGGTTCCCATTCAGATGGGTCTTTGTGTTCATTACATCATTCTAATATTCTAATATTAATTCTAATTAAGGGGCCGAAACGTGAATCTTGCTCAAGTTCCTGCTGATGACCTCTATTGCTTTTGTCCTCATCAACTTTATCACAGCATATATCAATTATCTGTTTTAGTTGCACTTCATGTAACCTGTGGGAAAGCCAGATCGGTCCTTTGGAGGGATCAAATTCTTTACTTTTCATTATCTTCAGCTTCATCTTCTCACTTCGATTGAAGCATTTGCGTAACACCACACGTGGTTGACCAGTTATCCGCATTAGAAATGACAGGTCTGTTTGTAATTGTATTTGACTGATAGCAGATTGGGATTTAGATAAGTTACAAAGTTTGAAGTATATAAGCAGACACACAAGTGTCATGTCTATAATCACTCCTTTTTAGACGCTAATGTCATAAGTAAGTTGTTAGATTTATAATTTTGATTAAAACGCAGTAATAAGTTATTTTTTTTCTTCTTTCAGTTTTTAGTTAGGCCTATAGTATTATTATTTTTCTTTATGATCTACCGGAGGTTAGCCTCAACCAATTTAATCATCAAAAGATGACTAAGCTAACGATTCGAGTTCCCAACCGGCTGGTCATGCAGTCTCAACGAGCTGGGAATTTTCAAGAAACAGCATGAAATTGGTTCAATCACATACTGTCAAAATAACTGTCAATTATATTATGCATCAATATTATCAATATATCAATATTATGCATCATTTTGCAATACGTTGGTTCCAGTATGCTATGCACTTTTACTGAACAAGACAGGACATACATACAAGCGCTTATTAGATTTATTGAAATTGAAAGCAGCTCAATTCAACTTGAAAATTGAACCAGATACCGTTCAATTTGATTTCGAGAAAGCGGTCATAAACGCGGTACAACATTCATTTCCAAGCACTTCAATTCGTGGATGTCATTTTCACTACACCCAATCGATTTGGCGTGGAGTCCAGCGACTTGGATTGACAATTCCATATCGAGAAAATGAAGAAGTTGGACGCATAGTGAGAAAAGCCCTCGGTTTGCCTTTTCTTCCAAAGGACAAGATTGATGAAGTATGGGTACGGGTGATTGGTGAGTGTCCTGAGGAATGTCAAGAATTTGTGGACTACGTCACTAAGACATATGTGGATGATTTGGATGCCATCTCTTCAAGAGAGATTTGGTGTCATTACGACAACAGTAGTGGAATCAGGACCAATAATGCATTGGAGAGCAGAAATGCAAAATTTCGCAAGGTAAGCTTCTTCACCTATCTCGGTTGAATGCCACATATCATGTAGCGGTATTATGGTATATTAGTACTTAGGCCTATCATGGATTTTAAATTCTATTATTGATGATATTGTTTTCTAATAGTTTTCTTAATTATTGACAATAGAAAATAATGTAATAGAAAATGATAAAATAATATGATAGTAATATGTAGTAATTAAATATAAGTATAATACATAACATGAAATCTGTTGATAAAACTAACTGATGATAAAAATTGCATCAAATATTTTTTTTGGACTTCAGAATTGTATTCTCCGTAAAAAACTGATTATTTTGATGTAAAAATATAAAGTGCTTGCTACATTTTGTTGAAGTCGACACTGTACCCTTACTTTATATTTCTACTCTATGATCTTTACTAAAAATTACAAAACACGAGTTAATTGTATTTCCTCTATTTCTTTTCAGATCTTTAATCGCCACCCGAATATCTTCAAGTTCATTGAATGTCTGAGAGAAGTACAGGATGACGAGGAGACGACTATTCGCTTGCTGAAAGCTGGAGCATCACCCCCCAAGCAGCGGCGAAAGTATGCCAAGGCTACTTCAAGATTGCAGCGATTGAAGCAAAATCTACAGGAAGGTGATATTGACGCTTGGGACTACTGCAGCAAGTGTAGTGTTGTATCTCTTTCACAAAGTAAAGTTATATCTTAGCTCACTGTTCAGATGGTTTATTGTATCATAAATATAGATATGAGTTTTGATAATTGAGTCTTCTGTTTTCATAATTGTGTAAGTGTTAATACAAAAACTAAGATATAAATTAATCATGACATATTTGTTTATCTCATTCTTAACTCAGACTGCGAGAATCTACGGGGTGTCACAGCAGGGAAGAGAGCCAAAAATTCCCAGCTGAATGAGACTCTGAACAGACAACCAGCTGATTGGGAACCAGCTGAATGAGATCCATCTCAGTTGGAACCAGCTGAATTGGAAGTCACCACGGAATTGTATGATATATAGGGGGCATATACATGTATAATCCCTGCATTCAAATGAGAAAACTATATTGACTTATGCTAGTACTAGCACATGTGAATGATTGTGTGAAAATCAATGGTTACGGTTTTGACCATCTGAAAACGATCAAGTGATTAAACCGATTAAAGCCGCTAGCTTAATTAATAGATATATTCATATTCATTTTCAAAATTAAGTGCTTTGTGCTACATGAAATGTAGACCTATTCAATATTTTAATATGAATTTATTATTTTCAATATATATATATATATATATATATATATATAATATATTCAATTTTTATTATATTCAATATTAAAGTTGATGACTTCATCAAAATTCAAGGGTATTCAAGGGCCACGAGAACCCTGAAGAATGCAAATCACAAATGCTGAGGCACAAGATAAACCAGAGTCCTAATAAAATATAAAAAGGAGCTGCTATAGATAACATTCGATGTGTTACCCAATACACCTGCAATTGTTTTTTTGATGTCACATGTGCCCGGTTTCATAGTCTCCCCAACAATTTTCAAGCCGATTGTTGATTTTTTGATAGAAAGATGTCCTCAGACTTTACTTTTTCTTATCTTAAACTTTCTTGTGGATTCTTCACAAGTTTATAAATTACAGTTCAATCACAAAGAAAGAATGCTAGATATCCCAAAATCCTTCTGTTCAGTAAAAGGTTCAGTCTACAAGTGTATACACACATTAAGACGATAGTCCTGTTTTCAAACAATTCATTAACAATGTAGGTTTGGTAAGAAAAAAGCATGTTCTGATTCTCTTGATTAAAAGAAAAACCCTTTCTTTTCGCGATGAATTTCGATCTATACTCAGAGTCAGACAGGTGGTGGAATGGTATTGTGGTAGAGTGCTCGCTCTGCGTCTGGGGGACCTGGGTTACATCATTGGTCAGGACTTTACGATCATCGTCAGACAGATGGTGGAATGGTATTGTGGTAGAGTGCTCGCTCTCCGTCTGGGGGACCTGGGTTCAATCATTGGTCGGAAGTTTAAGAGGATCAGGCTTAAAACCCATGAGAGATGCAAAATCGCATAAAAATATAATAATATAATCTCTCCTAGTAATCCTGTACTTCTTAAGATGTGGGAACTACAACTTGCACGTTTATGTCTGTGGATAATACGGTGTACAAAACGAAGGAATCCCCATCTCGTTCACTGATATTGTTGGGAAATTTGTACATAACAAGACAATAATTCCCTCATATTCCTTCACATTTACCTGTAGAGTTGGTCAACTCACTTTCCCGAACTGTTCTCAGAATTTCCATCTTTCTAATGATGTGTTGTAAACCTACGGAGATGTCAGCTATCTATCTCCCTGTCGTCTCTCGCTTTCTATTCACTGTATTCAGTTCTCAAAATACTTCCTCTTAATTTCACCATCCATTCATTCCCTCCCAAACATCACTACAATTTGCATATTGCATGAGCAACATTGTGCACGAAGTAAAGGCAATTAATGCTTCCACGTACGTCTTCTATACACTCATTCAAACATGCAATAGCATTCTAGCTGACTTCGTACTTTCCCTACATGCTCACAATGAAGTTGTTGAAGGAACGATGCGGACACTACATGAATGTCAGTTGACGAGTTCAATGAAGATCCTTTGATGAGATTCATTTGAAGCCGACAAAACTTGAATCATTTTTCAACATTATAGAATTTCATATGAGATGCTAGTGTCTACGAATTTTATTCTCACACCGCACTCGCCAATTTTGAGCTACATGATTTTATAATACGGAACATTAATAGCAAACTGTCGTAAATTTAGTGCGCATTGACAGCAACTTAGCTAGTGAGAGAGCTTGTCGATGATCTACGAATTTGATAAGTCAAAGTTAGATGCTGGGCCAACAATTCATAAAACTGTTCCGAAATGTAAAGAAAGTAAGAAAAAGTAACCAAAGCTGCTGAGAATAAGTTAACAACTTGAGCACTTTATTAGAGAAACTTCATCTCTTGAGAAGATCGGTTCGTGAAATATAGAGAATCTGTTAATAGTTATTCTCAGCAGTTTTAACTTATTTTTCATACATTCATTACACAAAAATGCTGCTTACCGTTTTTTTTTACGGATTTTACGTCACTTTTTACCCCTACTGGGGCCTTGGACGGTGCTGACTAAAGTCAGACTTTGTTTGGAGCGTTGTGGTGCTTTGTAGTCCGGATGCCCTTCCTGCCGACTTCCAATGACACTTTCCGGGTTCGACCTCTGGACCATGAGATCGCTAGTCCAAGTACGCAACCACTGTGCCACGGACACCACAATAATGAACGTATATGAACCGATAATGAACGTATATTTCCATGCTATATCCCGAAATGGTAGCAAGCTATTTCACAAGTGATAAAGTGGGTAAAGCTATTGCTACTTAATCACTTCAGTATTTGCGTAATATAAAATGTTAGCCATGAACATTTCATTATTATTTTTGGTGAAATCACAGAGCTCTTCACGCGGCTATTTCATAAAGCAGCTATATGCAATCGGATAAAAATTATTGGAAAAAATGAAATATGCACTCAGCATCTAGTATTTCATTAAAATTTCAATTGGTGCCAGTGAATAAAGCAATCGCCTAGCACCAAGCTTAGCTCATCACTCCTATGTTAGCGATTGTTAAAAAATCTGATTTTAGGGTTGAATAATGTCAACTAACTCATTAGATTAGAGAAAAAGGATATCCACAGCGAATGATAGTCGGTTTGAGTTATTAAGCCGGTTTCAACGATATGAAAGCATGTTTACATGTACATGTACATTTTGAGATCGATTGTAACAATATCCATATCACATCTAAACCTAGGAAAAAACATCATGAGTTAGATGCTGTTACTGGAATCGATTTTAGTGCAGGAATCAATTAAATCAATTAATCAATCATTAAAATAGTTTTATAGAAATCGATTAAAGTACCGGTACGAAGAACGTCTCTGTGATCCAAGTAATGATTCAAAAGTGGACTTTGTGATTGAATGTTCCGCGTGTTATTTGCTACAATAAATAGCATCGGTGTCATATTTTTGCGACAGCATAACTGGATCTCAGGAAATTATGAATAAGGTGACTCCTGAGAGCCGAAAATCCATCGATCAGTCTCCTCAGAATCCTTTGAACAAGTGATTGATTTCTAAAGAAAGGAACCAATAAACATCTAGAAAATCAGGCTTTAACAAATAGTTCATTCTCCTCTCCTTCCTTATTGGAATTGTTTTCGTCTGACTGAATGTGTTCGTGCAATAAATTTGGGAATGAGCATTTATTGATATTGACTATTACTAATTGCATATTTCACTGAAATTTCCAAGAAATTTTTCAAGCATCAATATGCAGGCGTATTGATGTTCTTTAAGAGGTGATGGTTGAGAAAATAAAAAGGATCAGTCAGAATAGCAGTATTGAATAGAATCCAGATTGTGTTCGATGACGACGATTCCGAAAAGAAGTAGCGACTGAGATGAAAGCATATGGATAAATTATCCCCAATTTTTGACATTACAAGTTACAACTAATTCTTATGCACACGTTATTAATTACATCGCCATCAATAAAATATCCACATTATTGCAAAAACCAGTCGATGTGCCGGACTTTTGTCTATTTTCCGAGTGTGACCCTTGAAAATACCGCTACCCAAATTGACCTTTTCTACAATACACCAAAGACATCATGCAATCATTCAGATAATTACTTCTGGGAGTTGAAATAAAGTGATTGACTCCTAACAAATTGCATTCTCCTATCACCGGAACTTTTTCCTCATTGTCATTGTACGCACCATGCTAGACATCATTGGTGCATCTCTATTTGACTGAAACAGACCTGACTTCTCGCTAAGTGTCAGACAAGTGAACTAACATCATTCTTGAAATGTGAAACTGTGTGGATAGTTCATTTATTAATTGACATATCAAATAAAAAACGGAAATTGCAATGCAGCAACAACTATCTCTCAACTTCACCTGCATCCAAGCGAACTGTGAATCAAATCTGTCGCATTTGAGGTACACTGATTTTGTAAACAGTTCTTAGTTCAGTACATTTCCTACCCCTTAAGCCTTGCACTGCAAAAATGCCAAGATAGAGAACTGCAGTAATCAGGAATCGAACCCAAGACCCTTTAACTTCATGGAGAATTTAAACAGTGAAGAATGACGGAAGTATTTAGAGGCAGATTATTTATGAAGATATGATTATGCGAGGTGAAGTGTTGGATGCAGTAATGGCAACTGCTCCCTATAACTTTATTAATGCCAAAGCGGCTCATTTTGGCAAGGTAAAAATGTTTAAAAGTGGTTAGGTGTGCTTTCTTATGCCCTACAGCCAGGATGTCAATAGTTCAAACTTGACACGCAACTCAGCACTAGAACTCATGGAAATGTAAATCCCGGAAATTCAAATTAGATTAGTGATCTTTTTTTGGAAAATTTCAGATTCAAGAACACCGCAACTCTTTGAGTCCTGGCGGAGGTGGTAGACGCGCATCTCGTGATGGTTACATACGGTGCCACTTAAGATAAAACTTGTTAAATATATTCCGTGTGCAACACACATTAGACTACGAAACTATACCCCCTCCCAAGCAATCACAACACACACGCACACACTGCACGACGAAGGTGCCCTCCTAGCAGTCACAACACGCACACACTGCACGACGAAGATGCCCACCGAGCAGTGACAACATGCACGCACACAGCGCACGACGAAGGTGCCCTCCGAGCAGTCACAACACACACACAGACACACTGCACGACGAAGGTGCCCTCCGAGCAGTTACAACACGCACGCACACACTGCACGACGGAGATGCTCTCCGAGCAGTCACAACACGCACGCACACACTGCACGACGCAGAAGCCCACCGAGCAGTCGCAACACGCACGCACACACTGCACGACGAAAATGCCCTCCGAGCAGTCACAACACGCACGCACACACTGTACGACGAAGGTGCCATCCGAGCTGTTTCAACACGCGCAGCGAAGAAGTATAATTCACGAACATGTTGTTGGGGACCACAACGGTAGCAAGGCAGAGTGCCATAATGACGAATGTCAAGCACGACATAATGCAGGTCATCAGCCGAATAATATTGGTAAACGTATCAAACACCAACTGAACAGATATCATAACAATGAAACAAAAACAACCACCATAGACAGTGAGGGAAGGATATAGTGTTCGGGCAGTGTGTCTGATCATCGTGTGCTGGTACGCAGGAGAATTCAATTTCACAATTCGCTTGATTGAATGAGCGACAGTTAAACTCTGTCAACTTTATCTCCATCATTAAACTTGACTGTCAACGGCTTCTTCTTTCTGTCCATTTTCAATGGATTCGATTACTGCCAGAGATCGTGCGGAACTGAAAGAATACCTGGGTTCAAATCGGACTTTCTATGATATGACAACCTATGCAGCTTCACACGGAGAATATGAGTCTTGTTGCCGGCATGTAAACTGATTTTACTGGTGGTTAGGCTTACAATATAGCAGAGAGGACGGATAATTTTCAGTTGTAGTAATATAAATGTTATGAAGTTAGTAACAATTTTCATCGAATGCTTCATGATCCTACATGAAGTATTGTACTAAAAAATTCCATCTGTCATTCATGACAGACATTTCAGGTTGCAGCCATACCTCACCTGTGGTTGAAGTTATCGACTGTCTCGCTAAACTTAGAGCGCTTGATGGCCATTATGCTAAATTTTCAACATAATAATTGCACATACGATATGTCATTTTTCATTGGTATTCAACTGATGTTTTCGACAATAATGGAATGGACACAATTTGGAATTGTCACAATTTGGAATACAATGCTAAACTATATCATTCACCCTTATTTATGTTCATCAAGTTAATTATTTCTCAAAATGAATAACTTTAAGGTAAAGCTGATCTACTTTCTGCTTAACGCCTTGAACGACAGCAATGCTGTCATATGACATATTCATGGAATCATAATTGATGCCTATTCCTCCTCCAATCAACTGCAACTTCTTTTATTGTGAAATAGTTTTTACCAGAATAAGAAAAAGGCATCATGGTTAGACATCGTTAAACACTTAAATTATCGAAGCACAGAAGTTGACAGTTAATGAAACAAAAATCCATAAATTACCAACACTGCCGCAAACTGGCATCGATTGATTTCTTGACGGTTAATGGAGACGAACCTGATAGCAATCTGAATGGAGTTTTGCTATTTTCATGTTATATCTTTAATTTCAATTTTTATGTGTATTTACTTTGACAGCTGCAAATATATTATAAAGTGCTCATACAGTTGGACTTATCAGGACCCGATAAATTTTGACCGGGATCCCGTACAATCACTGATTCTTACATCACTTTCGGAGCAACTGGTCACTATTTGATTCTCAGATATCAGAAAGATATCTATGACTGGCTTCTCTAACACAAATTGTCATCTAGTCAATACTACTATTTAAGATGATGAGTAGACTGCCGACCAGCACACGACATGGATATATAGAGACACGAAATTCGTCCACACCCGGAATCAATTGAAGTTGGAAATGAAACTTACCCGCTACTGTATCCTTTCTACTTTCCCTCTAACGATTACTTGGTCATTTGGTGGTTGCATGCAGTCTAAAACAATCCGTAGCTAATCTCAACCGGCACGCGGAACGCCAATAGGAAAACTTGTGCTCTATATTTCTCTTCCACATCAACCGGCTGAGATTAGCTGGGGATCGATAAGTGCTCACTCTGTGCTCTAAATCTTGTTAAACAAATCACACGACGAATGAACAGACAAGACAGCATGCGTGAGGACGAGTTCAAGGCAGGTACTCACTTTCTTCTTCCAATTCCGTGATCCTCGACTCCTTCTTGTACATCTCATCAGTGATGCGCCGCGCAGCCTCAATAGCGTCCGTCTGCTCCTTCAGTTGGTTCTCCGCCTCCAGTAGAGCATTCCGAAGAGAACAAATATCTTCCTTTGTTTGATGAATTTGTTTGAGATAATGTTCCGTCTCCATAGCAACAAGATTGTCTTTCTCTGTGAACAGAAGAGAATGTCAATTTTTTCCATTGACGAACTAAGGTTTCTAGAGCTACACATCAAGAGAGCATCATTTGCCTGGATTTCAAATGAAAGAAGCTCACTAGATTTGCAGCAACGATAACAGGTTGGAGGAACTGTTTACGTGTAGAGAATGCTACAGCTTCTTAAGTAAATAATATATTTTGCGCTAAAAAGAAAAATAAAGAAACTCTCAAATATGCTAAGCTGTTTTTATCTAATATAAGCATTCATCTGACGTCTCGTCTTTCAAACACTTAATAATGGGTCAGACTAAGCAAACCTCCCACTGATTCAGTCTGGCCAATAATTTGAAGTGCTTCCGTCTGCGGATCATTTTAATTGAACAAATGCAGAGGCTAATTTAGGGGCGTTTTTTATTTTTCTGTTATCAACGATGAGGTATCCTCCGCATTTACTTTATGTCTTGCTATTTAATGACATCTGAGTGTGTTGTAAAACATTCCAGTATCTCGCACAGACTTTGACTTATGTACCTTCTCGAGTATTGACAGTGTCTGATGGAGAACTTAAAAACGATCTTATCAGCATATGGCTATAGATCTTATAGTCAAACAATAAATGATACGATGGGAAGCAGATTAATGGAGTTAAATCAAGTACCGCATCGTACAAATGAGTGTAAAAACATTTCAATCTTTTTTCCGCCTTTTTGCATGAAGTTTGCGTTCAAATATAATGACGCGATGTAAACCAGAATGTTACAACCTCAGCAGAATTATAATGTAAGTTTTGGTGGAAATTTTAGTTCAGTACTTTTAAAGTAACTGCTCAAGAAGTTCTAAGAATAAGGTCGAACATTGTTCTCAAACTCCATCTTTAGCTGTCTCTGAAGCTTTGATGAAGTTGCTATATTATACTTGAAGAGATGAATAAAAGATTAGATGGAAATCAAGGTTGCAGTCGCCCGGCAAATCACGACTCAACACATAGATGAATCAATACCATGATGAAGGGGTCTTCGTTCTACATGCTTCTACATTCGACATAGAAGTGTGCACTTGCACTATTGACACCACAGAATAGGTGAGCACCAATAGGTCACCAATAGGTGAGTCAAAGTTCCGGATAAGCGAATTTTTAAATGCCATGTTAGCAAAAGCTTGTGGGCTTAGGTCAAAGACATTTGGTTATATACCAAGACCCCTGTAGAATATGATCTACATATATTCATATAATCTGTATGTATATATCCACCCTGCATATCTACCTAGAATGTAATACTTGATATATTTGATTCCGATTCTTCGACTATTTAATGAAATTATGAGCATCAATTGTGCATGTTTGCTATATATTCACTGACGTTCCTATTAAAGCACATAAATGCACATACACAAACAATAACCGTGGACTGAGACCATGAATTGAAAGTGATTTATCAGAGCTGCATCCTACCTTCGACTAGCATGCATAACCTACTTAAGAATGCTCCAATCATTTAGCTGCTTGCCTATTATTTGACTCAGCCGAGAAACGCACATTGAGCAAAAATTAATTGCTGGTAAAGCAAGAGCAATTCGTGTATGTGTTACCTAAAGAGGAGAGCAATGCTAAAATGAACATCCGATTCCATGTATGTACATGTACATGTTTTGATGGAATCACGGAGAATCGAACGGATTATGAAATTACGTCCGGATAATCGGTATCCGGATAATCGAAGATGCACTGTACAAGCAGATAAATAAAATACTCAATTCTGTGGTTGACACATAATGTCATTGAAATAGACTATCGAATTTCACTCAGTAAATCGACAGCAAAAGGACAATCTGTTAGAGTGCCTTACAATTGACGAAGATATAAATGGAATGATAGAAAGAATTTAGTGTTGTGTCCAGATCTAGAAACCATTAAATTTCAAGAAGTCAGGAAAGTAGGGGAATTTCGAGCCCTGGTTGATTGTGTGTCAGTGTGTCTACACATGTTTCAAGACCAGACGCACGGAGGTGTGGTTGCAGAACCTGTTTTTCCCCTTCACAGCACCAAGTGCGAGACTGGCACAAATTTCTAGTGCGAATCGCGTGAACGGGAATTTATGTTGACTGATTATCGCCATGAATATCAGAAGAAAGGTCACAGAGCATGAATCGATACCGTTCGATGAATTTCAATGAAAATTAAACCTTATTTATCACTTCTCACCAGCTGAAGTCTCAACGGTGCTGCAAGATTGGACTTGTTGAAATGTCGAGACACTCTCATTTCGAATTTAGCCGACATCCATTCAGTGAGGTGAGACTCGATCACAGGGACAAGCACTTGGCCATTAAGATCAAGGGGACCAAGTGGCAAAGCCTCTTGAGTATGGGTTAGTTATTTTGATGCATATCTTCAGCGCGATGACGAGCAGTGCTCATATTTGAAAGCGTATCCGCCTAATTATGGAACTAAAAATACCGCTGAAGAAGAGTCCACAATATTTTCGTAATCCGTCGTACAGTTACTTGCTCTTCGAGTTCTATAATGTCAGCATGGACAATTGGACAATGTGCTTATATCGATATGTTTTGCACCTCCTGTTGCTTGTCGCTGCATGCTTTTGCAGTTTTGTCAAAAGGAGCGAAATGGTACAAACTAAGCATTATGCCTATATTGTAAGCTGTGTCATGCCAGCTACTCGTACATAGGTCAGACGTCAAGACTTATTTCCGATATAATGAACACAAGCGCAGCCTATCGAATAACAGCATCGATAGCGCATTGGCAGAGCACATAAAACAAAACCATCATGATAATCACAGACTTCCAGCTGGAGATTATTGACAGACAAAGATCACCGATAGAGACAAGACTTTAAGAAGCCAACCATATTGAAGAAAAGAGACCAGAACTCAATCGAAGACATGAAATAATTAGACGCTTAACCTGACATCACTCCTGCCGATCCTTGAGAATGCGAGACGGCTCGCGAAAGCTCGGATGTGCAAACATTTTTTAGCAATAAAGTGTGCATAATTTTAGCAGCAAACCTATTCTTGGGTAGACGATACAAATTGACGTGACATTCAGAAAAGATTGACAAATTGAAATCAGAATAACATCCCGTGGGAGTGAATAATTAGAACATTGAAATATCCGTATCTAAAGATTAAATAACATGTTCTCACCTAAATATGAGTAATAGACTAGGAAGAACATGTCTGAATTCAACAGTTACACAAATAGTTCACTTTTTATCCAACGCAATGAAAGGTAGAAATAGCTATAAATCACAATTCCGATAGAGGATGTAACGGTTAAGGCAATTTTCCTATTTATGACAACTCATGAGCGAACACGAGAGACAAAGATAGAAAGAGACAACAGAGCAAAGTTTATTAAAGCTGAGAATTGAATGTTGGCGGCATTTGCGATGATAATTACTGTTGATATCAATTGATTTATCATCTGTTCATATGGATAAATCGTCAATTCTACGCCAATAAACATTATGAAATAAGCAATTTCATTCACGTACGTCGGTGCTTTATGTAAATGAACGCCATTTAAAAATTTTCTATATCGCATGTTTTTCTGCTTAACCTTCACCGATACAAAGCTTATATCTTAAGCTTACTCAATAGACTATCTAATGAGACACGGGAACGTGATAAGAAGCGAAGTACAAATTCATGAACACATGACAAGGAATGGATTAAGCTCTGATACATTCAAATGCCAACCTATGACATTCTCAACGCCGTCAAGAATTTCACAAGGTAAGTAGCAGTCCACGCGAGAGCATCCCCAGACAGTCACGAGCAATAAACCTCCACGCGAGACCTATCTCCATCTCCCTCCTTGGATTAACGGCTGCGAGAGACTTGTCATGGAACCCGTACATCCATTCCATCAGCAAGCAGGCAGTTCAACACATCGATAGTCCCTATCCTGCAGGAGCTATCTTCCAACACAGACTGTCTGCTATCTTTAAAGTCCAATTTTCTTCCTCTGAAGGAGTTTTGCTGCCATCTGTGGGCCGGCGCCCCACAAGCACATCATAACAGTCTGATGTCCCTTCACTCAGTCTCTTCTACAAATGCCATTTCGGTAGAAGCAGCTCTGCAGTAAATGAAGTGCGCACCCTAACCTGCAATCTTCTACATAACACACGTAGAGACAATGCACTTACATACCATCATGTGACCTTAGAACGCACACATACTGTGAATTGCTCAAAAAGTTACTTTGTTCGGACGGCACAGCTTTGGAATCGGCTTCCCCCAGACCAATACATTCTTGATATTTTCAAGAGGCGCGCAAACAGGTTTCTAGTGGGGACAGCTTAATCATATTAAAGGATCTGATATTTTGATTTAATTTATTCAAAACTATGCATTGCTAATACAATCTGCTTTTCATTTATTCATCCCTGGCTCGCAGTTGTGCTATGGCTGAAAATTCTGTTAAAAAAAACATTCGTGTCTTGATGATGCGTAATAAGACTGACATCTATTGCAGCATCGAATGCACTAATTTCATTCAAATTCCTTATAATTGATTCAGTCTGTTCAACGTCCACTGGATGTTGCTATCTGATGATTTTTCTCCTTCAAGGGCACATCTCATTCATCGATGTAGCTCCTACGAAGAGTGTAACTGTAGTTGTAAACATTCTCAAGTATTCAGAAATTTCCCATTCATGACATTAGTTAGTGGTCTCCGTGACACAGTGGTTAAGAGCTTGACCCATCGATCTTTTGATCCAGTGGTCGAGCTCCGAAAGTGTCTCTGAAGTCGGCAGGAAGGGCACCCGGACTAAAAGTGCCACAACGGTCCAGAAATGTCACCACCGTCAAAGCCCCCAATATCGATGAGTAGCGACGTTAAAGCTTCATTTTTTTACAGCGTTAGTCAGTACATTGATTGAAGCCTCTAAAACCGCATCAAAAGAGTAGCTTCTATCCAATGTACCAAAGATAATTATCAATACTCCTTCAATGACCGCGTCATAAAGACGTCTGATTCGTTTGAATGAACATGAAGGATTCATATTCAGTCTTTGGCCTTTGCGTACCATATTTTGTCTGCAACAAAAAGTGGGCAGTGAAGAGAACCAGTCAATGAAGGAATAATTACGTCCTTCATCAGAGATGATATCATTACAATCATGTATCTGCACATGCTCTTCACATGAGTCGTCTCAGAATCCCTGCAACATTTGTGAATTCTCTCGACAATCATCACAGGTCTGTTGATAACAGATCCATGTAACATGAATCAATCAGCTGTTCACTAAGACAGCTACTGCAATGTGAGGATTAAATATCTCCTACATACTTTGTTTGAAGTCAGCTAACACATCCGGCAATGTTCTCGAGCAGTAGATATCTATCAAAGTTCCCTAAGGAAGCATAAAATTTATGTCTACGTTTATATTGAGAAATGCATGATATTTTCATAATTCGTTTTTCTGTTATACAATCAAAAAAATCAAGGTTTCTCAAAGCCAGTGTAAATTCCCATTGTTCAACAACGCAGATGACAGCGTATGTAAGGATCAATCATATAACACGCATACAGACAGTACATCAAGCAAGAACAGAAGGCAGCATCATTGCGATGAAGTCGACATTGCATCAAACTGAAAGTGCAGAAGGCACTTGTTGAGAATATTCTATGTATGTAAAAATACTGAATTTTGGAAAATAGGAAGAAAAATGATCGATGATTTCATGTTAATTGACTGTGGAGGACAGTCTTGAGAGTTAGTCGGACAGCAAGGTACGTCTAAAATTGGGTGAAAAGAGATGCTGACGCACATCAAAAAAATGCGCAAACATGTCCTTTGTGAGGCGAAGCAATGACAGCTTAGTATTGAAAACCATCGAAGAAAAATGCAAGGAGAGAAAACATGAACAAATGTTGATGAACAAATCGATTGTCAACTTCTCACCGGACAAGAGGAATCGATCGAATGAAAAAATTGCCATACAGAGAAATTCGGACCGGTTATGAAGACGTGCCCAACCAAATATTTTTCCTTTGCTTCATTCATCATGTTTTTGTCAATTAATTGATAAGGCGTGAGAGAACACAAAATGACTTATACATTTGTGATGAATATCATGAGCAGTCAGCCTTAGACCTTCTTAGGCATTCATAAAGGCTTATGATCGAAAGCTTGAGATGCTGACCATAAATTTTCCAGTCGGTGGGTGGTCTGTCACCGCTTCAATCACTCGATCGATGTGCTTAGTGGTGTTCTTCATAGTACAACTAGGGATGATAGATCTTGCTTTCTCATAAAATACCACAAATGCGAAAGATTCAGTCAAAATCAGTGAGAAACTCACCATCTTCTTCGAAGGCAAGGTGTGGGGGTGGGACCACTGTGGTGTCTGCCTCCCCCAATCAACACTGTTCAACCTGTGTAACAGCTTTTTCTTGGGTATGGTAGCACCCCAGTGGTATCGGAATGGTCATCTCCTCTCCGGGCACTCCTCGCCAGCAGTAGGCATTAATTTGCTTACTGAGTGTGTCGCTTCGTATTGTCTTGATACGAAGCCTCGCCTATCCGCTGGACGGAACCAAGTTAAGCAACAACAACAACAAGTTGCCCGTGGGGTTGCCGGGATTTTTAGAATACAACCTCTGTACAGCATGTATGTCGTAAGAGGCCACTAAAATGGAGTTTATCAACAAGGCATGTCAACTTGGTGATCAGTCATCCTTGTTGCCTTGTCTGCGTGAGTAAATTATGGTGATGTTGCGGGCAGTCTTGATAGCGTCTCCGTTGGCTATGGAGATATTGCAACGAAGCTGTACGGCTTTTGTCCGGCAACGAGGCGGCACAGCCGGCTACTTCCGGATCGTCCTTGACCCCGACCTTGTTGCCGTCGGGGTAAAGGCGCTCAAGTGTGCTGCGAGGCCCTCGTGGCGGAGGGCACGAATGCTGCTACTCCAGCGATGGCATCCAAAGGCGGATCTTGAGGGCGTTATGCTATTTCGGGGCCTCTGAAACCAGGCTGCCGGAGGACAGCCTCGCCTCTGTCGTCACCTGATCTGCTACCGTCCTACCTCGCGACATAACAACAATTCACCATTTTTGTGATTATTCAATTTATCTTATTATTCGATATCGACAGAAAGCGCACTTATTTTGTGTATCACGATATTTTGATAAGCGCTTTTGTCATCATTGCACTGATGTTGTACAGATATACGAAATATACATGTCAAACTACAAAAACATCTTTTTCCAGACGCCTTCAAAAAGATAACTTCCTACAGATTCCTGTGAGTGTCCGAATGGGACAGCTTTGACAAGAAATTTCATGAAAGCAATGAAAATGGGAAGCTACACTGCCGAGTGTAGTGAAAACCTCTTGAAAACTTTGTCGAGTCTATCTAATTCAAACCGTGAGAAATAGCATGGGAAACTTCACTTCCGCTCAACTTTAAATCATCGCAAATAAATGCAAGGCAAAATCATCGAGATCAAGTAGTTAATGTCATCTCGCTAATGAATTTGTACATCACATCTTCACTCTTATAACAGCGACTTTGTAATTGAGATGAGACAATTTTTGTTATTCTAAACCTAAAAGCATAGTCAGTTCACTCTCCTCTTAAGCACAACCAACATCATTGTCATCGATGAAGAGGTCACTTAGGTACAGGAAATGGGAGAATTGAAACTTTTGTTCTCTTTGGCTGATCAGTTCTTGGTTGGTGTTGAAGGGGTCCTGTGGTCTCCTCCTGTTCCCAATGCTAAACGGGACATCTAGTGCAATATCTGAACATTTCGACTTCTGAAATGATCTGTTGGTTAAAGGACTATCACAAATTCTATAGGCCAAGGGCGATCGCACAGAAACACTGCTAGGCTAAAAAATCTCTAACAGTAATAGTCCGGCAGCCAGAACGAGTTTCTGCAGGGAACGAGGCAGAAAGTGAGAATTTTACACAAAGATGTACACCATATGCCTACTGCGAATCTACGCGTCTGCCGAGTTCTAATAAGTTCCTCTTCTTGTCAGACACGATCAAAGAAAAACACATGTAAATCCAATGGCACGCAGATTGCAGTTTTTTACTAAAATGAAATTTTCTATGTTTTCTCTGATTAAACAAAAAGTACTAAGCCCAGAGTCATAATTTTTGGCATAGTATGTCTTCAGGTCATTTCCTATGATGTACATGTGATATCATCACGCATCTGATCGGCAATGTGTGTGAGAATGTGGTTCAATGTGGATAAAGTTGCTCAGAATGTTTGAGTTTGCCGACATTAAGAGGCTCTCCAAATCTAAATGTGTTTGGGTTTATAGACAGGGGTGCATGAGCATGATAGGAAATGACCTGAAGACATTCCATACTAAAAATGATGACTCCACGCCTGGTACTTGTTCTTTAATCAGAGAAAACAAAGAAAATTTCATTTTAACCAGAAACTGCAGATCGGCGTCCCATTGTGTTTACAAGTGCTTTTCTTTGATCGTATCTGACAAGAAGAGGAACTCAGTAGAACCCGGCAGACGCGTAGATTCGCAGTAGGCATAGGGTGTACATCTTTGTGTAAAATTCTCACTTTCGAGCTTGTTCCCTGCAGAAACTCGTTCTGGCTGCCGAACTATAAGATTCACCCATTGAAATTACCTTGTCACTAACAACTCACTATCTAACACAGTTTCTGTGCGGTCACCCCAGGAGGCTCCACACTTGTACTTTCATAAGCGTTCAAAGAATCAATGGCAATTCAATGCGCCAATTCAGAAGGGTGGCCAAGCTAGCACAAGCAAGGCATGGAAACATCAGTTGCGGCGAAGATATCTGATAAACGGCATTTCCAAACAACTTCCGGCGTACCAGCACTTTATGCAGCGACAGCTTCACATCATGAGCGGCGTTCTAAGTAACTTCTTTTGTAGAATGCCGCTGCTAATGCGAAATTGCCGTCTATCACTTTTCGATCTGCCGCAGTAGTGGAAAGTTATGCTTGTCCGATATCGCATTGTCATGACAGGAGTCTCACCATGCGTG
Organism: Prostheceraeus crozeri; assembly: GCA_907163375.1. Classification (NCBI taxonomy): domain Eukaryota; kingdom Metazoa; phylum Platyhelminthes; order Polycladida; family Euryleptidae; genus Prostheceraeus; species Prostheceraeus crozeri. Next base: position 160,502 of record CAJQUW010001040.1, read on the forward strand.
TAGAAACTCCTAGCCGCATTTCAACTGAAAAGATCCGCTCTTTAGACATAGAAATATATTGTTTATCTTAAGTTTTTTGTATGGCTTTTGATCTTTAGATGCCGCTTCTGGAGTATACTGGCCAAGATATCTGACAAGCAATGTATAGTCTGAATTTCGCTTTGATGAATCTCTGAGCCAATATCAAGTTTCTTATTATCATTATCACACCGCACCAATACAATTTCCAACATTTATGGATTTCTGGGGAACAATGATTCATTGTTATTAGAAGGTAAACATTAGGTAATTATTAGAAGGTAGGATAGCCCAGTTGGATGAGGGCTACGTTTCATAAAGAGATGCAAAAGATCCAAGGGCCGAGTCTGTCCATCGGAGGCAGTCCCAACCCTTATATTGTGGTTCAATAATCCCAACACAGTAATAGTCTTAGGAGGGATTATAAAAATTGTTGTGTGGCTATAGCGGTGAGGAAGTTAACTATCACAACAAAATGATAGGCGATGATAGATGACTAATGCTGCGCATTAGAACTACAGGAAACAGCTGAGAGCGTCATGTGATTATCGGCCGCTGCTTTGGATAGGTGGAATTTGATTCAAATGATGCATTAATTGGCATTACAAAGAGAATCCGATAGATATATTAAGTAACCACATTTAGGACATTCAATTTTCAATGCATGCTTTCCATCCATGCAAGCATCATTGATAGTGTAATAGCATCTTAAGACGATGTTAACATCATACAGAGTAGTAAAGCGGAACGCCGCAACAAACGTGCATGTAATTTTACTAATACTCATCAATGTAATGAGTTTTAATGACACCAACACAAAGAACAGGTTAGGGTTTGAGAAGTTCTCTATTAAAAGTCGATACAGATGGATGACTGACCATATTATAACCCGGATGTACCGATCCTGTAACGGGGCTTCATACCAGATGTGTCTGCACGCACTGCCTATTTTCATGAAGCTTAAAGATTCATAGTTTCTGCATGAGAAGAGAAATATGCTGAGAGAGCAGCGATCTCATAGAAATTGATTGACCTATTATGTATGAAAAATCCGATTTTATGAAGAATCTAATCATTACATTCAGAGAAATAAATTCAATACTCGCTAGAAAGTAAAAGAAAATCAAATTGGTTACTTAATTCAACCAATATTGAATCATCTTAGTACCATGCATGCTTATACAGGTCGATATGAATTTAGATAAAATGGATAACACTAAAAACAGCGAATGCCTAACATGAAGTGCAGGTGATCAGTGTCTATTCATGACATAGTTAAATGCAACGTATCTGACTTTAGACTGTGTATATTGTAGACCGAAACACACATCACGCATAAAATGATTCTTATATATGATAATTGCATACGTAGTGTACTTGAGTACGGATCTCCACTTCTCGTGTCTCTAAATTCAGAGCAATCACTGAGACTCCAAACAGTGCAGAACAGATGCCACAGGATTATTTGCGGTGTCTCTGAATCAGAGTGTGAGTGTGCAGACTTTTGCCGCTGGATTATCGAAGACTGATTGTTGGGTTCCGATTTTTTCAGAACATTGTAAGTGACATCAATCACCCGATACATCACTTAATCCCAGATATTCTACCACACTCCCATCGCATCCCATTATGTGCAACCACATTATTGAGAAACTCTTTCATCGTCACGATGTCAAAACTTTCAAATAGTGGATTCAATATCTAAGTTTCAATTTATGTTTGTGTTTCTTTCTGCCACAAATTTATTTTCATTGCTTGTTTTGACTTCAAATGTGCTTATATTTCGCTTCTGTAATCGTGTTGATTTCCCACGATTCTCATTATTGGGAATATGCAAATATACGTCTGTTATTATTATTATTATAAAGCCAAAACTATAAACTTTACTGCACAATACCTTAGCTAAACATAAAAACACTAATGCTCAGAGGTACACTTTCAGATCTCAGGTATCAGAGGTTGAGGTGGAATAGCGTTTAGATAAGGTGGTTGTGTGCCTCAGTTGATTTAAGGTCGAGCACTGGTGCGGAAGTGCAGAAGGTTCAGGGTTCGAGTCTGTCCGCCTGAGAAAGTACAACCGCTTTCACTCCATTTAGGACATTAACACAAATCTGGTGAGAGTTGTAAGTATGAATGCTGCCCACCACAAACTTGATAGCATGGCTTTCAGGTTTGGCTGGAGCAAGGATGAATAACAAAAAGGTGAATGATTAGATCTTGGAATTAGGCTAGGTATCTATTGAAAATACAAAATTATCATTCCGCAGTGTATAATTATACATGTAGGTCCGACTGCTGTATTGATGATGAAGGTTGTCCGTAAATCATTCTACTATCATTGACGTTTTCATAAGAAAAAAAATCATCAAATTTCCATCGGGAATGTTTCCAAAGTAACATTGGAAGTTGGATGACTGGTGAGAGAGGAAAGTTGATACACTGTTATCTTCCTGGATTTGAAATTGTGTCAATTCAGCAATTATTTCACGAGATGATTAACAATCTCGTAATCATCGATGTCCATCTACTTGGACTTAACATTCCTCTTCTATCTCCATATACGTTAAGACACAGAGAGGCGTCAATCGAAGGAGAAATAAAGATAAATAATTGACGATTTCATTTTCCAGAGATCATGTTCTTATCTCATTGCTTCTCCATTGAGTCAGAGCAACACGAAATCCCGTGTTCGCTCTGCCTACGGGCCAGATTCACACACACTCCTCTTCTCTTAATCTTCCATAGCATCCACTTTCCGTTAACGCTGATAATATCATCAAGAAGAATCCAAATTAATTATTTTATTCCCAAGAGAAATCACTAGAGAGACTAAATACAAATTGAAGCGAAAGATCGACTCGCTTGATTGACACAGAGACTGCTACGAAGGCGACATTCAAACGAGTGATCACAGTTTGCCCTCATTGGGTCACAGCCAATTACAATGCATCGTAGATAATGTTCTTGACAGCCTCCAAGTACGAACGGATCTCAAACTCTGTAAAAACGCTTTCATCCAATTCAAGCAGAATAAAAGAAAGATGAAGAATGACTGCAAACCTCCAAGGAACGAGAGGAGGACAATAATTTCATCTGTATTACAGTCAAGAACTTGCTTTTTCTGATCATCGATAGATTCGACATAATTCAATTCATGGTGTCCATTGAAAAAATTCTTCTGTTGAATATCATTCCGTTGTGACGGAATTTGGTGATTATCAATATTCACATAATACTTGTTTGTGAGCAAGAAGGAATCCCATTCTACAAAATCACCATTTCGACAGTATCTTCATCTGAGCAGATGATTTGTGGCATATGATCAGATTACACGCAAAAACATCATCTTTTCAAACGGGGGTAACCACATAATTAGATTGTTTAAGCATGTCATTTTTTAGAAGTGCAAACTGAATCAAAGAAGTGAACTGATTCAAAACGATGGCACATGCAGGAACTTGCTAAGGGGGCAAAAAGAAATATTTAATGCCTTACACATATGAAAAATAGTCGTGCGTGGTTTGCGGATTGAAGTGAATTCCTTCAATATGCTCCGATCGCCACGATTCCTTCAGATTCGAAGAAGTCAGATCATTGCGCAAAAGTTTTCTCGATAATAGTGGTCCTTCCAATCATTATTTGAAAAGATAGCAGGCACACGAAAAAACGTTCACAAACTTCTGTGTAGAACTTGACATCGTCTGCTGTGTGATCCGATTGATAACAGTCACTGAAACTTCGCACACTTTTGCGTGTTTGATGTTGAACTGGCTGCTCATTGTTCGATTGCTATGATATTATGTCAGCCGGTTGTGCCATTTCATTAGCGTTACATATTCCAATGCTTCCTTTCTAGTCAATCAGGAGAAGAGACGACCTGTCTAATTCTGTGGGTGCAGCAGGGCATAGATTCAATCATGAATTCATGTTTCAAATTTATCAAATGCTTGCATTGGTTAAGTTTGTATTTTCTTCTTCACATTCGTTTATTAAGCATTTCCCTCATTTCATGTTGCTCTTACATGCCTCCGTAATTCTTCGTTTTGAGTCCTTTGTCCACTCTTGGTACAGTGGGATGAAGAAGATATTCCATTCTTAATTCATGGTAGATCACTCATTTCTTTAGGTTATTTCTATCTATTTCCCTGTAATTAGATTGTTTTTGAGCATGACCATGCAATCTCCTATGATATTTTATGAATATTTCTCCATTGTGCTTTTTCGAAGTTTGTAAATGTTTTCATGCTATATCAAGTTACAATAACTTTGAAATCTTTGTTTGATTGCTGTACACAATTGATACTTTGTCATTCTAGATAAAGAATCTCGAAACTTTGAGCCAAATGGTCTCTCTTTCTATTCTTGCGAAGGCCAAAGGCAATTTGAGAATGTCAAGTCTCAAGTTTAAGACGATATTTGAGTAATGCTTTCAAACTTACAAGGTCATAGCATAGCAATTATTCAGTCACGAGATTTCTCACTTCAAATCAACACCAGTCTGCCTTTCTCTAAAATAAATAATACATAAATAATAATTGATAAAATGAATATATATAATGATTAATATAATGAAATGATAAGCGATAAATAAATAAATGTAAAGCTGTCACCTCAGTATATCTTACAGTCCTTATACGAAAAGGTAGAATGTATCTGATAGAGTTTTACCCTATGAAAACGGCCTTAATTTTCCTAAAACTTTATTTCAGCAGGGACAATATGAACTGATCTTTTGATTCTATAAGAGAAGCATGTGCTCCATGTATGGAATAATTTCTTCTGCGAAGATTTCATATGAACTTCGGATGAGACTGAATTATGTGATAGCTCATTGTCAAACCTGATTACTTGAGTTTGTTTTTATATTGAGGGCGGAACATCGAAGTAAATTAACAGCTGGCGTCGCAGTTCGTGTACATGCTAGTGGTACGTTGATTTGCAGATGTTGCAGATTGACGAAAACCATGTCTCCCAAAACTCATGGAGATGAACTGGTACAAGAACGAGTTTTCACTTTGCAAGCTCTGTCGTAATATAGTATCAATAGTCTACATGAAAATGAAAATTCATCTATCCCAGTTATATTGAATGTGTATATTCAGTTATGTGTGCTACTGCCAGATCTTCTACATTATTAGCTGATGAAGCAAAATAAAAATAACTCATAAACTGATTTTTCTCGTGTAATCTAATTCTAACAGCTCTCACCTCTCTGGAACTGCTCTAACACCATTTGCAAATTGTTGACGCTCGCCATTTGTTGATGAAGTTCTCGTTGAGCAGCACTGAGTTCCGCAAGGGCCGTGTCTCGTTCTGTTTTAAGTCTTGTCACGTCTTTCTCTGCACTAGCAGCACGAGAAACAACTGCGCGATTGGCTGTCTCCACAGCCGAATCGCAGGCCTGCAATCTCTCCTCCGCAGCCGCTAAGCGATCTCGCAACGTTTTCTCCCGTTCTTCTGCCACTAATACATCTTGAGTATACGTTTCCTCGACTTGAAGTAAATGCTCACGCAGTCGCTGTAGTTCCCCTTGAAGCCGAGTCTCCTTATCGCACATCTGTTGGTACTATTGAAAGACATGAACATATTTAGGGGAGAAAATTAACAACAGGATGCATAGACAGCAATAAAGCGCATAATTACCACTGTTTACAGAACATGTTACTTGTGTATGTACCGGTACATATATATAGTATGTACAGTAGTATATGCTACTTGATGATAGCTATATAATTAGTAATGTAATAAGTACTATAAAAAACAAAAAATACTTTGGAAATGCTAAACTGTGGAATGCAAATAACAAACAACTGCATGTCCAAAGTTTCAAGAAGATTAAAGCTTTGTAAGTCGAGTTCAGACCGGGTCGTTGATCAAACCTGATAACTTCGAATATACAGTACTTGTATTGCGAATGATACATGCATGTACGTAAATATACTGGCAATGTTCAATTAATATGAAATGCATTTTTCTAGAAAATTGTTGGTTACAGACTTTCCATTGTCGTTGTTTAAACTGGCTGACTTTACTCGTAGGAGAAAGTTTTGTCTTCAGGGGCCGTATGCTAGAACAATTCCCAAGATTTTTATCTTAGAATCCTAACTTGGGGATTCGCTAGGTGAAATCCTAGTCGGTATGCTTGAACGTTCCCTAGCAATTCCCTAAGTTAGGGGACTCTCCCTAAGTTCACTTGATTGGCAGATCACCGGACTGTTGCAGCTGTGTTTATTTTCACACCCTGACAACGAATTGTCTCACCAACTGCAGTCGGCGATTGATTGACGATGAAAAAAACAATTTGAAAAAATATCAGTTACCGACAAACTGGAACTGCAGTTGTATTCATCTTGTTGTTACGATGAAGACAACGTTTCGCTTATAAAAAAATCGATGCAGTAGTTCCAAAGTTATGTGGAATAATATATTTATCCTCAAAGTGTGCACGTCTTAATTACTCAACTGATGAGTGAATATCGTGGATTTACACAAAAGTAGTCGAAACATGAAATTGGCGATAGCTCAGCTAATACTGCATCAAATTAAGCAAAATAGACTGCATTACAATCGTCATCTCATGATTGAGAAGATGGTGCCACCAGTTGCTAACATAGATATAGAAAATGTTTTACCAGCATTTATTATTACATGAGTTGACATTGTACTGGTAGATTTCAACAACCAATTAGAATGGAGCGCACAGCAAATATTGTAGATTCAATCTTATCATGCCAATGATGAATATAACAGGACGTATCCGACCCATTATTAGCTTCCATCTAAGATATTTATTTTTTACGAACTTTCACTGAAAAACTGTTAACATTTGGTTGAATTTATCGTTAGTTCAAATGCCAAATTTAATACTCGCATTTGCTAATGTTCAGGAGTAACCTATGATCAAAGAATATGGTCAAAATATCTATAGATAGGAAGAGTGAAATATAATTAAAAACCATGAATTAAAAAGATAAACTGTGTTATTGATATTGGAATACTTTGGCAATACAATCTTATACCTTGAGCTGCTGCAAATTTAAAGTAATCACTATTGCATGTTTCACTTTTCATAATGCCATAATTACATGTAAGCTCTTATATTCTCATAAACTCGACACAAAGTCTTCCTCGTGAATTGAGATTAGTCAACTTAATTCAAGATAATGTCGTCAAATACAACCTTCCATTTTCCAATGTAATGTAGATGATTATTTTTGAAAACGACTTAATTCACTAGAGTGACAATGCAAATAATATTGTGTATACGAAAATTACTAGAAATTCAAGGTCCAACTTAGAAATAAGGAAATTAAAGAAAGTATCTATTTATTATTTCTCGCTGGCGTTCCTTTCCCGTTCCTTTCCATCGTTCGCCGATGTTTCCTGGAATTGATCATTCGGATCATTTTCCTGCATAATGGTCATATTTCTGATCTTCTTTGTTTCTTTCTTCAGCACGATTTCTTCAGGAGTTGGAAGTCGTCGAGCTACAATATTATATTAGTCGCTGATATCCTACAATAATTATCTGACAGATAGTGTCATCGTAATCAAAAACCTTTGCATACAGGGTAAAGCGTCAAAAAATTGTTAGGAAATGAACATAGGCACTATACACCTGTTAAATAAAGGTGAATCCAAACCACCATTGAATAGGTTTAACTGATTTAGTCCATACAGAAAATTTGTTGAAGAATTGATATATACGTATTTCCTGACTTAGGGGCGGGTCTAAGTTCTCTTAGATTTCGTCAAGATTTTGTGATTTAATTCCTAGGATTCTTTTCCTTACTTTGTTTCAGCATACCAACACCCCCTAACCCTAACTTAGGTACCCCCAGCGATCCCCTAAGATTTTTTTACTTTTTTTACTAAGATTTTTGACTTAGGGGTGACGTTCAAGCATACCACTTAGGATTTTCCCCCTAACTTAGGCAAACCCTAAGTTAGGGGTTGTTCTAGTATACGGCCCCAGGTCTTTAGGAGAGATCGCACAACGGTTGAAAAATAAGCTTTAGTTATTTGAAATGAATTGTTGGTGACTTACTTCTCGTCGTAGCCGTTCATCTTCTGATTGTTTCGACTGTAAAGCCATCACCAGCTGATCTCTTTCGTTCTGCAGTTGTCTCAGCACTTCTTCTCCGATGCCTTCGTCCTCCTCAGTCTCCGCGTCATTCTCCTCTTTCCTCTCTTGAGGTCGGCTGGCGTTAGCAGCGGCCGCAGTGGCCAGGATTTGGTTCTGTTGTCTCAAACCATCGATCTCTAGACGAGCATCTTGCAATTGACGCGTCACACTCACATGTTGATCGCCTAGATCGCTCAACCTGATCTGCGATTCGCTCAATTCATATGTCAGTCTCTCCAACTGTTGTTTGAATCGTCGCTCCTCTTCACTGCTGTCCGCCTCCTCCTTCTCCGGCTCTTCCTGCATCTGTTCCTTCACCAGAGCCGCGTGGGACACTTTGAGCTCGTTGTAAGCCTCACGGAGTTCGGTCAGAGACTTCTCCGTCATCATTACCTCCCTGCGTAGGCCCTGTGCCTCTTCCATCGCCGCTTGCCATTTCGGACGCTCCGTGTGGATAAATGCCATCAATCGCTGGATCTCCGCGTGATATCCCACACTCTCGCTATGCTTCTGATTCAACGCCGCTACAAGAGCTTCCCGGTCCTGCTGGAAGGCACGCACTTTCTTTGCCAATGTTTCCTTTTCCTCTAACAGTCTTTCTACGTCTTCCTCTGCGGTCTTCGACTTCCCTGATGACTTGAGAACTTCCAGAAGACTAGCGTTCTTCGACTTCAGAGCCTCGATCTCTTCCTCTTTCTCTCTGATGAGCTGGGAGAGATCTCGGATGGCCGCGCGCGTCATATCCACTTCTCCAGCTTCTTCCGTACTTTTCTCCTGTTTTTTCTCTACTTCTGCTTGTAACCGCGAACTTCTTTGACTCAATGATGTCACTTCCGATGACAATAAAGCGTTCTCTTCCTGAACAGATCGAAGACGAGCTCTTAGTTCGTCTCTCTCCATCCTCACACATTCATTTTCCTTCGTATTTGATTCTCCTGATGTCTGAAGAGAACGAAGATGATGCAATTCTTCCTCCAATTTCTGTAAATGCATTATTTTCGAGGAATCCATTTCTAATTGAGATTCTAACCGTTCCTTATGGGCTTGGAGGGACTGTAATTGAGCTATCAAGTCAGATCTTGACTCTTCCACATTCGAAACCTTTATCTGAGATTCCAGGTGATCTCTCTCAGTCTGTAAGGTGTGAACTTTGCCTTTCAGTTCATCAATCTCTCGCTTACATCCGGACGCTTCGAGTTTCTTGTGAAGACTAGCTACCTGGGTTTCCAATTCTTTTCTGTCAGCTTGAAGAGACAGAAGATGCGACCTCAATTCGTCTCTTTCCACTCTTACATTCTCTTTCTCCTCCATCAATTTCTCCACATCTTCACCATTGGAAGACACGGACCCTGAGGCCTCCAGTTCATCCCTCAGTGCAGCGACTTGATACTCCAGACCTTCCTTGTCTGCTTGAAGAGCCGTCACAACTTCCTTCAAACCTCCCATGAGGTGTTCAGAGTCAGAACTTTCAGCCAATTGTCTCTGCAACTCCTCCAGTTCCCGCTCCAACAAATCACGACCTTCCCTCTCGTCTGCCAGCTGCAATTTGGCCTCGTCTGCGGTTCGCATTTGTTCTCCTATCAATCTGTCATTCTCTGATTTCAAGATTTCTATCTCACCAAGCAGATCGCGGCTGTACGCATCGCGTTCCGCCATCACTGTGGAGAGACGCTGTGTGAGTTTGGAGCGTTCGTTGATCGCCTGATTGTGCGCCTGCAGAAGACAATGTACTTGACGCACAATACCCGGGGACTCGAACTCGGACGGAGGAGGCAGAAGGCGCTGTAAAGCACTCATCTGAGAATCCAATTCAGCCAGGCGCTCGTCCTTGTTACGAAAGGAAGACTGGAGATTGAGAAGGAGTCTCTCCTTGTCAGCGAGACTCGCTTCAAGGCTGGAAACCCGAGCGATACTTTCCTGTAGTGCAGAATCGTCCACAATTAGCTGGAATAAAAACAAAGGATGATTAGGAAACAGTTTCTTCACGTGCAGTAGGAGATGTACAGTGAGACAAATCTACTTTGCAGAGTTGCTGTGGGGTGCGATTTTTCATTCTCACAGATGACTCACACCGCAGAATGTCTCTATGGGAGTCCTGTGAGAATTTCCACGCCCAGCAGAATGCATCTTTTTATGCGATAGTATTAAACACGCTCGTATAGCGCACGATATATGTGAATCATGCATGTTGCCAATTCAGTGTCTGCGAACTCAGTCCGATAACAATTACACTCGCATTTGGCCTACATGCAGACTTGCTAGCATTTTGTAAGCATTGCAAGCAAGCCTGATAATGGCTTGAACTAATTGTAACAAAATTGTGCTTCTATAAACTTGATGAAAAGGTAAAAGAAACGATAAATGCATGCATCTTTGTTCCGTAAAACATGGTTTAAAGACCAAAGAATCAAAATTTGGAAACAGAAACAGTATGTCTGCCAACAATTTGATGCACTGGCAGCTATGAAAAGCACATCAGTAGATACACAGCAAAGTACGGTTTTTAGTTTCTCTAACCTGGAGTAGAACTGCGAAGAATTTTAATTTCCACTCCTATCCATATTACTTTTAACATTGCAAGGATGATCTTGCAACACTGTCACATGACTCAGTCGACTTCAGTCGATGCTATTAATAACTGATGTAACCTTGTCACGTGGCCTACGATTACATTTAAACGCTTCCTAATACAACACTTTGTTTTTCACAGGTGTCCCATAGAAACCCCATAAATGGGAATAACCCTCATAAAAATACATTCCCTTTCTCACATCACACCATGTAGAAATGCCCATACAGCTCATGCTAGTTCATTCCTAGTAGGAGAGCAAGATAGTTATTCAAATATTCAGATGAGTCACATAAATGAGATATAAAGTTTAGCGTCACTGCTCCTCCATACTGGGGGCTTGGACGATGCAGACAGTCTTTTTTTTGAAGCGTTGTGGTACTTTCAGTTCGCATGCTCTTTCTGACGACTTCCAATGACACTCTCGGGGCTCGACCTCTGAGCCAAAAGATCACTAGGGCCAAGCACTAACTCACTGTTCCACGGAGATCACAAATATTGAAACCAAATCTGCAACTTAGTTAATTCTCACACACGTGTTCATGACAGCAATGCGATGAATTCAAAATTGTCATTTCTCCTAGGACACGCATGGTTAAAGTTGAACTCTGAATATCATTAGGCCTTCATCCCACAAAATGCAGCTTTCAGTATCGGACAAAAATTAGAATCAACCTTCAACAATGTATGATAATGATAATATTGTAAACTGACCTTTCATTTCATGAAACGATACTGTCGCATGGTTTATTTATCAATTTGCACAGAAATACATTGGTGAAGCACTTCGTCTAGTTGAATGTACGCAAGGATCGAAAAGTTTGCTTATCGGTATCGAGTTCAAGACATCCTTATCGCGAGCAAACACAAAAAATTGTCGAATTGCAACCCACTCCCTATTTGTTTATCTTCGCGATCTTCTAGCTCGTCAGTTGTCATTGAAACGATTCTCCCGTCATTAAAAAGCTGATGAGAATAGTGCGGCGATCTAAATCGATCGAGACTAAAAAATCCTCCTATAAAGTTGGAACTCATGCTTCGATTTTGTCGAATTTCTTCTGAAATTGAGCATGGTTTTAAATAACAACGAATACATTCGTAAAGATAGGGAAACGGAAAGCCATGTGCGTCGCGCATCAAAGCGATTCGGAAGAGGTACAGAAAACGACGTAACAAGCGAATGAGCTAACGTAAGCTGAAAGCCGCCAACAGAGTCAGTATCAAGATGAAAACCCATCCCCAACTTTTAGGCTTCTATTGACTAAATATCAGCGAAATTTGTTGAAATGATCCTTTTCATTTTATAAACTTTCACAGCAATATTCTGATATTTGATAAATCTATTCTTGAATCACGTCTACAAAAATGTACTGAGCCTATCGATATAAAGATCTCGGGATAACTCCTCCTTATTTCTAGATACTCATAATAACATGAAAATCACTGCAATATACATGTATTAGGCATGCGTGCCTTCTTCAGTGCTAGTGTTCTTCTCCTTCAGATCGCAAAATACAAATTCAAAATCCTAAATCCAAAATACAAGATGTTTTTTTTTAATTTTGAACTTTTCACCGATATTTCGACATATATTCCTTCAGTTATGATGCTCTTACATGTATTGAGAAATCACTTTGATTTTATTAAAAGATGAACTATCCTTATTTATAACTGAAATACATGTTTATGAAAGGTGGAAGGCACAATTATCTTTCAAACATTATTCGTGGTCATTTACACATATTGTGAATAAGCACAAGCCATCCGCTGAGATTTTAAAGTAGACAGACGACTTGAAGCTCTTCAGCTGATTACAAAAAGACCCAAAATATTCTTCCTCTACTTAAATGTTTAATAAGTAGAATTTGTAACTTAATGTTCACAATTCTCCGATATTAAATACGTTGTCTATGATACAGAATTCTACAAATTCTGCCCTACTGTTGAAAAACAATGAATTTCATTGAGGCAAGACCAATCCAAATGTAGAAATGAGAGAAATCATCAATGCTTGAAACCAATGACTGATTTCTACATGCATACTTATATACAATTGTGGAAATAGAATAAACGTCGGTCCATGACAAATTTAATGTAGCAGTTGCCTATGACAAAAATCTTGCATATTGTCCAAGTTTTTAACTATATTAGTAAATGAATTTGAGATTGCTTTATGAGAAAATTCTTGAGATTAGAGTAATACATCTCTGTGGAGAAAAGATTCAGAGAACAGAAATCTGAACAAAAATCGATCGAAACGGAAAAAACCCTAAACTACAGCACCCTGCTTAAAATACTACAAAGACTTTGAAAAGTCACGAAGGGATTGATTTGAACAAAATCAATCGTAGAAGTGACAATGTCAACACAGCACATATATCACCACTAAGCTGTTACAGCAACCAACAGCTGTCATCTACGTCGTCAATTACAGGATTACCAACATTTATACTCCTTGACAATCGTAGATTTAGATGAGATGACACATGTCGATCATCTTGGATCTCTACACCACCAGTTCGACAAACAAATCTACATGGGGAGAAAATTGCGTTCATTAAGCGGAATTGAAATGTGTGAAGGCTGAGCAATTCTGGACGATGTCATCGATGTTCGAATTCATCCTGAACTCCACAACAAATGGAATCTAATGAAGAATGCAATCAATATTGGTCAAAAAGTGACTCCTATTCAGAAAGTAAATAAAGGCACTATGCCAGTATACAGTTATAGGACAATATATTTTACTCCACCGAAAGTGTGATATTTTCCTCAGCCTTGTGGCAACGTTGTAGGCATCATACGCACTGATGAAAAGCAATCTCCCACTATTCTCAAAGTACATCCTTTTCTCATATCAACAGGAGATGAAGACAGACTGTCATCTAACCTGCAGACTTAACTATATTTTCCACTTTACAAATGATGAAGCAATTTTGATCTTATTTTACCAGGCATTGGCTTAAAATTTTTTAGTTGCAAAGATAAAAGAATTAATAAATAAACCTTGTTTATACTCGGAAGAACATTAGACACGGAGCCTTTCTTCCATTTGGCACTCTCATTCTTTTTGTGATGAGTGTTTAGTAAGAATGCAGAGTGTACCTATTTTAAAAGTCTTAGGTTTGACCTAACAATGGTTTGAACAAAGATCTCCCGGATGCAGAGCGAACACTCTACCACAAGGCCACGGCGCCGGTGAGTCATGTTCGCTCTATGGGCACAGGAATGTACATAGGAAGCCAGTGTCTGACCAATACAGTGAGCAATGTAAATTTCAAATCATGAAGCATGCAAGCCAAGACCTCTAAAAAAATTGCATTTTGAAACTGGGCTTTGACGAGATTCGATTTTTCCATATTCGTGGACGTTTTTAGCGTCTGCATTGATGAAGGCCACTTGTTTGCACTCCAACAATAATTTCAATCAAATTATGTTATCATCTCATTGAAACATGAACGTGCAGGACATGATCTTCTTTTCATCAACTTGAAGGTGGTAGCTCAATCGTGACATTACACTTGCGAGATCTTCCTGAGATCCATCTGACTCGGCATGCATCGGCCATCGGAGATTTTGGGACAAAAGTATCGCCATCACCGATGTATCAGCTTCTCAAGAAAATTATCCCCGATAGTGAACAACAACCTAAAAGTTATTATCGATAAGATATCGCTATAATATTCATACGTACAGGAGAGGTGGTTGAATCTCGGAGAGAAATATCGTTGATTTGTTCCAGACTGTTATTTTCGGTCTCTTTGACTGCTTCCAGGAAAGGTGACGACATTTGATCCTGAAAGATAAATGGTGTGACCGCAAAAGAGCATCAAAAGCAAGCATTGATCACAACATCACACCATGCGTTTTATAACCGAACAGATTCGAATTCTTTACACATTTCTAGCCGATTTCTCTGTCCGCTGTTAGTTATGGTGGTACGCACTGTGCGTGTATGTAATAATCACCTTCAAATGTGAGTACAAATTTGAAAATTTCAATGCAGTAACTACGATTCAATTATTGAATCACAAATGCTTTGCTGCCATTCTAAACCAACAAATTCAAAATTCATCAAGTAAATATTGTATGCGAAATGATCTTTTCACAGCTGTGCACATTTTAGAGCGATCACACGTGTCTTAGTTATATTGACTATTAATACCTGCATGTAAGACGAACAGATAACTATCACAGAACCACCAGAAAAGAGATTCTGATTGTTAACAATTCGATATTGCACATCTATTTAGTAAGAACAGCTGCTTAGGCAACCGCTGAATCAGCTGACTGGAAGAAATTCGTTGATAGAGCTATAAATAAGTAGGTAGCTAACTTGGGAAGTTCAGTTCTCGCGTTGATTCACACATGAATGTTGGAAATAGTAATTGTAGACAACAATCCATCAAATGTCAAACTATAGTCGTCCTGTAGCATTTTTAGCTCATTCAAAATGAGGAAAATATCCCACTAGGAATATTCTCGGAATCTTCACGTTGACAGCATCTTTGTGCATGCAGGCGTAAGACTTGACATTATCACCCCAAAGAGAAATGAATTCTTCGCTTTTAATGTTAGTTCACGCGAACAGATCGCAGAGACAATACCAGTGGACAGTGGACTTGTTAGTTTGTACGATAGCACAGCTGGCAACGTACGCACACTGATTGATCCAATTTGAGGAAGAAGAGTGGTCGACTTCGGTGGTACAATCGTGTTAGACCAGAATTACAGAAATAATACTGATTAAGATCAATCATTCAACCATAATTCAATCACTCAATAGGCCATAAACCAATATTTTAAGTACAATACGAAGATCGGATAAGTAGTGCAAGGGAAGAAGCGTGGGTTTCTCGGATCATCGGTCTTTACTCAATTATTAGAAACAAACCATTATGAAATATGCTTCAATTTCTTGCGTGAAGAAGTAATGACCACATTCTCGGTCCAGTGACCCCCTCCCTCCCCCCACCCAATGACAAAGGGCTTGATAGGCCGCTTTAAGGTCGTGTGGTGCGAGTTCTGCAAGAGGTCGACAAGAATGGCATGTTGTTTATTTCCTCCCAATGACAACCGACACAACTGCAGGTCCGACCCTCACGCCTGGGAGAGAAGAGACAAAAATGAGGAGTAAGTGCTCTTCTCATGATAGAGACTGTGTGATTACCTTTCATCTCAATTAAAACGCCAACAAGTGATTGACGTTATATCCTAACCTTCATGATCGTGAATGAAAATGGCTGATTTTCCATCTGTCTACTACTCTCAGATTTGATCATCAATTGAATATCAGTGACTTTTTTCATTTCGATATTTAATGGAATGAAATGACATATGCAACCCACGAGTATACTTCAATGAATAGCATTGACAGAAGAACCTTCTTTCATTTTCATTGCAGCTACATAAATTTCCAATTAAAATTACCTTTATGCAACTTGAATTCTATAAAGCGCAAATCTGGTGAAAGTCCTCGTCACTCGACCATTGCTCAGATAAGATCCATGCAAAAACAGTAAAAGTGAAGTGGTAGAGGTATTATCGAGTATTGTCCGCTGACTCATGTGGTTGAGTAACTGCACTCATGAGTAAAACATGCTGAGGTCAGACAGCCTGCATATTTCCTCTGCTGACTGATAACCAATTTAGGTGGTAGAATAGTCATACTACTCATTTTCGGCACCGAGATGCGAAAAGTCAGGGGTTCGAATCAGTCTGCCAGTGGAGGTAACACATAATTACTGTCCTTGTTGTTAGAGAAAAGGGCAGCTGCATTTCCTAACTTATTGGTACCCCGGGTGGGACAGGATGAAAAATATTTCTGGAAACTTAATGGAATAAGTATCAATCGCAATAATAAATACGAATCACTATGAATAAAGCAGCATTCCATTTGACTAGTATTTCCATGTGACGGAAAAGAACATTTTTAATGAAATTTCAGTCTAAAATAGCACAAATACCACAGATAAATCGATATTCCAAAATTAAAATCATTGTGAAATGAAATCGTGATGATGTACAACATTGCGCGTCTCGCCTAATAAGCGCGGTTGGGTTGCAAGAAATATCAAGCCAAGATGATGGTGGTGAACCGCATGATTCCTTCTGACGTGTGGAACATTGTCCCAACACCTAGAAATTTCATTTTTGATGAAGTTATCAAACGTATTGTACATTTACATCAGAGTTGTAACCGGTACGGAATTTTCGAGACCGGGTCGGACCGGCGACCGGTACTGGACCGAACGAGCTTATCGATACTATATGCAGATATAAATAGCTATTGCTGATATACATGTATAATGGTATACATAATGATAAACATGTTAATGATATACATGTGTGGTATGTCATGATATATGACTACCACACCAGTTGATACCATCAATTGTTGTGTAGGCCCTATGTTGCAGCAGAGATGGAAACCGGCCGAGATTCTCGGAATGGTTCGATCAGGCAGCCGGCAACCTGCCTAGATTTTTGGGCTGGTCCGAGAATCTCGGGCCGGTTTCCATCTCTACTACAACATATGGCCTGCTCAACAATAAATAATATCAACCAAATGCAGGAATGCCACAATCTCTCTGTATGCTGAGCGAGGCTATTTAACCTTTGTATGTCATCGATCAAGATAGGCCTACAAGACATCCAATCAAACTTATTTAGGTCTTGCTATTGCTAGCATATGTCTATACACAAATCATCGTCACGGAATAATATTATCACTTATACTAGGCATAATAGAATGCCAAACGCGCTACTGACATGAGAAGGCAGTAATGAGAGACTCGTTCCGAAAGCGTTCCACTGATCGGAATAACTGGGCCTTTTTTTGGTTCTCTGCAAATTTATGTAAGCTCAGGCCTAGTAAAAGTCAGAACGTAAAGATAAAAGATTTGCAGTGTGTCCCAAATCATGATCGCCAATCACAAGTTGTCTAGTTCGGTCATCTAGGCGTTCCTATGCCTGTTAAGAAGTCTCTATTTATAACTACACTCGATTTGATGGAAAAAGCACATGATCATTCGTGCCTTAATTTTCTTGTGAAGTCATGTAATTTTATTCTCTGCTCGTTCGTATTTCTATTGTGTAATTTGTGTCTGACCATTGCAGTATGAGTGATGTTAATCATCTAATGTGTTTGTCATTCGCCTGACGATAGCCGGCTGTGCTGGCTGAAAAATCGCCTTCACAATGAACAACGACTATCTCTAAGTCAAGGACTCTGTACGAAAAGTGCAATTTCTCAAATAAGACGGGAACGGAATTACATCGGTATGGCCGGTCTGACTTTCCATACCGGACTGGCGACCGGTTACATCTCTGATTTACATCCATGAATAATGCATTTACGATTATTATGATGATTAGAAATTATGGAATCATGGAATTTTGCTTGTCAAGCACATCGGCGATTTCGGATGTGTGTTTTCATTGGAAGTAATCTCCAGTCAGCTTATTCATGGTTTATTGCAGTTGGGTAAATGATGCCGATTGCAGAGTATATCAGACACACAATCGACAGAGTCCGCCAGACTGGTCCAGCCTCATTCGCAGGCATTGAAATGACAGCTCAGACTACATCGCACTCCATCAGTTCATGCACAGCAATATTTCACTGCTTCAATTATTTTTCTTAAAAATTCAAATGCGCAGAATCTTCAAAGATAAATTCTTGACAACATGTAGGAATGATGCTATGATGCTTTCTACCGCAGCGCGGTATGAAAAGCTTGCACGTTACAACATGTATTTGAAGTCGTGGGACCTGTAACACGACGATGCACAAGTAACCATTCTCTGAGAATGCATAAGCAATCTCTTTGTATCCATTTTCAAGCGACTGTATCGTCTCGAGCATTTTCTCATTCCAATCTTGGCGACTACAATTCAACTACCTCAAATTGTACTGGTATTTTGAAGGCGGTGATTAAAATGAGAATTGCGACATCACTTACTAGATTGGAGAATTCTTCTGCATCACATCCTCCGCGTGAGCCGTTTCTCCGTCCATGTCTGCGATCTCCGCGCCTCAATTGACTCTGAAAAAGACAGAAATGACGATATAGTGTCCACAGACGGTTGAGATCTTCCTCAATACAAGCGATGTTGTCGGTGAGATGACATCTCGTGTCCATAACGACAGGACAGTCATTTCAAGATTTTCATCAGAATAAGCGTCATCCTAGGACGTGTTGTCTCATACATCTTCATTCCCTAACATGCTCCTCGCTTCGCGCTGTCTTCTGGGATAAACCCCACATGAGATGAAAATGTCAGAAAAAGACATGCCTCAGATAAAAACGTGGCCACGACTGTCCACTGCGCAAATCGAAAGATCAAAATTCATCGATCAGCCATTGTGGCAAGTGAATCATTCGACACTTCGTTTCAGCCATGAAAGAAAACTGCATTATTCAATGTTAAGATGAACAAACTCATACAGCTTTTTGAACGAAGGCGTTGAGTTTCGCTCTTTTACTTTAATATATATTTATAAAGCGTATATTTCGTCAAATGAAAATCAAAAATTACAAAGTCAAGCACTTATCAGATAAGATGCAATCATAAATATCGCAGTAGACTGAACATAACAAATGCGGACATACTTTGCTGAAATATCAGTGATTTCTAACATAAAGACCTAAAATGATGGGAGCACATGTAGGAATGTATAACGGGATGAATCTGTTTACATTGATCTGTTCTTAACACAAAAGTTGATTCAATAATTAAATCGCCTTAACTACCCATTTGGAGGGTACTTCACTGGAGGGCTGGGCACGAATCCAATTTTCACGGATTCGCGTCTAACCCGAAGTTATAATGAATCTTTGCATAATTTATAGATGTTATGTGATGATGATGATGCTGATTTTCTTGGAAAATTCTTCTTTTTTCTTGGCTCTTTCTAAATTTCAACACTGCAGAACAGGTGCCCATAGTGTAAAGACTATCTCTATATCAATGCTTGTGTAACTTCATAAATAACAAGTAAACTTACAAAAAATGCTTGAAATGAAAATCTAACATAATTAACATACAACTTAGCTTTAGATCAATTATGGAATTTACGCATTCATTGAAGAGATCCGAAAGTCAAACGGTTGTGAGACTTGTGAAAATTTTGATTCATTTACAAAACACATGACTCGTGCAACTCGATCGGATTCTTTCAGGCGGATTCAAAATGATGCATAGATCTACTTCGAATTTCAGAACACTTTTAAACGCACAACAGGTGCAGGACAACATCCTCAATACCATGCACTTCTTCTCGAGATGAGCGCAGGAGTCAATTTCCAAGGAAACTGCCAAGTAGCCTTCATGGAATAATTTGATTTACCATCAGGAATCATGAAATCTCACTGTTTGAAATGAAAGGAAATTTGTTAAAAAAGGGATTTCATGAAATTAAAATTGAGAGTTTATTGCTTGAATGTTTAGCTTCATGAGGCACCAAATAACAGTAATAGATTAAGATTTCAAAAATATCGAAAAAATGAATTATTACGGTATTGAATATATATTGTGGAAGTACACACGATTCAACTCTTCACGATCTAAATTTACAGACTGCTTTTGTTTGATGTGGTGTCTATCTTTTGGTTGGTCAGAATTCATTCATGCCTGCATTTGCATTACCTTCGATGGAAAATTGATCTTCATGCCCCTCGAGACTAGCTCTGGCCGTGACCAAGAGTATTGAGGAACGTCATCTCTAGTCCCAAACACGCAGAAAGGGCAATTTATCTCTGTGGCGGGAACATTCTGCTGATGGAACTCAGTGTCTGGCAGATAATACTGTCCATGCTGACATCCATTTTAATCAAACTTCTTTCAAAATCTGCTCTGTCCGTCATGACAACCCGCCTGCTCACACGCCAGGAAAGGTGATCTCTTGTCGTTAGTGGTAATTAATTGAATATCTGAAAGAGCTGGAAAGGATGCTATCATCTGGGAAATTGAATCTCCTTGTTTGTCACCGGATAATACCACGTTATCAGTGTATGGGACCGCTGCGAACAAGGCTGAGTCACTCCGTGTTCGAGCAAGTTGAAGGATGGGTGTGAAGATGTTGGCAGCTGTGCTCAGAAACTATCCAGCGTTGCTAATCGCCGGGAATAAAGACGGAAGTGGATTCTTATGATGCATAGAGAAGAGCAGGAAAATCGAATGAGGAACAAATTGTTCACATTGCCACTGCACCACATCCAGGACAAGGCTGCCGCGTAATGATGATCGATGTGAGCAGTTAGTGGAATCTTTTTCAAATTGAAACAGTAATAACTGCGGGGAAAGTTACCAAATTCTACAATAAGCCTTCATCAATCCGCATCGATAACGGTTCTTGATCAATTATAAAAGAAGATGATCAACGCAAAGGAGAAAATATTTACATTGCCATTTTCGCAACACTCGATCATGAATTTAGCCGAAAAACATGGTAAAGCAGACAAAATGCGTACTTGGGGCAATAATGAGTTCACTCCAGAAATTGAAATTCGAGCCTGTATTTCATTTCAATGCAACAAATAAACCACATTTTGATTACTATCACTTCAAACCGTGTTAATTACATCATGTAATATCAATATGCAAAGACGCATGACATAATATCAATCTTGCTTGCGACTGTGCTAAAAGTGGAAATATCTTACTCGATGACTTGACATACATTTAAATATTCGTAAATTGTCGTCTTATGGGATATTGAAGGTCTTTCAGTACAAGTTCATCCCGTAGCATTCCTATTAGGGCTTGAATACACTAATAGGCAATGGAAAGCTGCAACTATTGTAGGCCCTAACAGAAGGTCTTAACACTGACGACGGATGAGCTTGTAACAACTTTCAAGAAAATTTCCCTGAACTTCACTTTTAATCAATATACTACTTATACTGACTTTGATAGTAACAAGAATGATAATGAATTATTGTCATTACGAATTGTGTTGAAAAACCGGAAGTTCGCTGATAACACTTACACCCTAATGACAGAGGAGAGATTCGTTAATTCGCTAGTAACGGATAAATTGCTGTCTCTATTAGAAGCTGAGACGTCCATCGTTAACGTTGAGACTTCGTAACTCTGGAGACAATCCTCCCATTTGGAGCCATCTTCAATAAAAAAACTGGAGAGAATTTGATATTTTTATCACAATTTCTCAAGCCGATTATGCAAATGCAAAGTTCACTCACAGTGACGATTGAAAATTTCAATCGAATTAATTCCAACAGGAAATGAAATTTTGGTTCTGTCACGATACACTTCCCTTTCCATTCGCAAGATCCTGATGCCCTCTGTTTCAAATATCGGTCAAAGGATGAACTAGTTATTGGATTAAGTGACGCTTTGCATATTCTATTTCGACCAAATGTCTCCATGAAGGAAATTCAATTGTTTAACACAGAAATTTGACGCTGCCCTGGTCGACAGACATATCCGCAAGCATGAAGCGGCAACAAAGTTAAACAAAATGTGTGAGAGAACTTTTGAAAGTAAAAACAAATTCAACTTTTTACCATTTTTATTTAAAACCTCTCTGCATGGTTGGGGACTGAGATCTCTAATGTGATCATCACGGTTTGCGCAGCATATTTGGTGTACCAGCTTTCGATCCGCACTTATCTTCAAGCGGCTGTCCGACTTAATTGATTTGAAATATCATTATCAAATTAATTTATATATTAGGTTGCAGCATCTGCTTGCATTGAGGCAGTAAGTTGTAGTAGCAGAAATGGCGCCAGTTCCTTAGAGCTAGGGACTCATTAGAAATGCAACGACGGTAATTTCCGTAGTGTTAGCGACAAATTAAGTGAATTTGTGAATCATAATCCAAGATAAGTGAATTTAGAGTTCGAAAAGACTTAGAGTTCTTTTAATCCTCTTAAAAGGTCCAATTTCTAAAAGCGCAAAATATCTCATTTACATACGTTACATGCATTTAGTAGAGTTGTGAATCTACCAACAAACACATGATTTATCTAAACAGAGTGACAACGATTAAGTCAGGAAAAGACACCAACCTGACTTCCAGGAATCGAACCGAAGTCCTCGGGGAGACGATCAGCATCTTCTTCACTAGGCTACGCTGACGGCACAAAATTTTATTGACTTAGTCGGTCTCTTTCTCTTTAGATATTTAATAAACTGCGACAGACCTTTGTTGTCAATATACACATGACATTATAAGGACATAAAATGCTGTCTAACTGTGTTGGGGATGCTGTCATCGCCACTGCCGACGGACGGCTGTCTCTTATGTGTGAGGTTTTGTACAGCGTATTAAGATTGCCGGTATTATTCGAAATTTGGTCGTTTGTAGACATTGCTATACGCCACAGCTTCTTCCAATTACTTGTCATGATTTCCAGCGCGTTTATTAATGAAATTCACGATTGATCCTTTCCTCCCCGAAGTCCTCCAACGCCAGAGAAACTTCTGAGTCTGAGGTCTTGTCCCAAGTGCTGATAGAAACATTTCAGTTCATCAAAAGTGAAAACCGAATGTATTTCCATTCAGTAACAGAGTAGTCTAAGAATAAATTAACTTCAGTGTTTACAATTTGCGAAAGATGATGATTCATTTCTATTTTATAATCATTGCAAATTTGGCTGACTAGAATAGCTCTCTCTAAATCAAATATCCAGCATTGACCTGTACAAGCAAGAAGACATGTCTACTGCCTCACATTACGTAAACACACAATATCTTCTTGTAGATGCATTTTTTGAGAGGACAGATGTTCAGATTGTGGTTGTTGAGTTATTTTTCTATCTTGCGTGACGTTGTGTTCTTGTGTTTTATTGTACGCATATTGATTCATCCATTCTTTGAGTTAACCAACTGCTTTATAAAATTAAGTTGTTATCTGCCTTGTGTTCCCATTTTAAATATGGTGCTAATTCCAGAAAAAACTCCAAATCTGTCTCAATCTTACAGCGCCGACCATTTGAAATACAGATGAGTAAAAATATTAACAAAACTGCTCATATTTTTTAACATCCTGATGTACTGCATTACTGCGAAGCGGGATGATCTACACGGCTCAAGATCAATTCAATATACATGATAACCTCCACTATGCCTCCTCTTGCACCTTTTTTACTTCACCCAACTGCCACCAAGAAAGAGGCTACTAGTGCGTTATGGAAGATGCAGCCATTATAGGGGCGATCTCATCAAGCTTGGGTAAGTAACCTCTATAGTGAAAGCGGTGGTAGCTCCCCAGACAGACAGACTAGAACTCAGGACCTTCTATATCGCACCGAACCGCGGCTCTGAACTCACTGAGCTATCTCATCGATTATTGTAAATAACAATAACATCACTCCTCATTAATATCAAGGCATAATTCACCATTGTCCATTGATAAAAAACTCTGATGTTGCATCGTACATTGAATGTTTGGTATCTTGAACGAAACGGCTAATCGATTAAAAACGCTATCATGAGATCAATATTCCCGACAACAACTTTTGACAGTGGTCTCAAAATTTGTCCGAAAATGTGTCGTGGCTTTGAGGCATATTACGTAATAATGACACTACAAATCTCTTCGCCTCCTCTTCCGTGTTATCTTTTTTCAGTCACACGTTGCGACAGATGTCCGAATATTCCATCTCCAATTCTCCCCTCATGCATGAGGATGAGGCGACGAAGTTGGACAATGATGTGCTTGGACGTTGTCCTCTATGTCTTCGCTGGTTTAAAATAGCAGCACTCTTCGCTGCCTTCCATATCTTCCCCCTGTCGAAAAAATTTGCCTCTGACCGACGTTGTGAGAAGTTGTCTGCCATCTTGGGTTGTCGTGAAAGCCTCGTCTTCTCCCTCATGCCCGTGGGAACAAGGGGAGGGAGTAATAAAAGCCGACAGAAAAAGCGGCGAAGGAAAAGCATCAATTGTTGGTTCGATGAGACGTCAACTTCGACCTCCACATTCTTCGCTCCACTTTGATCCTCGAATTGAAGCAGGCAGAGGAGGAGCTGAAAGAATTTCTGATGAAAAAAGGCGCTCTGCTGTCCTTCAATTCCTCCCTCAGGTATGTTATCGACGCGCGTACGAGATTGATGACATGAAAGGGATTATCACAACGCTAAGAGAATACAGAGGGACTCGACCCCTCAACCTGCAGATCGGAAGGTACACACACAGACCACTCGACCACTCAGGCGATGACGTCGTTTAAGCAAAAAAAATATATATTAATATTAAATTTATAAAAATATTGAATCTCAGGTCCCATTGGATACGAGTCCTTGATTGAGAGAATTTCCACGAAAGTATCTTTCACAGAAAAATTATTTTTCACCGATTTTTGACCAACTCAGTCTCTAACACAATAACTACACCGAGCGAACGAAATGAATACCAGGCTTAAGTGTTTGCCGAAAAAGATGAAGCCTAGCGGAAGCACACGCCCTCTTCACGGCGACTCCGATGATGAGTGAAAGCTGTGAGGTAGATTCTCAGGCTGCAACATCTGCACAAAGAACTGATATGGCAGCTATTTTACCAGTCTCCGGGCGATTGTTAGAGCTAATTGCAAGAGATAATAATTTAAAAATGCTTTTTCTTTTAACTAAGGTGACTTTTTGCAGGACTTTTGCAGGTTTTCAGGTTTTTGCATGATGCTAGCCACCCTGCAGAAAATTTGGTCAAGCAGGTCAGGGAAACAGCAGCCTTCAAGAACAGGCGACTTTCACCAGGCTAAGTTCAAAAACGTATAGTGTGATCAGATTGACAATTCGAACATTGGACTTTATGTGCTTCAGAAAAGAACCATGATCCTTTAACCACTTGAGTTGTCCCACCGCCTAAAGACCTATCTTGTCTGTTAGGAAATTGATTTTACTCGCTTTGCATGAAATCAAAATTTTTAAGAGTAATTCATCGCTGTTCAAAAATCACAAATTCAATTACTTTCATTGTAATCCAATAATCCATTTACGTTGAAATCTTTAAAGCTGCATTTCATGTTAATCGATAATCTTAGACACATGTAGTTGTCCTCTATTCACATACAGGAGCTTTGTCTTTGGTTGAATAACATTTGCCACATTTCTCAGTAGTGATATCAACAGCAAAATCTCTACTGATCTCTTTGGAGCATTGGCTTATTTTCTTTTTCAATATGATGGAGTCTAATCCTATGAAAGAAAACTTCATTGTGGATGTCTTGAACTATCGTCTTCAGTTAAAGAGATATTTGTAATACATTGCCAGTATCATTTTCATTTCATTAAGTCTTTGTTATACTTATGAATGAAGCAGCTACATTCACGTCATTTTAATCCACTCATATTTATTTTAATGTTTATGACAATTTAACCAAGTGTAGTTGATGTTGATCTTGACTATTTTCTCTGCAACTCTCTATTTTATTAGTTTTCACTATTTTTTGCAGATTTCCGTTTCCGAAATAGCAACGATTTTAAGTAAATAGTGAATTTTTCTAACGACAGACTTTTCAAGAAGTTCTGGTGGAAACTCTATTGAGTAACAGATGCGAAAGTCAAGCTTTCAAGAATTATTAAAAATTTCATGAAATCCACCGCCCCATCATAATTTCTAGAACAAACTCCAAATGGCTTGCAGAAGTTCCTTAGAAATGCATCTACATTTAATTTATCAAATCTCCTGAGATGCAGCCACCACGAGACATGTCTCGGTCCATGGCGCCGCAGTGGTCGAGGGCAAGTTTGACCATGTAACGTTGGAGCTAGAGGACACAAAATCCTATCCTCTAGCCAAAAGGCCGCCGGACCATCCGTTGAGAGAATGAATTTGTCAGTAAAGTACTCATTTATTATTGTTTCACTAATTGAAAAAGGAGCAGATAGCTTCTGGATGTCATAATGCAATAAATAATCAGTCCAATTAGATGAATCTCACCTTCTTCGCTCTCAACAGTCGCATCGCTTCTTGCTTGGCGTTTAATTTTGCTCTTAGAGCCAACACTTCCGCGGTTTCTTCTTCTACTCCATTTCCTACTTCGTTGGAGTTTTCGATTGGCACTGAAGATTCGATCTGCGCCTCGTACGTCTCTATCTGACCTGAGAGATGACGCATGTGTTCCTCCAATTGTCGTGACCGGACAGAAATGTTTGAGAGGTCAGACAATTGGGACAAAGCCTCTCCGACGTCAAGAGAGTTATTAGCGGATTGTAACTGCTGTTGATGACATTGCTGACGAAAATCGTCCCGTTCAGTTTCCAACTGACGTACTGTGTCTTGACAATCTGAAACAGGAATGCGACAATTCTATAAATACAGAAAACTAAGTTGGCAAGATAATAGCTGCCAAAGAAATGAAGAAATTTAGAAACACTAACAGGTCAGAGCAACTGCGGATGAGAATCAGAGCTCACAGAGACGTTCGATGCGCATTGCGATTGGAAAATGATTTCAGACTTCGAATAATAAAAATTGAAGGAAATGCTAGGAGTATGCCCCCTATATCAGTTGATGTCTGAAATACTAGACAACGACTGTTTGCATATATTGGCTGTCGCGGACAGTTTTCAGTCACATTCACCGACTTCGTCGAATCTTCTACCTTCCTTAGCAAATGGTAAGAAAACTGATGAAATTCTTATGTCATCATTGAATTCCAGATTACTTACGGACCACTGTCTTCGAAAGTAGTAAGTTTCAAGATCATAATCCGATTAAGGATTGGATTTGGAGATCTATCAAAATAGTGTTTTTTAAAAAAAAACTGAAGGAACCAACTAAAGTTTCTCTCTATATAGCGTTGTATCAAGACATGAATGCAGCTTGCAAGAATCTCTCTTAAATTGACTTTTTATAATAATGAAGAAATTATGACGAAATTAAAATTATTATTATGACATTAAAAACATTATGAAATCGCTCTCAGAAAGGTTCTTCAAGTTCCCTACTGGGACGACCGCACAGACAGGAAGTGTTAAATAGTGAGTTGTCTCTGACAAGGCAATCTCAATGGGTGAATCGTATTGCTAGAGATTTGTTAGCCTAACAGCGTTTCTGTGCGGTCGCCCCTGGCCATTCTGGCCTTTTGAGAACATTATTATGTAAAATGAGTGCTCGCGTTTCTGATCTTCTCATATACAGTCATGGCCAGAGTTGATCGCACAGTGATCAAATTACAGACATTTTCTTCATAAGCTAGGAAATCTGATTTATGCATGCCTAATTACTGACTGAAAACAATTGAAGAGTAATGCTTAAAAAATGAGAAACATATACGTTCAGATATTGATACAATAAGCCTTCGTGTTAGACATGGGTCGACTTCTTTTCGCAATAGCATTATTCAAAGACGCTGCTGACGTCGTGAACTTCTCAGCAACTTTTTATCAGAGTACTGCAACAATTTTCCATTGGTATCAGATCTGGTGAGTTCCCTGACCATGAGCCATTGATTTCAATAAATGATCAATGCAAGCAATTAGACGAACGAATAAAAAAATACAATTCCTCGCACGCACCGAACAGCATTACACACTGTGAAGATTTTCTCTGTTTGATTGATTGTTACACATATTGCTTGGTACAGTATCGATGGAAAGCCATAATGAGGTTAATGGAGAATGGAGTAACATTTAGTAATGTACGATCGATTCTGGTCACAACTGTAGTTTGCGACTTCATAATCTTCAAAGGCAAAGTTTGCTCTCAAATAGAACAATTGCGTTGTGTTGTAGTATTAATTACTAAGACAATGTTAACAATACAACGCTATTTTTGGATGAGTAGACGAGGAAGTAGACAGGAGCCGATCCAGTTGCCATTTCAGGATGCCAGAAAAGAATTCACGAGGTCACGCGCAGCCTCCGACTGACTTACCGGAGTTGCGTTTAAATGTCAAACGCAGGTACACGGAAATCAATGGATACCGCCAAGAGAAGGCATCTAACTTTATCAGACACTAACTTTATTAAAACAATGTTGGTAGACGTTGCCCTCTTTCAGTTCCATCGATGCAGAGTGCATTACAAAGAAGAAACGTGAGAGATACACAAAACCAATTTAATACTGTTGCACATTGCAATGGTCATCTATTCACAACGGAAAATCAATTAGCAACATTGAAATGTATTCAGACTGCAAATTACAACTGTGGTAGAATCGGATAATGAAGTCAGAAGAGATATTATGTACATAACAATCTAAGTAACATATAAAGTGAAATGCATGGAATTATAGATATTTTGAGTGCTTTTTAAGAGGTAGGGTTTGACTCTTACAATGTGTTCATGTAAATGACCATGAATTAATACATGACATGGAATCAGTCCAACGCCAAAATCGCTTGCGTTGGTTTGGTCACCTGGAGCGGAAGCCGCACTGCAAGTGGCCAAAGAGAATCTTAGATCCTGAAGAAGCTGGACCGAACATCAGAGGTGGAAAGAGGAAGAGATGGTGGCACAATGTCACGAGAGGTCTTGAGCTCCTGCATCCGGACCCTCAATTGACGCAAGACCGAACAGAAGGGAGAAGGTGGATCCATTCCAACAACAACCGACACAACCCGTGTCCAACCCTCGAACTTGGGGAAGAAGAGACCATAAACGAGGAGTAAGTAAGTAAGTACATGCACACGGAGTTTATAGAATATCAACAGATGTAACCACGAGAAATGTTTTGTCCTGTTGGGCCCCATCAAACGTTGGTTGGCTCGAACCAGCGACTTGTAGACGTGCAAGTATACCCTCTAACCACAAGGCCACCGGACCATCTGTTGAGAGCGTGAATTAGCCAGGAAGGCACTGCTTTAAAGCAGGCGCGTGAGGCGCGAGTCCGAAACATGCCTCGTGGTCGTTACATCAGTTGAGATTTGATAAATTTGTCAATCGTCACGTTAATTGCCAGATGAGAATTGCCTGTCAAATTTTAAACTTGTGGGCAGTCGGTGATCGCTAGAATAAACTTGTGACTGATGCCCAAATGGTCATCGTTGTACTTGCAGTGAATATCTCAATATCCCTGAGTAAGTCATTCAGAGGCAACTTTACAGGTGAAATTACTAATATTTAAATCAAATCAGCTGTGTGCTCAATTCATCATATATCTACCTATGTATTCGTCACCATCAAAATTTGCCGACTGTAGAAGTATGCGGCGATGTGAATGTTAAGATGAATCAGAATTCAAAAGTATTTTATTAACTTTCAAAGGGAAAGTGATATTTTATTAACATCTCATTAAATAAACTTCGTATGAGCCAGTATCATCTTAGATATTGCAATATTGCACGAGTTCAAACCCACTGAAAGTAAGAATTTTTCTTCGACTGCCTCCAAGTTCATCAGATCGATATCTATAGACTGAAGAAATCATTCATTGGTGTAAAAGCATTGTCATCATTGAAGCAGAAACCTTCAGTTTAGGAAGAATGGTTTACAGTAATTCAATTATTTTCTTTTATTTCGTTTCACGTGCGAGGCGGATGCACGCACATTATCACATCTACAGTCCAAAAACAGACTAAGACATTTAGGAGAGAATTTGCTGATATTGTTAGGTGAAATAAAAGGCAAAAATAATAAAGATTGTGAATGTAGAAACACTCGGATGATGAGATATCTCAGTCGTGTTACTTCAAAGCAAGCCGCTCACGTCCATACCCTGATAGAAGACGCCAGCAAGACGGACTAACGTGAGTGAAGTTAATAATAAAGACGCTTAATTTCCCCTAAACCTTCCATTAAAAATGTAAAATGAGAAAGAATTCAAAATGCTCAATCCTGATTCATCAACAACCAAGATAAAGGCAACGCCTATACTACAATGTATCAGTGAGATTAAGCCAAAGAAAGTGAGAACAGCGATGCATTGGCGCATTGCTTAGAGTGCAATGCTGATTTCAAACACCTGTATTCTCAACACCGCCTTCACTCTCACTTCCATCAATGCAATTTTGCATTATTCATGACGCCACCAACCCCTCAGATACACTTGTAGCCATCTTCAATATTCTACACCTTCCAAAATAGAAGCAACTTGACATAAGCGAGTGACAGTTCAAATAGCTTCCTATATTTCGGAATCATAAGATGAATCCCTTAGAGAGCTCGATACTCTAACTGTGCGAAACACTAGCTGATGGAAACAGTGACCTATTAAATAATCGAAGAGTTTTAACCGAGTAGGAAATCACAAATACAAACTGAAGGCAGTTTCCATGCAGACTGCATTCGCATGATAAGGCTGTAATTGGCAGAAACCTATTTTGCTTGGATACTCAATGATGTGAATTTCAGCTACAAGGTCTGTCGCAGTCAATAAAAGACATAAAATCATTGATTCCCCGAACGCACTCGCATCACCCAGGAATCGAACCAAAGTCCACGGTGGAGACGAGCTCGTACCTTCTTCACTAGTCCACGCTGACGGTATAAAAAGGAATGCGAGTGAAGGCAAAAGTCATCTCCAAGTGATACCGACAGCAAGTTGTCCTATTATTGACAGAATGCTACCAGTATTCATATTGTTGATTGCTTGTAGCATTCTGTCATGTCAGCAATAGTAGGACAACTTGATGTCGATATCACTTGGAGATGACTTCTGCCTTCACTCGTATTCCTTTTGTACTGTCAGCGTGGCCTAATGAAGAAGGTGCGAGCTCGTCTCCACCGCGGACTTTGGTTCGATTCCTAGGTGAGGCGAGTGCGTTCGAGGAATCAAGGGTGTTGGCAGGTGGCGCAATTCAGCCAAGAAAAAAATGGAAAATCGGGAAAACCAGGTTTAAATGCATAAATTTAAAAAAATAATTTTAGCCTGAATAATTACACTGTGAGCTGAATTTTCGTTGTTCTGCTGATAGTCAAGGATTAAGATAGCAAAGTATCTATGTCTATCAATTACATGGATTTGTTAAAAAGAGCTGTAAAAACACGAAAGAATAGTTGAAGCCTAGTCATTAGTTAAGAACAGCAATTTCCTGTAAAAAAACTAGATACATTAGACTCCTTCTTAGTGACCAACAGAAAAGCGAGGCTTCAATTATAAAATCGCCTTCCTTCTCATCTGCAGTGCACTGTACATGCTATAAATAAAAATCCCTGATTACACTCGGGAGTACATTTCCTACATGTGTCCGATTTATGCTCGTATGTGATCCACTTTCATTCTTTTGAGTTGTGTGTTTAGCAAGAAAGCCGCGTGTACTTTAAAGGTTGCTCAGACAAGGCCCTAATCCAGATCGCCAGTACACTGTACCACCGTGGTGGGCAACGCGTGGCCCGCGGGCCACTTGGTGACCCACCGGGACATATTGGGTGGCCCGCCACCGCTTCTCATATCTCAAGTGGCCCGCTGACATTATTTGAATCAATGATGTGAAAATGATTAACTCCGACTATGGGGAGCCTCTTTAGAATTTTCAAAACCATTAATTCACAACTAAGTGAGCAATATGATGGCACAAAAAAAACAGAAATCCACATTCGAATCATCCAACCATGTTTCCTTCATAATGAATATCTTCTCGCACAGGCGCTAAATGGTCATCACCTGCGCGAGTTTATGCTAAGCCACATAGTATTCAATGCCCTGCTGAGCATGTTCTTCTACGTAATGAGGTAATGTCAGTCACATCCACAAAAAAGTCAAATTACCGTTTAATTGCACAAAAGCTTCCACGTTTTGTTAAACGCCTGTTTGCTCCTCAGCACTCGCATGAATTGTAGAAAGTAAATAATCATTCCTTAATATTAAACAAATTACAAGTGGTTTCGTACAATACTGCTGCACGCATTTGCATGTAAAAAGTTGTTATGTTATACGACCACTATGAAAGCATGGTACAGCAGCCCATGTGTGCACTTAAAAGAACGGAACAAAAGAAAATAAAGCACATAATGCTGCCTTTTAAAATTGGTGGCCCGCGAGCCTTTTCGCGGGCCATTCCTTGTGGCCCGCTATCCCAACTTGGTTGTCCACCACTGCTGTATCACAAGGCCACGACGCCGATCAAATTTTAAGAAATTGCGTTTTCATTATCCTAACTGACGCATCTACTGATGGATTGTTTTTTACAATCCCTTACAAAACCTTGCAGGAATTGTAGTAACTTCACACAATCCCAGTCTCGAACCCTAGACCTTCCCTACATCAGATCACTAAGGGAGGATGCCTTACCGACTGAGCCAGTCTGACGTCGCCATCCTTTGACGCAATGACTTTTTATCCACTTTGCCAACAATGTAAAGCCTCAGACAGCACTCAGAGAGAGAAATGTTTAATTTGAGCGGATGTATTTGTAATTTGCAGCAGCAGCCCATTATTTCGACTTTTCATGCATCCCTAAGCAGAGATCTAAATTAATACGAAGAAATCGTCTATTCCTCTGACGCTTGCATTACAACGAGACTTTATCTCCATTGATTTTGAAAAGTTGATAACATTCAAGAAGTTTCCACTCAGTAAACAGTCGGTGGCACACATACTACGTGACGCGCTGGCAGGCAATCGAGATAAGGGTTGACAGACACAAGACTGCGCCGCGTATGCAATCTTTAATACGAATCCAAAAAATCCCTTTCATCTAATACCGAGTACGCTATTCCCTCTACTT
This sequence comes from Prostheceraeus crozeri, assembly GCA_907163375.1. NCBI lineage: Eukaryota > Metazoa > Platyhelminthes > Polycladida > Euryleptidae > Prostheceraeus > Prostheceraeus crozeri. The sequence goes on from CAJQUW010001040.1 coordinate 193,787, forward strand.
TCAACCGGCTTCCTCATCTTCAGCATACTGCCTACTCGAAGTTTTGTCGAAATTGTCTGAATGTCTCTAACTATGCCATTTTCCATATCGCAAATGCAAATTATCAATTGTTGTTGTGAAATGGAACGACTGATTAGTGATATTGTAAGAGATCGTATCGTAGAATAAAAACTGAACTTCTATTGCGTTTGAGATATTTTCAAATGATGAAGTGCTGCCTGATAAAATTTATAATGACTTCTTATTGCTGTTTCAATTGAGTTCTTGTTCTTCCCTTGTGAAGGAACTTATGTTTCAAACATTGATGAATAATTGAAAATTATTAAGAGAGATCGAATTCTGTCGTTGTCAGGGATGCTAGCGCCCAAATTTAAAAATCTGACAAGCAATCTTTATAGCCCTTTTCAATTGTTATTTCAACATCCTCCGAGATGAAATTATATGAAATAAAGCAATTATATAATACATGTGAATGAACATATATTATGGAACCTTAAAGAACTTCTCGTTTAAAATGCGCATCAAATGCACATATTGTGAATACGCTGATAATTGATTTCGTTTGCATTTGGAATACCTCAAGGCACGGTATTAGGTGCCTCACTATTCGGAGAATTTACAGGTATTTTACGTCCTGTCCATTGAAGCTCTAGTCTAGCCAAACATGCGGGTGGCATTGAACTTCTTATACAGTTCAAAAATCAAAAAAAAATTATAATAAATACATTTTAAAAAATACAGTTGAAAAATTATCATACAGTTCCAAAATCAACTTCATTTTTGATGTGACTAGGCATGAATATGACAGCGCGCATTGCTCTAAATTGGTTGACTTGGCCATTAACATGTGCAGATCGAAGGTGACGCACTTAAGAAAACCTCAACTGTCTCTTGAAGCTAATTTTCTTTGAGAAGATGTGATGAACTCAAGATACTGGAAATAATTGTCAGTGAAGTCTTGAAGTAGCATTCTCACGTCAAATACGTATGTTCCAAAGCAAATCGAAAAATTTTTATCTTCAGAAATGTTCACCAATATTTATCTTTATCTGATAATTTAGAAGAGCACCACAATTTTATCAACAGCGTTTTAGAATTTTGTTCACCACCATTTTTATTGGCTGGAGCTCTAGAGACAGTGAACTATAGTGAATTTGATCTTCTCAGACAATTATTCATCACGCATGTTCATCATGAGCCGTACAGGTGACGCAAAAAATGCAGATCTATGATAATGTTGATTTCTACGATCACTTCCTGTATAAGCTTGGATCTGAGCTATGCTATCAGAAGTAAAGACAAATTCTGAAGTCGATCCAACTGAATATTAATGTTGCATTAATTACTGCAAAGTTGCCTGACTTTCAGAATTAACCAAACTCTTAATTACTTCATTTTAAAGCCTGAGATTGAGAGAAACAGCAAACCGTTATGAGAACTTCGTCAGCAGTTAGTTATCCATCAAGTCAATGTAGGAAAAAAGCTATCTTCAGCCATCAGATTAGTAGTCGTGTCAAAAACTGCAAGCTAGCGTCCTTAAGGAAGTCATTAAGGAGAAGAATTTTGCATCCATCGTCACTCATCCAACTTTTTCAACACAGTTTAGTAAGGAGTCCATATTATCCGCAACTCTTACCTTTCAATTGTTGTTTCATCTCCAGCTGGGCGACAGCGTCACTCAACAAGGATACCAAATTCTCCTGGAATATCAACCACAGCGCCATCAGCATCATAAAAATGAAATGAGAAAATGATTACTTACCGGTGAACATTGAGTTGCTGCTGTACGCAAGGCGTCGATGAGTTCTGGAATAAAGTTGGCGACGACTTAGCATTGGCATATTCTTCAGAATTCGCATGATTCAATGACTTTAGGAACAGATTCATATCTTTAGTTTTTCTAACACATTCCTGTCATTTTCAGGAAGACGATTCATTTTTTCAATTCTTGTAATGCCCAAAAATTGTTAAAAAAATATACATGAGATATTTTATACATTTTCTGCTCATTATGATATTACTTGAATGGCATTTGCATTAACTTGCCAATTAAACATCTTTACATAATCCCATGACTAATACTAATTCAAGTTTGTCAGAATTTGAATATTGATCACCTGTATACTTGGAGATAGAAATATTGTCGTCGCTTGGTTTATAATCAGTATCATAGCACCATCACGCTGTTAACATCAGCAAAACATTAATGCTGATTAATAAACTAGGGTACATCAAAAACACAAAATCTGTGTCACTGCAGGATTTCACTAAAGCGATAATTACTTAACTGTAAAGGACGCATGCATATTGTGTAAATTTTCTGAACGAACAACAGCCTCAATCTCACCTTTGCTCCAGCACAAAGCTGTTTAAATTAGTAGGCAAAGATAATATCTGATTCCGGCGATGTATTCCTGAGGTGCACATGTGATATGTATGAAAGTGTCACCAATGCCGACAGAGCGTACACCTGTAAATTTATCATTGCAATCAACCGGCTTGACAAGAGATCTCTCATTTCAATTCATGGAACAAATGAGTTTGCATCTCTTCAATTTTTACTGTCTTTCCTGTGCTCGCGGAATCAGAGCAAGAGAATCACTGAAGAGTTCTGTAAGCCTCTGAGATTGTAGCTCACCACTAAAACCTCTATTCACATGAATAGTGTTTGGGAGACAATTCAACAGGCAAGGCAAGTGCATCTTGTCAATTATTGGAAGACAGTACATAATTGCGAGTATATTATACTAATTTTAGATGGGATTATTAATAATAGACTTTAGATCAATGTCCAGTTTCAAGTGTCAGTCGCCTATTTGAAAACCAATGCTTCTTTCAAGTCAATCGAGATTTAAACGAGCCATGTGTGTAATTCCGTCGACGACAGTTCTACTAGGTTGTATAGTCTAGTGACAAGTAGACCGCGGACCTATAAAACTGTGCAAAATTTCTGTAATGGGTTTGAGAGTGGGTGGTGACCGTTTCAGCTCTGCCAAGTTCTTATCTTACCTTGGTGATATGTTGAGTACCGCAGGTGGATCCGATCGTGCAGTGACTTCGAGAGTAAGGTGTGGATGGAAGAAATTTCATGAGCTGACACCTTTCATGACACCTAAGGCTCCCACCTTGAAAATGAAAGGTCAGGTGTATTCTGCTTGTGTGTGTACCGCGATGATTTACGGGAGTCAGGCAGTGGCCGCGAAAAAGTGATCAGATCATGAAGATTGAAAGAACAGAAAAGACAATGTTAAGAAGAATGTGCGGTGTGAGGCTGGCCGATGGATACAGAAGATGAACCTGGAATGTATTTCCGATGTTCTACGGAGAAGACGGCGGTGATGGCCACATGAGAAGAGATGAGGATGACTGGATGAAAAGATCCTTCCTGCTGGAGGTCATAGGCAGAAGGCCGAGTGGAAGACCAAGGAAAGCATGGTCGCAAGTCGTCACCGAGGATCCTCGTGCTCTGGACCTGAATCCAGCATTGGTCTACGATCAGCAGAAGTGGAGGTACGCCATCAGGGAGCAACAACCCCGTTCAACGTGGACAGGAACGAAAGACAGGGAAGTAAGCAGTAAGTACAATATCTTCAGTTAACGTGAACAACAGCTGGTTAACTGGTAACAGCCCAGACGTTCAGGGCAGATGGAAAGATTTTAAAACATGCTGTTGGGTAGAAAGAAGGTGTCTCATAAAGAGGCCAAACGTCTGCCGAGATTGTTGGCGGTTTAACCATGCGGTGTAAGACAACATGCGGAAACATGCACTAAACGGTGATCAGTTGGACTTCAACATGTTGTCATGCGCATTCATGATGAGGTCATCTTTCATTGAAGATGGCTACTAGCCAATGCGAGAAGCGTTTTCTGTTGAAGCTAACCTGCCAACAAAACTCCAGCAGGCAATCGTCTTCCTACTCATGCACCAAGTTCAATCCGACAACATGCATTCAAGTCGGTGACTTTTCCAGCTAAGTTGAACCCACTGGTTGTTGGGTCTAAAATGAGAAATTATCAGTTGATGATATGACACGACTCCCATAAAGCACCTGTCTTAGGACTTTTTCATCATAATTGAGGTCTCCCTTTTCCAATGTAATGAACCGCATGTCAATTGCTAGTCTAGAAAAAAGTTGCAGCTGTTGAGAATTGTGAATCTTCAAAAATTTGAAAGTTTAACATTTTTCGGGATAGCTATTTGAAGTATACTTCAAGAATCAATTATATCATTAGTTTGAATCACGATCGAATATTTATGGCATTTCTTATCATCAGTTGACCCTAATATTTGGCAGGAAGATCAATATACACAAAAGATTTCATTTCTAAAATTTAAAAATTTCGGTCATTTTGAGAATTTTCACTTAAAATCGCTCCAACTAGAGTGCATGTTCAATGGAAAGCGTGACATATTTCAACTGACTAGCCGTCTGAGCGCAGATCACCCACTGCCTTGTAGAATGATTTCAGTCAGTAGAATTTAGGAATAATGAATACATGACATTTTAGCATACTTAATGGTGAAACCAGTAGTATTGAATTGCAATTACTGGGATCTTCTCCTCTACTCAAAAACTCTTTTCAAGACGATCAATCACTCTATTGATTTTTTTTGTCTGGTAAGAGCACCATTTTTAACTTTCAACGCTTAATCCTCAATTAGACGCCACAAAACTGTCACCACAATGTCGCCACGCTCAAAAACTTTTCTCTTCCCCGCCATGACTCACGTCCACATTGAGACAACGGTCCCAGGCGTTCTTCCATTCCCTTCCTCCATGCTTGTGCCTCTTCTGCCAAGCGCCGACTCGACTCCAATTCTTGCTCCAACACGCCATCTGTCCAACGGAGAGAGAGAGACAAAATCAAGAGGCAATCAGAACATACAGTCAAGGAGAGAAATTCGCAAACATTCGAGCATGACGAGTTCTGCAGGTCAAACACGCACACGCACACACGTTCGCACGCACGCACGGAATCAGACTGGAAATCAAATCGATAATCAACTTCATGCCCATAAATATATTCACCGCAGCCAACACCCACGCACCAATTAACCGACAACCAATCTGTTGTCACTTTCCCAAAGTCGCTGTGTCGGACAGCCAGCCCAGTTATGGGAAAGGTGCCACGTTTGTTAAGCACGCAAACCAACACGCAGCTCCTACATGTAAGCTGTGGAGGGAATCGAGGACGAGACGAGTAGGAATGAAGAAAATTGAGGGATTATTGGGTTGGAGAATATCGTGTGAGGTCGAAGGCAGAATAATGCGAAGAGGATTAAAAAATTGATAATGTTACTTGTTGGTGGAGAAGAAGAAATAGTCGACGGCTTTTCTCGTTTCTCTTTCGATGCACTTTCATTTCAATTTCTTTATCCAACACTTGTTGGCAGTCTAATTAGTGAAATCTTTCAAATTCGAACTCGGTCTCATTGCCTCGTCAACCTGATTGTCCCCGCCGACTGTCTTTAATTTGGATTTCATTCATTTTCGTGGAGAAATAGCTTGAAAGAAGTCATATAAAATGAGCATTAAAGAACAAGGAAGAACGATTATGGTTATCAAATTCACAATAATTGTGAAAATGATAAAACAGTGCCTCATTTAATCACATCCAAATAATACATTTAATCCTGTAAGTATAGTAAGAGCACACAAGTTTTAATAATCAATACATCTATGGTAAGATCAAATAACTTCTTCCAGATTCGATGTGCCCTTATCAAGATAAGTAGACCTGCAAATCACCTTGGCAACCCATACCCCGCGCATTCCTGAAGGTCTGAAGCTTCAACGTCACTACTGGGGGCTTGGATGGTGCTGAAATGGTCAGACTCCTCTGGAGCGTTGTGGTACTTTTAGTCCAGGTACTCTGGGGATAGCTGGGGCGATCGACCCCAACCCAGCGCGTCCGCAGGTGGCGGATAGCGGAAGGCCTCTAGATATAGAGGTTCGCTACGAATTAGGGTTTCGGCCTAAATAAGTAGCAGCGGACCAACCGGCGGTGATTTCCAGAGGGCGAGGTGGAGCAACCAGGTGGTGGCTGGGGCTCTCAAGAAATACCTCAAGTACGCCCAATGAAGGAATCACCTGGCGAGCTAAGGCGCCATAAAACCTTTCACCCCTGCTGCGCCGTGGGAGACAACAACGCTTGGATGTCAGGCAGCTACAAGATTGGCGTCTCGAACGAAAAAGGCTAGTCCGCGCCTTGGGGCGAATCAAAGGCTAAGGGAGAAACCCCTAACAGAAAACCTCCAACAGGTCAGCCAGGGCAGCGCTGTATAGGAGTATTCTGACCCATTCGTTTATGGATTCATGCAAGTAAAGGATAAATCGGTTGAGGCTACCGCGTCCGGGGCAACCGACGCGCCGAAAAACCGGGCATCGGCGAAAAATATGCGAAGACCCGAAGAGAAAACTGATTAGGATGGCGACTTTGAATGTGGGAACGTTGTCGGGAAGGAGTGCTGAAGTAGTTGATTTTATGAAGAGGAGAAGGTGTAAGATTTTGTGTGTACAGGAAACGAAGTGGAAGTCGGATAGAGCAAGGATGCTTGGAGATGGGTTCAAACTGATTCATGCAGGAGGAGATGGAAAGTCTGATGGGGTGGGTGTGATTCTGGAGAAGGATCTTGTTGAGAAAGTGTGGCGTACGGAGAGGTGGAAAGGTAGGATCTTGATGGTTTGGCTAACGATCGGTTCGAAGAAAATGTGTGTGATGTCCGTCTATGCCCCACAAGTAGGACGGAACCATAGAGAGAAAAACGACTTCAGAGAAAAGGTTGAGGAAATGATACATTTAGTGGGTGAGGATGAAATATTTTGTTTAGCAGGTGATTTCAATGCGCATATCGGGCAACGGATGCAAGGGGAAGAGAGGAGTGTTGGTCAATTCGGATGGGGAGACAGAAATGCGGAGGGCAGAGAGTGGGTGCAGCTGGTCGAAAGAAATGGGTTGACCATAGTTCAGACGTTCTTTCAGAAAAGAGAATCGCACAAGATCACATACAGAAGTGGGGAGCACAGGACCGAAATCGATTGGATTGTAATGAAACAGAACCAGAAGTGGAGGATCAAGGACTGCGAAGTGCTAGCCGGTGAACACGTGACAACTCAGCACAAGCCACAGGTTTGGACGCTACGGTATACGGAGAGGCAAGAAAAGAAACGAATGGGAAGGAAAATCATCAGGTGGTGGAGATGTAAGGAGAAAAGTTAGAAGAATACGAAAGTGAGATCAATGATGCCTTCTGTAAACTGAGCGAAACCCCTGGTGGAATCGAAGAGGAGTGGGATCTGTTCAGAAAAGCATTCATCGGAGCAGCGGAGAAGGTGGTCGGCATGACAAATGGAAAGGAAAAGGAAGTCGACAGGACCCTGAGAAATACAGAGGAATCACTATTCTAAGTCAAGTGATGAAATTGTTGGAGCGCATAATCGACGGAAGGCTGAGATCACAAGTTGAACAGGAAATTGGAGAGGAGCAGCAAGGTTTCAGAAAAGGTAGAAGTACATCGGATGGCATGTTTGCGGTGAGACAGAAGATGGAGAAGACGATTGAAAGAGAAGAAAACATAGCGATAGGATTCGTAGATTTAGAGAAAGCTTATGACAGCGTCCCTAGACCCCTAGTGGTGGCAACCCTGAGATGGTTAAATGCTGGAGAGAAAGAGGTGATACTCATCGAAAAGATGTATGACAGAACCAGAGCGGCAGTGATAGTTGGAGATAACATCAGCGAAGATTTCCAAATAAAAACAGGGCTCAGACAAGGAAGTGCTTTAAGTCCATTTTTGTTCATTCTGATTATGGAATTGTTGTCAAGGAAAAGCGAAGAACATGATGCAATGAACAAGATAATGTATGCTGACGATCTAGCTGTGAGCCAGGAAAGGAGCCAAAGGACATAAGTGTTGAGGTGCAAGGAATTCAGCTAAAGCAGACAAAGGGTTTCAAGTACTTGGGAGGTGTGGTGGTGGAAGATGGCCGGAGCGAAATGGAAGTGAATAGGAGAATTAGAGCAGGGGTCGGAGCCTATCAGAAAGTGGCAGGAGTGTTGGGAGACAGAAGGATCAGCAAAGATATCAGACGGAAAGTGTTAGAGGTGTGCGTAATTCCAGCAGTCACATATGGTATGGAAACAGTGGCGCTCACCAAAGATCAGCAAGATAGACTGCAAGTGTGCGAGAACAATTGGCTGAGGAGATTGTGTGGAGTGAAGTTGGTAGACAGAAAAAAACTTGCAGAAATGAGACTCGAAGTCGGACTGAAACGAACGATGACTCAGAAGATTGTGGGAAAGAGACTATCTTGGGCCGGACATGTGGCAAGAATGAATGAGCAGAGGCCACCCTGGCGAATGGAGCAAGAAATGAGTGTGCGAAGAAGAGGAAGACCGAGAATTCGTTGGAATGACTGTGTCAAAAGAGATTTCCAGAAGGCGGAGGAAGATTGGAGAAGTTGGAGAAGCGACGCAGAAGACAGAGTCGTATGGCGGAGAACTGTGCACAATGTGGTGGAAGTATGGAGCGGCTGACATTTTACTTGACTGTGTTTCCTGATATCGTTTCATGTGGTGTTACCCTGATGGTTTGTGGACTGTAGCTACTTTGTGTTTCCATGAATTTTATGATGTATATGAACTGTCTCCTTTTTATCTTGTTTGTATGAATCCTCCTACCCCATTTATATGGGAGAAAGGGGTTGTTAAAATAAAAATAAAAAAACCTTCCTGACGACTTCCAATGACACTTTCGGTGCCTGACATCTCGACCAAAAGATCGCCGGGCCCTTAGCCACTGCGCCACGGAGACTACGAATAAGCAGACGTGCAGACAAGGATGCATCATAAGTGAAGATTTTGAAGCACTGACCAGCGCAAAATAACATTAATACTCTCGTGAACTTGAAAAAATTTGAAAAAATATTTTTCATTAAAAATTATGATTTCTTAACAATGGTTTGACGATAAAAATCAAAATGTAAACGTCGTTGATTCGGTCATCTGAAATCCGACCGAGTAATAAAGCATGTTTTGAATTTTCGACGTTACATGCTCGTTGTAGGCTCACACCAATAGGATGTGAACAAAATATCAGAGGCAATCAGATCGGAATGTGCATGGTTTTCAGCTTGAGAATATGTCTTATTGAAGATGTCTTATTGAACACAGCTACGAATGTTGAAATTTCAAGTAATTCTTTCAATGTAGACTTGGACACAAGACAGGCACAAACTCAACCAAAAAGGTAGACTTTTGAAAGAGTCATGTGTAACTGTGCCTAACTGAAGTACATGAAAAAGGATGAGATAATGAGGTATTCAAATGTATCCACAACTTACTATGGTACCGCGGTTTATCTATTCCGTCAACATCTGAACGATATTTTCGGATATGAAGGCATGTTTGACATCGTCAGCTCTATTTGATAATCCATAAATATACAATTTACTTAAAAATTTAAATATCAAAATTGTATGATTTAAATATGCAAATTGCATATTACCTACAAAATCTCAAATTGACTAACAACGCCAATGTGTGGAAACTGCTTTTCAGGCAATATGAAGGTCAACTATACCTGAAAATTGCTATTCATTAAGTTAATTCATTGGCATCGCATCATGACATCAAGTCAAGGATTCTTAAGCGCTTATAAGCAGGGATGCTGTATTTGCTGTTAACAGTATACTAGCTGTTAACAGTAACAGCCCAGCTGTTAGCTGTTAACAGCAACTGTTAACAGCTTTTTATATTTAATCGTATTTAACTAGCTTTGCAACTGTAATTTGCCCTGTAGAATGCTTAACTTCCCTTCCAATATAAATCAACTTCCATTGAAGTCAACAAAGCCCAACTGCAACTAACATTTCAATTTAGCGAATTACATCTACATGTTAGAAACATTGCGTCTTACATTTAGTAGGCATACATGAGTACAAACAAGACCTCCATGACATAAACTTCATATTACACAAAAGAAAACAATGAACCTAAAAAGTTATAATAACGACTATATTTAAGGAAGTCTACAGACTTGAAAACTCTATTGAATCATAACAATCTTGAAAACAACTTTGTACTATTGTCATTCTTCATCATCGCTAGAGATGTTGAGTATTTCACTTTCAATATCTGTTGAGATATTTGTGTCATAATTCAAGATGCTAGGCATGTTGTAGCGAATAAACAGTTGATCGTCGAGTCCAAGTATATTAACGTATATCACAAATTATAAGCTTTTAATGAGGAACGTAAGACTACATGTAGTGTATGTAAAGAACGTTAATCATATAAAAGGTACGAACATATCTATAACATTTCAGATGTCGTCAAATTGTAACATCTACAATCTACATTTATCTCTATCATCATTGTTATAACCAGTTATCATATGATAAAGTTGTAATGCAATTAACCATAATAGCATATGGCTAATTTAATAGCATATAATAGATATAACACATCATATATCATATCAAATTAAGACTATTTGTTGGTAAGAAATATATTGATTTTACCGTTTTAATCAAACATCTTTTTGCCGTGTTTTAAGCACAATGTACGAATTTGCTGATAACAGCTACAACTGGCTGTTACTGTTAACAGCTGTGGCTGTTAACAGTGCTGTTAACAGCTGGCTGTTAAGCATCCCTGCTTATAAGTACTCATGAGAATGAAATTCCACATCGGCATCGGGCTATACGTGTCACAATGCTCCAGGAAAATGTGACTATGTCAGCATCGTTTAAGTGCCACCATGTAGGATAGCAGTGATATTGAAGCTTCATTTTTTGGCTCATGACAGCATCATCATGAATTTAATAATTCACGAATTGATAAATTACAGTATTGAAACCCATTCCAGACCAATAAGAATAATATACGACAAATGATGTAAAAATGAAGCTTCAAGGGTTTCACTTGATTGATTTGACACGGATAGTGGCAGAAGTGTCTCAAAATGGATAGATAGAGGAAGTACCGGCTGCTATGACCTAATATCTAACCGGCAAAATTCAAATAATAGAATAGACAAAATTTCATTGTTTAGACAAGTAACCTGGCAATTGATAAATTTATCAAATCTCAACAGATGTAACCACCACGAGACATGTTTCGGCCTGTTGGGCCTCATCAGTCGTGGGTAGGTTTGAACCAGCGACGTTGGAGGTAGAGGACGTGCAAGCATACCCTCTAACCACAAGGCCACCGGACCATCTGTTGAGGTCATTGATCAAAAATGCTTGCATGTACGCACAGTATATGAAGTGCAAATTAGGTTGCAAATAAAAGCAAATATGCAGACCTACAGATAGACATCCCTCAATAGCATCGTCATTCTATATTTTCAGAAAATCACATTATGAATGTTTACGAACGTTGAGGCTGATCCGTGAAGGTGATCGGGTTCGGACTAGCGGTACAGCACAGGCCCAATGTGCAGCCGATACACAGGGGAACAGAATATAAAAGAACAGCGTGATTAGATAATGAAAACCATCTTCCGATGAGGTTAACATGTGGTTAGACATCAATGAGCGAAGTCAACTGTTCATTCGAGAAAGTCATAAAAACAATCGCGCTTGTGAGAAAACTAATCGCAATTTCTGCTGTCTCTGATATTTGCATGTCAGTTTTGTGACTTCTCCCTTTCACTTATCCGTCTTCGTCTCTTGTCGAATAATATTAAAGCGGCTGAGAAAACCTCAACCTGAAGGCGAGTCATTATCTTACAAAACATTTCAGAACAGAAAAGAACAGCTTTCTTACCTTGTGCTTGCAAGCCACGTTGTTCGGAAGCCACTGCATCTCGTTGTTGACGTTTCAAAGCTGAGATTTGCTGATTATGAGCGTCTTGAAGAGCTGCTAGTTCCTGCCTCCTTGATTCTTCCTCTCGAGACAGCTGATTGCGCAATTCCTGAAGCAATAGAGAGGATAATAAGATTATTAACTATTCCAACACCTTTTCTATTTCCTTTCAATACAACTCCTCCATCGCATGTAACGAGAGATTAACTCAATCTGTTAGCATTTATAACAAAATCTTTTGAAATTATCTTTGAAATTCACTGCAATCTCTCACATATTACCCTCATGTAACGCCTACAGCCAATGTGAATCAATAAATGAAAATCAAATGGATGCATCCTTGAAGCTAGAGCTGTGACAAAACAGAATTGATGCTAAAAATGAATGTGTTAATGAAGAATATTTGAAGATCTGTTATGATACGTAGATGATGCTGGAGGTTGCATCAAGAGATGATATGCTGGGGGTCTAAGTTGTCAGAGTCAGTGGGCGGTACCGTCCCACTTCCAGTGGCAGATTGGCAGTTGACACGGTGGACGATAAAGAAGATGAGTGGCTCACGGAAGCGAGTGTTGAGGACGATTATATCGAATAGAGTATCTTATATGCACTTGAGCTACATCGAGTATGGATAATTATGGAATTAATTGGCTATGTGCTTGGCATAGTCGGCAGGAAAGGCATCCGGTCTAAAAGATCACAACGCTACAAAATTCTGATTATGTCAGCATCGCCCAAGTTCTCGGTGGAGAAATGGTGGCGTTAAAGCTTCATTCATCATCATGTGAGCATGGAATTGGAATTCCAACTCGGGCAATCCATGAAAATCCGTTATTAATAAGAATTCTAGCGCTGACTTTTTTCAGAGAAACCTCAATTGCGTTGATTAACAAGTGTGCACAATGAAATATAGCACAGGAAATAGTAGTCCATGATGGGTAGAGTAGAGTCCATGTTTCTTTAATCAGTTGGTGCTCTTTCCTTTCTATTTACTATTTTACATGAATGACAGCGACTGCACTACTATAAGGTCGAAGTTTGAACAGAACACCTATTAAACCAATGATGACGCTGTTTTTCGGGCTATTGATCACAGCAGACGAATTGCAGGATTACAATAAGATTACGATTACCATTTTCGCGTGCCAAAAATGTCAGAGCGTTAGGAAAAGCTTTTGTGATGACTCGTACAGACACAGCATTATCCATATCTATTAGCTAGCGATGTTAGAACGACAAAAAGATCTAGTCTGTAGCAGCGCGACTAAGATGAAAGCTAGTCATGTAAGCATGTATTGTTAAATGCGGATGTAGGCTTTGCTTTAATACAAGTGATAAGATTGAAAAAATAGGTTTGCGATGAAATGATGAACTCTATAAATATTGAATCAAAAACTGACATGATATGACTTCTTGGGAGCTACCTACAAATTCTGAAATTTATCCGGGTTACCCGAGTAGTAATTTGCCATAGGTTGGGTAACCCTGGTAGTGACTCTGTAGGAGGTTTTATTAAGGATCCTTTATAACATAACTCCGGCCAACGTGTAATGACGCCAAGTGTAATCAATAGATTATCAATAACAGGCTCATAATAAGTGCAATCAATAAATAATCACTAATGAGTAGAATAATCAATCTCAAGGCTCCCTTTTTTAAGATTGTGACAGAGAATTCTATTTAAGGTAAAAAAAAGAAATTTTTGCTGATTAAATACAGGATGAATCGTCACAACAAGTTTTAATATGACATCAAAGTTGGCAATCAGTGTTAGGATCTCTGTGGATTGGTAACAATGTCGATGGTAACAATCGAACGATAGAAGGCTTTTGACTTTTAATTATAAATTTCAACCAAACTTTGGGGAGTTTTGCTGATTCAACTTGTGAAAGCTTTAGATAAGTTCAATTTAACCAGAATGTTATCGCGAGAGAGAAAGAATTTTTCTTTACATGCAATTGTTGATGTGCTCAATAGGATCATTAATGTATGAGACTTCACCTTTTCAAATTTTCCAGACTGTATGTAATGAAACATTCAGTTCGTTATTAACTTGAAAACGGGAAGTAAGTAAGTCAGACTCATCATCAGATTCATGTCCAAAATATTTATATTGCATCGTTTAAAGTTCAACATTCGTTTTAATCCGCAAGTATATTCTTAAAACAGTCGAATGCTATTCATTCCAACATTCTTAGCCGGTCTAAGCTATTGATGACTATGAATCGGATCTGATTCCTTCAATTCTTGAGAGTATTCATGCATTGTGAAGAAAGCTCAGGGCTCAAATCTGAGGAAATGCCACCACTGTCACTGTATAGCATACTTAATGGTTCCAAGTCAATAAAGGTTAACGTATATCCTCTCCTTTCCTTCGCTCCTATTGCATTTTTCAAAGAATCTCGAGACCCAATAAAAAGTTTTCAAATTTCCGGATTGCCATCATGCCTGCCATAAGTTGATACTGTTCATAACATGAGTGAAAACAAAGAATGACTTCGTAATCTAATGGATTCCGAGGCTTGACCAGGTGAAGATTTTCAGGAAATCGGAAAAAACGTCGAGACTTCAAATGAAACGATGAATTCGCGTCTCTGAAAGATTCAAATTTCATCTCAATCTTGAATTCATTGTTCCCTACTAAACCATATTTCTAACTCGTTCCAGTAGACGAACCACGGAAACATGCCGCGTCGAACACATACCGAACTTGATAAAATCGTTGCATGTGGCTGCACGCATCGTTTCGCATACAAGACCATCAGTAAGAAGCACATTTATCCCTAATCTAATATGAATGTAGACACTGACAGATGCGATTTCAAGGAGTGAGGTGAAAACACTACACGCTTGTTTCTTCCGCCAAAGCTCAACTGATATTTGCTTCTCCTTTGTTCTCGTTAAAATTACGCCATTACGTGCGCCTTCGAGCTGAAATATAGATGAACTCATCTAGCAGGCAATTCCCTTCGAATCTACGAGCCAGAATATTCTCTTTTAATACGCGCCATCATCCTCCGAATGGATTATCTTTGAGGTCTGAACACCTCAACGACTATGTAGGAATTAATGGGAGCGTATATCCATAGCAAACATTCAAGCGAGCTCTCAGTCTTAACTAAGACACAAGTTTTCGCTTGAATAAAGTGCAGGTACAAATTCTCCTCATCTGAAACAGCTGATAGATAAGGTTTTCGAGATCGGACATTTATTGGTGTTGATGCTAGAGGGAATTCAATATTCTATCCTTCGAAGACAGAGCATTTTCAGAATATTTTACCTTTTAAATCATCGTTGACCGTAGAACCCAATTCAGATTTCTATTCCTATGTTGTCTGACCATCTGAACGCCGGCCGCGTGTCGGTTGGAACAGTGTTGGTGCTGATAAGGTTTCGACGTCTTTCCACAGAAAAACACCGGGAAGTGGAGTGAGTAGCAATATTTGTTTTTGCTTAGTACCAATTATTCAAAATATTATTTCAAAGTATTCGGGCGGCTTCCACTATATTGGAAAGCTTGATTTTTGAATTAACTAAAATTCTGCAAGTTGTTAAGAAAAGCACTGTTTCCTACTGGATCTGTATCTCCGGTCCAGTTCAAGCATCGATCTATTTTTTGGTGATGCATCATTCATGATGTCTGAAGTATAGTGAGCGTTCAACTAATCCTGAAAAGATTTGACCAGCATTTTGAAAAAAAAAAGATTTTTCATAATTTGATAAGAATGCGACGACTGAACTGTAACCTCGAAGGTGTGGAGACCTACAACAGGTACAAGCATAAAGAAATGTGCACTTCAATTCCTCAAAATATGGGTGAAGTACTTTGAAATATTTTAAAATCAGTGATAGTCAAATTTCTAAAAATAGACATTATCCTCTCACTCCATAAGAGAAATCCAAAAATAGCGAACCCGGTAATAATTGATTTCTATAATCGCGAATTCCAAAAATAGCAGATACCCATCATTGTGAATACCTAAGAAAGGACTCCCATTATTGAGAATACCCAAAAATTGGATAATCATTAAAAATCCTAAAGAGTGATTCCCATAATCGCGAATGCTTTTAAAATGGATTCGCATAATCGCGAATTCAAACATCTGTAAACAAATGTAAAAGGGATTGTGCATGCTTTGCTCATAATAAGACACAACCCTTCAGCATGGTTGCTTAGTACTTAACAATTATTTTGCGAAGGGTGAAAGAAAGTGATATCCATAAAATAACGACGTAACTCATCAGAGATTGCACCATCACAGATCGTAGAAATAACAAGCAATATCACTGACATATCACGGCTTCTAAACAGTCTGTGCTATAAAGTAGGAATTATGGTGCGACTGACAAGCCGTGTACTTTAACAGAGTCAAGCTGTGAAAGGTATCCACATTCTACTCCTTATGAGCACGTTATTTGTATTTGAAAGTCATTCATTTGCGAATTTCGGATGCAATTTTCCTGCTCTGAAAATTCGTCATTGCAAAATTCGATGCTATAGAAATTTGTTGTGAGTCAGAGCCAACTCAACTCACACATGGGCAGTCGGAAGTATGTGAATCGTCTCAAATGTATTATCAAAATTAATTGCAAACAGAAGGCATAATTTGTTTGTAAACTGCATATCTGTGATTATGGTGCAGCTATAATGTGAATTTTAAGTCTATATCTGAGGAATTTGAGATTCACATAGACAATGTCATAGTAGGTTGATAATAATGTGATATTAAGTAATGGTAATGATACCATATTACCAATACTTTAAAACCAATACTTTTCTTGATTATGCAAATACTGTGCGCATGTCAATTTGACAGTAGAATCTTCCTATCTCTGAAAGAGGGATGCAACGATGATCCAGCAGTAATTTGCTTGTGATTATGAATTTCTTAATTAGAAACAAAGATATACTATTTCAGGAATTGTGAATTTCCATGAAAGGATATATGCCCATCGTAACAAATCTATTCTCCAAAGCTTCTACCGATGAAACAGCGTCGAGCATTGAATTTTCACTTATTCGGGAATATTCACTACTACTTTCAATCGTTGTACTCGTATATTAGATTTCACTTTTGTACATATTTTTCTGCAGACTGACACAAATACACTCACTCGTATGATGTTTCGTCAGATTTCGGAAAAAGTAGAAATCTGTTCATCGTCGTTTCACTCGACTTGCTACTTCTTGCTCTGCATTTTCTCCAAGGAATGAAATATCGTAAATTGAAGACATTTGCTCAATGTGTATCTCACAACATTTCACAAATATATTTTTAGTCTGATATTGACATAATTCATTAGAGTGTACAACAAGCAAATATCACATTCAATTGTTAGATCATTTTGCAGTATATTTATCGTTTACATCAGGACTGAAGTCAATATACAATCTTAACAAATGGTGAAGTTTCGAACGCCATGTAATGCAATTACTGAACAGAACATTTTTGGTAAGGAGCATGAGAAAAAATTCATGAATATACAACTTCCTATAATTTGACATGTGTGCAACAGAGATAGGCAGTGCATGTATCTCTGTAGATCTAGTGATACTGACTAATTTACACAAGTGTGCGCAAGAAGCAAATATCACATGCAAATTTAACGGTACAACCAACAAGCACTGTAGACTAACCGGTAATTTCCTGATGTTTATCTTTTTGTGTCTTTCCTCCATCAAAATCACTGTTGGGATGATAATTTTGACCAAAATTATGGATTTCTATATGCATAATTAGTCTGACTGAGTGGAATGTAACCTATAAATGTCATCTGGATTAGAACTTGTATGTTTCCTATGACTACTATGTTTGATGATTCTGCTACGTCCTCAGCATATTTCAATAATCTTCATTGGATTAAGATACAAAATATTAATCCTTAGTTAAACAAGTAATAGAAACGATAACTTACTCAATGGCTAGGTTATTGTTCAGATGTTTAACTTAAATTTTAGAACAATCTCGAGTCATTGACAGCCTTATTACTGGTTTCTGCAACTGTGATTGAACTGGCGTGAATTTCGAATTTGTTGAATCGAAAGTAGCCGATGCTGTTATTATTATTTTATTTCCCAAATTTTCGCCTACACAGGCCGCGTCAGGGGATAAAAGGATTTTATGTTTACAAAAAATAAAACGGAATTTTACTATTTCGAATTTGTTATTTTATGAATACATTTAAAGCGCAATACAATTATCAATCTCGCAAAAATTAGAATGATTAAAAAGATTTGACCGTTCAGTGCCCTAATACATGTACTTTGTGTATAATGGAACGCGATATTGCATCCAAGATTCAGAACTGACCTCAGTGGAATATTCGGTTTATTCAAAAGATCTTGACACTGTCTTGAGTACACCCATAGAGATGGGAATATTGGCAGAAGAGATCTTACCTGTCTTCACATAAAAATACATCTAGATATCTGCAGCTGTTAATTTTTCTGTAATTCTATAATTATATATAATTACAGTAATTATTAATTAATGTAATTAATAATTTAGAAGGGTCTAAATTATCAGTACATCGGAAAACGTCACCTGATGGACATGGATATCTGTCATTCTAGCACTAACATTGAACGTTGATTTACATCATGTATGTGCGTAAAAAATGAAGTGGAATCAATTAACTTCAACAACATCAAAAACTGATTCATGTTTTTCCAAGTTTCATTAATTTCTGTTTTCTTCTCCATTACGGACCGATGATCTAGTTTTAAGAGAATAAATTACTTAACAATCTTGCAATTTTTTGTCCTCAGATCCTCAAAGGAGATCCGTTTTCATGGGCATATACGGCACTCATGTAGATCATGTGCGAAAATGTTTTGATTGCGCAAGTGCAGTCATCTCAAAATATTGATCAAAAGGTTTCGAACGCAGGCAGAAAAGTACCTCCCCCACAGCACAGACATCCGTCTACTTTATTATTAATGGGAGAGATAAACATTTCAAACAATAAATTTCACTTGGATTTCACAAGTACATGAAACATTCTATTCATCATTCGTTTCAGACTTTACAACAGTCCTTCTATGAAATGAAAATGAATTCCCTTAAGGATATTCTGACCAATAATTTCTGCATCGATTATTTTCCAACATCGGACAGTTGAGGAAAATGTGTCAACCATCACTAGCAAGCGAGTGGAAGTCAATTTACTATCACTGTCTGTCTCAATCACTATCAACACTTCGAGTTCCCAATCAGCCAGGCCACGCAGTGCAGCAACACGGGTGATTGTTCACCTCAGCTGTGGATGGACGATTTCTTCATCAGCAGAGCAGCCATCTCCCAGGAGATGCTCTTTATCCCTGCCAATAACACGTGCTCACTAACAAGGTGCGCACACTAAGCTGCTGCTCGTTTGACAGCTCAAGTCAAGAAAACAAGCGAGTGACACCGATCTATAAGATTATTAATCACCCACACACACTGCATCCATCCATTGTCGATCTCAGCCTCTCACACAACCCTCAACCATTTGTTAAGAAGAGCATGTACTCACCTCAACTACGTGTCTCAACTCGCGTGGATCCAAATCAGTGTATCGGCCGAGGTTAGACCACCAACTGCGCGCAGTAGGAGTTGTTTTGAGTGCCTTATGGGAACTGAGAAGCTCGAGGAATATGACACGTCGGATTTGTCCACTGACAAACCAATTCAACACATGGGAGGAAGCGCGCAGAAGGGTGAGGAGGCGCTCAACACAGTGGAGGGGAAGAAGAGCGTGCGCTCAGAGATTCACTTCCTTACCATAAGAGACAATCCGAGAGGTGGACCGTCATCAACACAACGAGCAATACGAAAATTGTGACCGATTTGGCCTTTTGAAAATCAAAGAGATTTGCGAATCTCGGAAATGAAATCAAACGACAACGTTCCCCAAAGGAAAGAATAGAATAATGACGGTTATCAAGAGAAATGCTGAAGAGATCCGAAACTAAGGTTAAGAAATAATTCATTCACTTGGAGTTCTTAATTCTCTCATCATTCGAAATGCCGTGATGACAATAGCGAATCAAAATGACTGTCAACACCAAAATTCTGAAAACTCGAGCAATATCGAATTATTGAAATCTGAAAGAAAACTCTTCGCAATTCACTGTTAATAATCATTCTGTCGATGTCTGTTGCAGGATGTGGACATATATATCTCTCATCATAAAATTTTGGATTTGTCCATTTTTCGCATAAATTTTTGGAAAAATAATTAATGTCTTGAGTAAATTAAAAATTATCCTGTTAATCCGAACTTACGACATCTAAATTGATTTGTCCAGATTCGTTCAAGTATTCCGTGTGAAATAATTCGACACCGATCCGCTCAGCGACGCGAACTTGTATGCTATCGATTAGTTTTTACACATATGCAATTCTAGTCGATTCAACCATGATTTAGCAGTGTGTCCATCGTTTGCCATCAGTTGTTTCATCATAAGTTGGAAACTTTCCTTCAGCTATTCAAAAAAAGACGTGTATAAACAAAAACAATGCATCAGCGGATGGTGTGTATGGAATCATCCACTGTGAGTGGTAAATTTAATTTAGAGCATAGGTGTATTTAGGGGGCCTGCGGGGTCTGAGTCCACCCAAACTTTAAAGTAGTGAGTTAGACCTGCTTGCCTACTGTTCTACATGCTCGTAACTTGAAATGTAAAACAACAATTTTCCGAATAATGCAAGTACGTATACAAAGTGCTGCTTTAAAATACTATGTAAAATATACTATCTAAATACAAAATATATATAAAAAATACCGCTTTACAAAGTCCTTATTTTTTTATGAAACTGCGGTTTGATAAAAGAGCAAGGTTTCGGCTGTAGCCTGCATAATTTCCTGTAAAACAGTCTGTCATAAAAATATAACCGAGGAATGAAGAACCTTTTCGATAATTCGTTTGTAAGACATCGAATGTCGAATTTTGTCTCAATTTTGCTACAACAATGACAAGGCCATGTGCCTTCATGTAGGGTCAAGCTACAGTGCAAGCAGGTATAAAATAGAGCTTTTAAATATCAGGCTTACCGGTATGTCAGTTAGTGAGAAGTTCACTACTCTTTCTGTGAAGATGTCCAATAGCGTCAGCGGAACGGTCGAATTTACCGTCGACTATATCTCTTTCGAACAATAAACATGCAACAACCAGTGCTGAAGAATGGGTCTCATTATGGTTCACGTGATAGAAAATCTGTGAATATTTTCCAGTTATATTTCAACAAACATTTTAAGTATTGAAACGTGCGTATCAGCGCGAACAGGACTGGAATTGTTCGATGTAGATGCACAGATGTGACTCGTGCTTAAGTGATCTGATAAAATAGATAAGCTTTAATAGAAAAAAATCGTCGTATCGCTTTATTGTGGGCGACATATGAAGTAACATAACCAAGAAAATATGTAGTAACAGGTACATCAAGTGATTGAGATGTCTAAGCACCGAATTCGAAAGCTGTATTTTATCCTCCATTTCTAAGCGCTATAACACCGTGAGATGACGACCTTGTGTGCTGATTAAAGACTATTTATAAATTATTAATTTCACCTTCATTTATGGATATCCAATATTCATGTCAGAGCGCTTCGATAAGAAAATACACATCTAAATTTGATGATTTAGCTCAGGGTTTTTTTTAAGGTTTCGTTTACCCGCCCACTCCCAAATTCTACCCGCCAATCTAAAACAAAGCAAAACAAGGCTTGTAGATCTTTCTTTCAATTTCCTTTCCAGCTGTAAAAAGAAAGCGAAAACAAAATTGCATCTTTTGAATATTCAGCAAATTAGAGGTGGTGGTACAATATATGCCTACATGACGTACATGCACTAAAATGTGCACAGCAACAAGTGCTGGATAAGAAGGAGAGGAACAGTGGAAAATTGTCTCTTGAACTTGCAGTAATAACATATATGATAAATGCATAATACACTACATGATCTCACAGTGAATATAGCAAACTGCAATTTATATAAAGACAAATTGCATTCTGCAACGTCATTCCTCATCGACAAGAGCCTATTGATGATCAACGAAACAGTGCCGCATATCAATGAGAAGTGAAGTTAAAGAATGTAAATAACCGTTGATAAGCGATGAATGTGTTATTTGCACTGCAAAAGTCTGCAAATTGCTTAGTTAAGTCATGGATGATGAAAAGTTGCGTTACAATTATTACTTAAAAATTGAATAGGCCTAGTTTCTCTTTAACGATCGAAATTTATTGTCAACTATGTATAGGGGCATACATACATGTACTGTACAGTTGTACACCTCCATAACTTTCAGTGATGCAAATTCTATAAATGAAGTAAGCTATGTGAGACAAGAAAGCACCACTGCGAATGTATTTCTTCATTCGCAACCAGTAAAATTTATTTTGGCATGGTCCACTACATGACTACATAGTATTTCCGTTTTGATAACTTCCTCCTCTTAAATGCGTGTGAGTGAAGGAAAGTTTTTGTACTTGTTAACTTGACGATGGTTGCGAATCGCATAATCGAACATAAATAGGTTTCGTATAGATTATCCACACCTGAAATAGGGTTGGGTTTAATAATTTTTAAATTCGAATTATGCGAATAATTCGAATTATTCGCCTTGTGTGAAAAACAACAGTGACTGACATGGACACTCGTACTCGAATGGGATTATCGTGTACACGAATATTGCAAGTGGATCCTTTGCGTGGTTATTGAAAGCCGTTTGTGCTTGGTTTACGTATGAGTACGCACATTTAGCTGAACCGATACATGTTTTTATATATTTTACGACATGCATATATAAGCTGATGCAGGTGTACTGAACGTACATACCATTATTTTTCGATGAATGAATGCATAAATAATAATCATTATTTACTAACACAGAAGATAAACTTCCGCATTCAGTTGGTCCCATTCACTTTTCATTATTCCCATAGATACTAGAATAAAATATATGATTCCTTGATGGTAACAAGCTAGTTGCACGTACATTGCTGCCGAATACATGTGCATGCACCGTCATGTCATGTAAGTTGAGGACATGCTATGTCTAATACATCATCCCTTGATTAAAGGTAAAGCGCATAATATAATTTTCAACCTAGAGCTGCCTTTAAAATTGCTGGGCGGTAAGCCCTCTGGATGTCCACTACTGGTGGTTCGCTGTCATAATTTGGTTGTCCACCACTGTCAGTGAGACTTACCAGTGAATGAAGGATGTCCCATGCTTTGATTGTCACTAAGTCTTCGTGCTTTGCCTGGCACAGAAAAATGAAAAAAGTAAATAGCTTGATGAAAAAAATATTTGTTCACATTCATAGTTCGCCATTACGGAGCATTCTGAACCATATTTCGGAATATGTTGTTCCACAGATTATTTGAGGAAAGGAAACATGTTTTGTAGATCCACTCTCCTATGAAAGGATTATCTTCTTGCAAGGAGTGTCAGAATTAGTGCTGTTTGTCAGCTCTAAAACAGCGGGAACCACACTTCTCACTATCTTAGCCCCAAAGCAACCGACATCACACTTTATGCTTCACACTACCACACGAATTCATCATTTATTTGATAGAAGACATTTTATGTCTCTAGTAGATTAATGCCTCTGTATGATCCTCTAGTGGCATCAAGAGACGGTTGATTCAAATGATCAAGCTTTAGACAAATATCCCATCTTGTTCACAAGAACGTTCTCAATATTTCTCCACACTGTGATAACGATTAAAACGCATTGATTCTAAGATGACTAAAATTACATGTTCATTCTTTTGTAACAATCAACTAAAGGTATCGAATTTCGGATGAACTCTATCCATCAATAGTTCTCACAGATCAGTCCTGACACGAACCTGTTGCAAAACTTTAGCAAGAAATGCAGACATTGACATTTCGTTGAGTAATTTTAGCATAATGATCAATCAGCTCAAATTTCTTGCTACTCAATAGAATTCTTCACATATTCTGTACGTTCCTCATTTCAAATATGAGATGCTTCGATAGAATCAAGTCTGAAATTGTACAATTACTTTCAATAGTTTTTTCAATGAGTTCTACTAACATTTCCAATCAGCTAGAGACGTTAAGCAGAAGTATCTGCGGCATTCACGGCATACATTGAGATATTAATGTTGGCGACAATACCTTCTCATCATATTCACAAATTGTACTGCGCATTCTAACTAATCACCCGACTCCGTTCGTCTAGAGAATTGTCTGAGCGTGATCTCTGACAATCCACGCTCCCATCATTCCGTTTAAATATGAAAAACAACATCGCTAAGGGAAATAGTAAGCCCCATTAAAAAATGTATTCTATCTGCCTGAGATTTCCCACAAGCTAGTGAAGCAACAGAATACATAATTTCACATCCTCTTCATATAAGATGTTGAATTCTCAATTTGAAAATCAACTTTTGGTGTCATTGAAATTGGAATATAGCCGAAGATCATCCAGAAATTAAAAATTCGCATCGGTCGGTTGAGATCGAAATCAGAAAACCAGAATGGTCCACATTCATCAACGGAGCTAGTAGCCGAGCAAGTGAGCGGAATGACTCAAATCCACGTGATTGTAGGCATTTCCAATGTAGCTTGAACGAACGGTCGAGAGATTTGCAAATCTTGGGTTTGGTCATTCTTGTGAAATTATCTTGTTAGCGAGCTTTCAGGCGGAGTTTCAACACTGTTCAACACACAATATTCACCAGTAGAAGTTCTGAGCCTCCTCTTGCAACATACATGACTCCACTGAGTAGTCTTTCTTCATAACCACTTGCTGCCATCGACCGTTGAATGCGTGGGACAACAGAGTAATGCCCGATCTCAACTAACCAAACATTCTGATTCAGCAGCATCGCGTCACAAGATGTAAAATGAACTTTTCTGACAAAGATTAAAAAACATGGCTTGTTGCACAGTAGGGGTGTAAGAAGTCACAACCCAGCCTGTGCTATTGCACCCACAGTAGTTATGAGACCGACGAGTATGACAGGCATGACAAGTGCAAATTAATGCTATTTCACCTTTAAGGTGGATGGTGGTCAGTCATCCGATACCTCGGTGTTCAACATAGATAATCGACGAAGCGCAAGTTCTGATATCATGCAATAATGCTCATTACAGCTGGTACACATCAATGTATCGCCTGCCTATAAGGTCAACTATCGCATGGTGTATTTTTACTGTATAAGACTCTAAGTTTTCAGTATCAAGTGAATAGTTTGTCAAAGCAATGAAAAAAGTATCAAAATAATGACTGCATTTAAAATCAGGTATTAAAGATGGGTTTATGACCGTGTACATTGTTTGAAAGTCTATTTTCAATTGTGGTTTTAAAAGCGTTGAAAAGTTTTAATATCTTATTTCAAATTTTTAATTTTTAAAAAGTTTTAAAATATTTCAAAATTAACTTTTATTCTATATCATGGTTCTCAAAACATGCTTAAACATTTTTGAACAGTTTCAAACGCATTTCAAAAATGCGTCAATTTTTTAAAAATGCGCAAAATACGTGCTTATTTTTCAACTCATATTGAGATCCAGGTAATTGATGAGTTTGAATATAGACTTGACGATAGGCACCTAGATGTTCTATTCACGGCGAGATCAGATTAAGACAAGTGAGCTATCAATCCTGTCTCTCCATGGCTTAATGCAGGAGAGGTGGACGCAGAGTTTCAGATTACGTTCAAGACATTGAGTTGATGTTGGCAAATGCGAGTAGCACTTAGCGTGTGAATGAGTATACGAAATATTGCTGTAGCAAATTTAAGAATAGCATGTTATCGATATTACAGCCATGAGGTTGTCGATTTATCCGATATGTTGGCCAATTTATAGAAATTATGGTCCGTTGGATGTGCGGAGTCTCCTCTCACGACCGCATTTCCATTACAGAGCTCGGAAGAAGAATGTGCTTGGAGTTTATCAGTGACACTAAAAGAATACGACGACTAAGATGGTGTAGTCATGTGGAGAGGAAAGACGAATGTCAGTGGGTGAACCGCGCGCGGAATTCGCAAGTGGATGGTCGCCGACCTGTTGGACGTCCAAGGAAATCATGTAGCGATAACATCAAAGAAGACCTTTGAGCGCTCGTACTCCGTGTGGAAGATGCAAACAACCGCGCGAAGTGGAGAACTGCCATACAAGCAAACCGTCGTACCCAACACGGATGGAACAATCGACGTTAAATGGTAAAAGTGTAAGAAAATAAAATGCAGACAAGCAACAGAAAGAGCGTTTTCTTGTCGACCTATTAAACCTAAAAACATCGTGATATTTTATACCCTGTTTCTGACTTGCAAGATGCAAAGATCGATTGATCCCACATCTAGGGGAAATGATCATCATTATGATCGTGGCAGAAAAATATCACAACAAGTCCATATTTCAGCTCCAACTTCGGTTCATTCAAATAGAGATTTATTTCGATTATTTTCCGCTCAATATGGTAGAATTTAATATTCTTTGTCAAATATGATGCTCTATCATGCTAGGAGCTGTCAAATAAATCATGTCTATTCCACCAAACAGCAAGAGTGATAAATTAGAAAGATCAATTTGACAACATTAAACAGACATTTCAGTCTGGAAACAATGAACATCCAGTCAAACAGCGATTTAAAGCTGTCCATATGAATTAAAATAATCTTGAGATTTGGCACGAATGAAAAAGATCCAACTCTCCAGATAATGATATAATGAGAAAAAAGTAATATAAATTACACAAAGTCCATAGACGTTTCTGGGTCCAGACCATTGTCAATGGCAGAGCGCTCAATCAAATCGCTTTGTATTAATACTGTAATATTGTCCTCACACCATCTTGCTTTCGGTGAAGTAGTGTCATTGTAGTTATATTGTTTACCTACATTATCCACTTCTCACTTATCCATTATTACCATTATCCACCATGTGTAGTCTCCGATATAATGTAGCATTAGTTCACTTGTAATCGGTGTGGTAGTATCACTGTATTTCTATGTTTACCTTCACTCTTCTAATTTTTATCCATCGGTCTCCTGATGTTTTAAAATATTAATTTTTAATTTCCTTAACCTATGGTGATCATTGTCCTACTCTATTTCCACTAACAGCATCTGTAGTCGGTACAGTAGACGTCTGTTCTGAACATGTATGCGGCAGTGTTTGGAATCTATGGTATTAGTATATTAACAGTAAGAATGAGTATTGTTACAAGTCTTAAGATTTCCATTTTACCAGATATTGGGCCAAAGCTGATCAATTTTAATTCGTTGCCACGAGAAAGCTCCGAGAAGAAAGATCACGAGAAGTTCTTTTAAGAACTGATTAATCCAATGGTTACAGTAGCATTGCACCTGTACACTTGCGGATTGGAGAACGTCATCAGTCCTCATTAGGACTACTTTAATTAATAATTTAAAGTATTATATTCTGTTATAAATGGCTGCTGGGATGATTTTCATCATCGCGTGAGAATATCTGTATTCAGCAGATGATAACAAGCTTTCATCAAAATTTGCGGGAACTGCCATGTAGAGATTCTGAAATTCATGTGCAGATAACTGCTTTCAGTCATTGATATTTTTAATTATTATTAATGAAATTATTCAAATATAAACAGGCTGCGGTCGACATTCATTTATTCCATATAGCGAAATGGCCTGGGAAATGCGATTACTTTTTATTTTCATGCATTTTCTAGGTCCTTTCACTTTATGAAAACTATTAAAATCTTACGGTCAGAGTTCGGATTAAAAAATTAAACATCTCATTGAGGAAATAATTTTTAATGGAGTTTGAATTTTACATATGTTTTAGTCCCATCATTAGTACAGATAACTTACCAGCCGATTGCCAGTTATCATCTCGGGCCTCGACCACACCACGATAACATTACAAGGTCAAGCACTTAACTACTGTGCCACAGACCAACATTAAAATGTCGGTGGTTTGCGCACCGCTTGCAATGTCACAATAAGGGCATTTGAATAGCATATACACAAAACGGTCTCCGTGGCACAGTGATTTAGTGCTTGGCCTAGCAATCTTTCGCTTCAGGGTCGAGCCCCGAAAGTGTCATTGGAAGTCGTCTAGAAGGGTGTCCGGACTAAAAGATCGCAAAGTCTGACTCAGCACCGTCCAAGCCCCCATTATGAGGGAGTAGTGACATTAAACCATCATCATCAGCAGCATATACCCAATCTACTTCACGACTTCAGTATGCTTCATCATGAATTCTACTTGTGCCTTCACTAATATTCTGTCATCTCATTGAAATATAGATCTTATTGCCAAACGAATCACAGATTTCAAAGTGACTTTAGCCGTTCGCACGATTGATAGTATGGGATAAAATATTGATGAGGACGCTTAACTGACAAAGGCGTTCATGAAGATAGTAAGGATGTGTTAGGTAGGAGGGCGCCTACAAACGAGTGCATAAGAAGTATAGTAGCTTCTGCTTGCTAGTAGTCAGATCAAGAGGCGTTAGTTAATTCGCTTATCTTTGCAGTTAATAAACGCACGATCGATGTTTACCAATGACCCACAACATCCCAAAAATTTTATTCTTTCAAAATGATAAATTACATAAATTATGGCGCCTAAAGAAATCATTGAAAACAGTCGTTTTCCTGTTATTAGTTTGCATTCATAGATAAGATTTGTTCATACTTAAATAAATACGATGGCTTTGTACTGCGTGAAATCGATGAATATAAATAGAACATAATTTTCTCACCTGCTAGCTGCCGTAAATATTCTCTACTAAGTAATTTTCTTAATGTGTTATTCTTAATGTGTATTGATGATGCTCCACGGATTTCCATAGTACATAATGCATAAAGATCATTGTCTATGCTTTTCTCCAAAACGTTAAGAGAATATAAAATGACGTCGACTTGAAAGAAAATCCATTCACTGTGTTGAACAGAATCTGTTCATGAACACAGCTTCTCTCTGTCTATCCAACTTGTTCAGCTCCTTGTCGGAACTTAAAAAACAAACACTGGGACTGGAGAGTAGAATTCGATCGCAATTTTTATGAGATAGTAAATTCTCAAAGCCTCACGGTTCACTTGGAAATCAAGTTCAAAACAGCGATAGAACGAAGAGCACTGTGAGTCTCTTAAGGCGATTAATTTTCCAATTTATGTCAACGCTTTGTCTTTGTCTTAGCAGCGGATAGCTCCGATGAAAAGGAAAAGGAGGGTGAGCGAGAGAACCCCTCAAGCAAACCTAGTTGGGGCCAATCAAGCTGAGCAATGTCGAGAGAACACTTGATACGAAATTCAAAGGAGAGGCAGCGTGTGAAGGTAGCGCAAGTTGTTATTTTTTGAAAATTTGCGAAGGAAACGACTAATACTTAAAATTTATCTTCGCAATTAGCTGAATATGAAGGCTCGTAAAAGTATCATATAACTGCTCTTGCTCAATCTTCGTTGAGTTGGGAAACATTCAAACTATTCTATGAATACAATTGGTTTATGGAAATACGATACACGTTGCGGTAGTGTTGAAACTGTTTTGTAAGATTTCTTTTAACTCATCTTATGGAATACATCAAAGTTTTCCAGACAGAGAAAGTAGATGGACATGAAAAATGATGGTTCTGATTTAGAAAGCAGAAAAACACGGCAAGGTTATTACTGAGAATGCAAAAATGACAGGATCAATATTAGGATTGCTCGTGCAGATTATTCATCGATGTTTTGTATTTTGTGCTGCACCTAGGGCATAACTATCCACATCTTTCAACAACAATAATATTTTTTGCAGGCAATATGTCTTTGGTCTAAAATGCGGTAGACGCACCACAAAATCAATTATTTTGCAACGCAAGCAAAAGCAATTATTTATTAATAAGAAGATAGGTTACTTACAGAAACGACAGAGCGACCTCTTAAATCTCGCAGTCTTGACAGCTGTGAGTTCAGTGGATACCAATCCCTAGAACAGTGTTTTTGAACCTTTCCACTGTACCAAAATACCCCTCCCCCATTATTGGAATTTCTTTTCATTTTGCTCGCCAAGTCACTGCTCAATGCGAGTCCTGGACTTGATGATTTGAGAGTCCATAAAGAGAACTGTCAGTGCTGTGTTGATCCACTTCAAACGCAAGTCCCCTCGACCGCATCACGAATGTCGTGCTTTCATGTAAAGAATTAAGAACGCTGATTAGCGAATTAAGTGCTGAGTATTAGAATGCAGAAACTGCTTCTACTAAATGCGATGTCGGGACGGGAAAGAAGAGCTTCTGTAGCCAAGTTTGATACTGCTCCGTCATAAGCTAAATTACATGAGCTGTCCTTTTGATCTTTACAGCATTGCAGACTCTGTTGGAGAGGGCCACGACTGTGTCACGTGTCTATCAAATGCGCGATGGCAAAACCGTCTGTGATTCGTTTTCTCATGGGCACTGTGTCGGAGATAAAAAGAGAAATATTGTACTTCGTTTCTCTGCAGTTCGCTCTAATGCACCTTGATGCTTGGCCTGAACGATTGAAACGTGTAATTTCTCAAGTGCTTTCCTTGAAGGGTCCTTAGGATCATGCTCATGCTCATCAATAGGCCCGTCCAACCTTGACTCGACTTTCATCCTGTTCATGCATGTGGATCTATAAGCAGCAACTCATCACCCACAAGTGGACACATAGACCACCTTTGATAAACACGTCATGGACGCTCGTGATCTGATGAAGAGAAGTTCCCGAAGGAAATGACTTTTATCTAAAGTGAAGAACAAGTCGTTGCCACAGTTCCAAGGTTTGATTTGACATTCTATTTTCACCGAGGCACTTTTCCAATTCCAGACATTTCTTCCACAGATACTGGACTGAGTTCATGAAGATTGGGTAACAGTAGAATTGCGTAGATTAGACATTCACTAAGTTTGGAAGTTTATTAATGGCATAAAGACTGAGGTTAAGAATAGGGTAGTGCGCTGATCGCACCTGCTCGAATAGGTATACCGATAATTCCTCAACCGATTCTGAGGCATTAATCAGGACGTGGCTGGAGATAAGTTATTTCGAGTTAAAGATTGTCTTGTCACAGTTAATCAAGTCCATAAAATCTGGAGTCCCTGTTTTTTGTTTTATGAGGTACATTATGTAAATTATAATTATATCTACAAATTATCAGAGTTTATCACAGTTAAAGCTATTAAGAGGCTTTGTCAGGCTTTCAATGCATTAATCGAAAGTCTTTATTATACAGCAACTTATATATGCAAAAGATACAAAAATGCCACAGTCGTATGATCTTAATTAACCGAAATCTTATTTATCCGTGCCTGAATTAATGAGCTTCGAATGTAATTTTTAATTAATTATTATTTATTCAATTAAAACTGTTTATTTCCATTTTGCCAATATGTTTGCAAGTGACTCTCATCTCGCTTTTCAGATCGCTCAGGTTTCTCCGTTCTGAAATGCATGCATATACAATGATCGATTTCCATGCTACCCCACCATGTTGTGACTCATAGAATCAATAATGAACTAATGAATGTTAAATTATAAATAAAAGTTTGATGTCACAAAAAATTGCACAAAATGATCGTATCCCTCATGCCATGGCAAATACTTTCCAATTAATCTCAAAACTGATAGACATTTGAAGTGAAGACACGCCTATCGGCTCAAAATAAAATAGCGCAAACGAAGAAATCGAATGGAAAAATCACGCCTTACAAACAAAACATGAGGGAAGTGTGGCGACACGAATACAATGGTGTGTTTATACAGGAAAGTAATATTGCGTATGTGCGCATGAAAATTAATGCAGGTTGAAATTGAACGCAAAATTTCAGAGATTTCTAAGTCATTGACGGTATAAGGTGGCTTTGACATATAAGTTACATAATAAGGAACAATTCGTTATGTAATCCATGTAGCATAAATGAACTTTAATTAAGGTAAAGAAAACTATGGCAATTGTCCAAATACATTGAAGAACATGCAAAGGATATTATATAACAATTAAATTAACTTTATGACGAAAGCAACAATGCCGACAAACACGTTTGCCACAAAATAAACTCTCAATGCGATATTACGTGGCTGAAGTCAATGACAAATGATTCTAGACAATTTGCAGGAATTATTTTTGTGCAAACAAAACGAATTATGATTGAATGAAATTATTTCATCACCTATGAAAACATTTCTTCACCTGCACTACTTCGAGTTTTTTCTCAAGATGCATGGACAAAGATAAAAGAAAAAGTTACGCAGTACCTTTCAAACAGAACTTTCTTGGCTGTTGCAGTCGCCAGTACTCAGAGTTTAACTGCACGCCAAATTTAGTCATGTCAGATTACTTTGATTTAGCCAACTTTATAAAATTTGAATGAAGTAGAGCCAACATCCGCCTCGGTCTGACTACCAGCTCGCAACGAACACAATACTTCTTGGACAGAGGCTTCACAGGTGAGAAACTTTCTCTCAAGCGTCCGCCGCAGTAACGACCATTACTTCATCCGATCCCTTGATTGTCGTTTATACGATGATCCACTGCATCTCAAAGTGGGAATAAGAAAACATGCAAGAAAAGCGATTCAAATGCTGAATGGATGAAGAAGATAACCCGAAAGATCACGCAGATTCATTAATCAGTCAGTTGTACATTTCAACGCCAAAGACAGTCTGTGTCTCCTTTCACTGTGTGCAGAGAAAACCAGAGGATGGAAACTTATTAATTCATAAATGATGTTCGAAAGCTTTAAGCAAAGCCGCACGATGCGTTCCTCGATGTGGTTTCATTCCTGATAAGGAATGAAAGTAAGAAAGATTGGGATGAGAAGGGGTGACGGGGGATACCGACGGAAATTACTATTTTAAAGCGCCCCAAATAGAATAGAATAAATGATACATTAAGCAGATTTATTGGCACTCCACGGAAATTCTCATCTCTGAAAGATGCGCCAACAGTCTGATTCACTTTCACTTCGATTTCTTAAAATGTTTGATATCACTCATTCTTCAGAATTTGGCAGAGGTGCTAAGAGATATCAATCCAAATGGCGAGGTACTGCAGGTCCCCACATGATCAATTAGAAAACTATGAAGATTCTTTGAATACCCGGACCCCTTGAAATTATGTAAATGGAACCGAACTCGGTTTCAATGGATCCGTCCCGGTTTGGTGTACGCTTTCCAATTGCGATACACACGAATGTTCTCAACTTTTATCAAAGACTGACACTGCTAAGAAGCATTGCTACGCAGCTACTGGCTACTACACAATTGAATAGCCAATTCTATTGCAACATGACTAATATCGGAAAAGCTCCTGAAATATTCATTCCTTCATTCGCTGTTCCCGCCAAGTATTGCGCCTCCTAATCTCGTAAGGCAATGATTTGGACCTGGTCACCTCGACAGAACTTTTCGATCATCGACCAACTCTGGTATCAGAACGCTTAAGGAATGCGAAGTGGAAGAAAATGACACTTCAAGACTTCTACAAGGCAAACAGGCTGACTCAACTTCCATGACTGAATCAAAAACGGGCAGTGGCAAAACATGCAAGTCTAAATTCTCTTGGAAGCTGTACGACAAAGATAGCTGATTAAGCGTTGTTCTAGGCACAGAATAGAGAAATACAGTCTGTCTTCACATTTCAATCACCTCACATTCGACGCACAACACACTTCTTAATATCACTCACCTCTTTATAAACCCTCACAAAGGCTGCCGTTTAGCACTTACATCGACCGATAGAAGGCGCTGGACGCCAAAGGCCATGTCTTTCTTTTAATTATAACTTAAAGTGATAGACCAATGGACGGTTTACCGAGAGAGTCCTGATACTTTTGTTCTGTCTTGAACTCTTTGGAAAATGGCTAACCTCTCTCGCCGCTTGGTCAACTACGTAAATGAACATTGTTTATACTCAGAAGCACATTAGGAGCGGAGCCTTTTTTCCATGTTGCCGAGTTGTTACTTATCCCACTCTCATTTTTTTTTGTGCTGAGTGCTTAGCAAGAATGCAGAGTGTTCCTATTTTAAAAGTCTTAGGCTTGACAAAGTTTGAACCATAGTCTCTCGGGCGCAGAGCGAACACTCTACTACAAGGCCACAACACCGGTGTAAGGTGTCAAATACCATGTAAGGTAGAGATAATCCTGAAGTAGCATAAAATCCAATAGTCGCTATGCTATCCTCTGTCAATTAGTATTAATCTCGATTTCGGTCTTTGAAAGCTTGTATTCTTGCTTGCTTCTGTATCTCCACTCTTACGCCGCATGTATCGGCTCGTCAAATTGTGCTGACTTGGGTCAAATTGTATCGTTGGAGCCTCAGTCCAGCTTTTCAACAGTGTGGCATTTCTTTTTGTTCATAAAATTTGTAATTGATCAAGCTTTCTTAGACAGAGAGATAATTGCCAAAGAACTAGAGTTTTTTCAGACCTGAAAGATAAAAATTCTTATCTTCTTCCTCCTCATAAATTTCCAAAGCACTGATAAACTCTCCAACAGTGGAGACACTTGGTATCTTCGATCTCCAGCTTATAGAGAGATAATTGCC
Source organism: Prostheceraeus crozeri (assembly GCA_907163375.1). NCBI lineage: Eukaryota > Metazoa > Platyhelminthes > Polycladida > Euryleptidae > Prostheceraeus > Prostheceraeus crozeri. The sequence goes on from CAJQUW010001040.1 coordinate 228,111, forward strand.
TAGGGCTGGCATTTGTTGAGAATAAACGGTTAACTTCCACTGGACAAACTTTTGATCGCAACAATATCAAAGACTCGCCTCTTCCATTCATTCAAACGGATGATAAGATGAAGTAAAGACTCCTCTCCACATCAAACAAATACAGGATGAAGGCAGAAACGAGCTCTCTCACATACACTAACAGCTTCCCACATAGCTATCCTTTCAATTCAAGGCTCGTGTCGGAAATGACCTCGGCGTATCGAATTTTCACAACCCTCCTTGATAGCTTCTATCTCACTCCTGACATTTCTGTTGAACCTAACTCAAACTGGAAAGTATTTTTGAAAAATAGGAGTCGTTAGTTGTTGGCTTCGACCGCACAGAGGGGAAGCCAGTTGAGCAATCAGCCGTGAACTGCGCGACTGCCTCGTTAGAGATAACAGATGGGACTGTAAGGAGAAAGGCGCGAGAGCGGAATTACGAGGAAGCCAGGGAGACAAATTTTGTTAAAGATAGAAACGAATTTCGGTTGACAATCGAATACAGATGTGGAGAAAATAGAAAAAACTACAGTCTCAGCAGTCAATTTTAAAAACAACAACGTTGGAGGAAGTTTTCAAAGTCATAGATCAAATTGTTGAGTGAGAGGTGATATGTGAGAGGCTGCTTTTGTCACTAGTGAGTTGAAAGACATTCTTCACTTCACCTCCAGACGAGATAATCAACACACAGACGAAGCAATCATCAATTAAATCATTAACAGCTTGCTGAACAGCCGGAAATAATGCAATTCTATAGGCTTTTATTGTCCTGACATGGCACTAATAATCTTTCGACGTGGATGGTCTTGTTCACATGAATGGCAGGAGAAAATAAGTTGAGACCCAACTACTCCCATGCCGGGTACTTGGACGGTGGTGGCCAGATTGGATAATTGAGATGCCCTCCATAGCATCTCACATGACTTTTTCCGGTCATGCCTTACACATGGCCGAAACTCAGTTTTGTTAGGGGACTGGAATATGACATACGCAATCCTGGCAACATGTGTCCTTTAACAGGATAAGATGAAACATCTCGAATTCTTAGACTTAAGTCTGATGAATCGTCAGATATTTGTAAGCGTCTGTTGCTTTTGCTGCCAAGTGAGATACATGTGAATTCACAATAAATTTCATGCTTATATAAAATAGACAAAATACGTATTACGTTGCACTGAAGCACTGTTATATGAGAGAATCAGTAGCTCAGTGAGACTACAACATCACAGGCTTATTTAAACTTCACGCTGAAGTCATATCGAAGGAAAAGAGGCTAGAATTCAAAAGAAAAGAATTGGAGCAATTTTTAAGCAGTTGAAGAGAACTGATCCGAAATTTTCTCGAATCGAATCTCAAATCGGCAGCCGATCCAAATGATGCCAGTGCTACTGATTGCAATAAGAATAACTGTTCTCCTTATTTACGAAATTTTAATGCTTTTTCTTTCATGTAAAGGTTTCAGACGACGTCGTGTTCTCGAGTAGGTTCGAAAAGTAAAGGTTCGACACAGCAGGTTGTCCGAGACGTAGTGGGGATGTCAATAATAACTTTTTTCTTCAACATAACTTGATTTCGGATTGCGGCTGCTGACTTTATATTGCGTAAATGGTTCAATGCCATAGAATGATGGTTTAATGATGCAGAAATTGAAAGACTATTTATCACAGATTTAGCAATTCCATTCACACTAAGAATATGAAATTTTCTGTCTGATTAACAATCTGTTTTTACTATTGAGCATAGTGCTCAAAGCCAATAATAATAATGAATAATAATGCTTTTTTATTTGTGAAAATGAAAATCAGAATGTAGTGCATGGTAATACTGCTGCATACAGTACCATAAGATCATTGACAAAAGAATTTTAAGAGAGTTATCATACTATGCCACGAAGTAAGTCATTATGCACAATGGTTGAAAACACAGTAAAGCAGTTTCTACGTCTATCTGTATGCGAGTACGGGACCAAGACGCGGTCGTTCTGCATTGGCTGAACAATGGAGTGAAGAGGATGAGTCGGAGATTGCGCTGAAGAAAAGAGTCCTCTGATCATTTTCAGTCGTTTGCAGTTGCATAATTTTGGACAAATAATCCGACGAGCGCGTCGCCATAATCTATCTATAATATTCATGCTTTTGAAGTCCAATGAACCGAAGAGTGGAGAACAGTAAAGTAGAACACTTTCGATCAGTGTCTCGTACACTTTCCAGAGTTCGTCATGATTGAGAACTGGTCTTAAAAGACGAAGAAAGTAAAGTCGTCTTGCACAGCGGGACTCCAAAACACGAAAATGACTTTGCCACATGAGATTTGATGACCAAATGACGCCCAAAAGCTTGAATTCAGAAACCTTCCTGATGGGCAAGGTAAGCTCGGTAACGTCAGAGTTCTTCTTTGGAAACACAGATGCAAAAGATTTTGACTCATTGAAGGTAAGACCGTTTAAAATTCCCCATTGACGGATGTTGTTGAGTTCATCATCTGCCAAATTTGAGATGTAAGAAGGCTGCAATTGCTGTTTGACTTCTATCACTTCGCATATGTCGTCTGCATATTGCATGATAAAAGTATCATGATGAATAGGATTGAGGTCAAAGCAATATGCATTGAACAAGTAGGGCCCTAATAAGGAGCCCTGAGGCACACCACTTCCGACTTGCTTTTGATGACTAAGCGTGGACTTGAGTCTTATCCTCTGTGTTTGTGAAGCCAGGCTCTGAAGCCAAAGGGTAGACGAAGCATTCTGAGCTTTTCCAATAGTAGCTCATGCGATAACGAGTCAAATGCTCTGCTAAAATCGTAGGACAGCAGTACAGTAGCGGATACACTTGGATTGTCCAAAGACTTCGTTATACGATCATGCAATGCGATGAGAGCCGACGTGGTACTGGATTTAGGTTTATAGGCGAACTGAAAATTCGGAGAACAATGAAGCAATGACAGTTTCACAGAGTTCAAAACTTGCCGTTCGAGTAATTTACTAGGAACGCTCAGCAGTGAGATAGGACGGAGCTGATTGAGTTTCGCCGGTGATGTCTTCGGTATAGGAGTGATGATACACTCTTTGAATATTTTCGGAACTCTCCTTTCGAGAACAGAGGAATTAAGGATGTTGCACAGGGGCTCGGCAATAAAAGGCGCTGCAATTTTGTAGAAGCGATTAGGAATTCCATCGGAGCCAGTTGATTTTGAGACGGAAAGTTTGTCGAGAGCGTGGAAAACGTCTTGGACTTCTGTAAGCGGTAGCCAGTCGTTAAAATCTTCCTCTTGTTCCGGCAAAGGAAGGACGTCACGATCGCAGAAACCGACGGTTACAGCTTCATGAATAGCGTCTGCTGCTGCTTCGATGCTGTCGCAATCAGCTACGATGCAGTCAAGGGGATTTCGAAAAACTTTTCCAGTTACATCTCTGACAAGACCAGAAGTTTTTATCCTGACGCTTCAAGTTATCACTCCATGCTGCTTTACACCTCTCGATCATCTTTTTGCATTTAACCTTGAGGCTGTTAAATTCAGCAAAATCACCACTTCGGAAAGCATTCCACCGTCTTGTTATCAATAATTTAAGGTAGGGCGTCATCCATGGCTTGTCTCTTGGAGACATGATTACGATATTCTGAGGGATCAATGACAGACACGATTCTCATAAAATATCATAGCTTTAACGTCTACATCAGGTTCAAGGTATACCGATCGGAAGTCAATTGATTGCAGCTGATTCATAAATGCATTCAAATACTGAGCTCTGCAGTCGAACACTATACGCTCATTAGAATTGTCTATAGTGTCTGCTTGACTTGACTTCAGGAGCACTTGGCAGTGAGAATTGCGACGTTTTGAAAAGGGAGGTGGACCAACTTGAGCTCTGGGATAATCATCCTTAAGGGCATTACTGATATAAAAGGCGTCGAGGATGGCATCATCACGCGTTGGATCAAAAACCTTTTGCACCAGGTTGTGTGAATTGGTAATAGGGTCAACTTTCAACCGATTGAAGTCTCCACAGAAAATTATATGAGATGTAGGACTAGAATCCATGAGCACGTCAAGTTCACTAATAAAGAAATTTTGGAGTTGCTCATCAATGGCGCCACTTCTTGTTGGTGGAATGTATGTTGCGCAAAGAATGTATGTGGTGTTCCAGACTTTGAACGTGAGGAAAACATGTTCTCCAACAGGAGTGGCCAAATGTGGCAAATAGCGTTGAACTGAAATGCTAGAATTCGACCAAACAATGACTCCACCACCCATTCTTCCTTCTCTATCCATTCGAAACGAAATATAACCATCAATTTGGAAGGGCATTGGGTCATGACTGTCATTTAACCACGATTCTGTGACGATGATAAAATCAGGCCGAATAGTGGAAATGGTTAGACGTAGTTCATCCATTTTTCCTGGAGAGGCGATTAATCTGGCGTTGAACATGAGGAAACTAGGGAAGTATGTATCACGGAAGATGTCAGCTTTGGGATAACGTGAGAGCGGAAGAAGCCCTGAGAGTCACGCAGAGCCGAAAAAATGTCTCAAGGGATCCTCAGAGTCTACTAGCTCGTTGTCGCAGAAAAGTTTACCCTTATAGATGCGAACATGCGCACTAGGTGAATTTTGCTTGAGAATTCGAGGTTTTGTCCTAAGTCTTGCTGACTCCGAGCGATCGAGAAAGCACTTATCAGCGTCAAAAAAGACTCCATTCATAGAAGGATGGTTCCTTTTCTCCCGTGCTTTAGCTAGAAACGAGTTCCTTTCTTCTCTAGATTTGGTTATTATCTTCACAGGCCGCGGTTTATCCCCAAGTTTTTTACCGAGCCTTAAAACAGGTCCGGCTAACTGATAGTTACTGCCCGTGATTGTTTCGAGAATGGTTTCTACCTTTTCCTTTGTGCCGTCCGTTTGAAAAGGCATGGGTTCCTCGATGCCTCTTATAATAAGATTAGCACTTAAGTCATGTCGTGTTTGATTCAGCTTTCGCCGTTCACACTCAAGTATGTATCCTTTAATGTTATTGATCTCTTGTTCATGATAGGATTGAACAGATTTAACATTTTTGATACTCTCCTCTAATTCAAGGAGTCTTGAGCAAATGCCATCGAGTCGAGCAGTTAGAGAGCTTATGATTCTGTCTTCGGACTCATTGATTAATTTCCGGAATTCTGTCATCAGCTGATTGTTATTAGCTGCCGAACCAGATCGTGTTTGTCGTTGATTCTCTCTACGTGTTGCTGGTGATGACATAATTTATGACGTCACGACCGATCGATAATTTAGTTTCGGGCCGACAGGGAAGGTCTTAGAGAGATCGCTCCGAAACAGCTGATGAACAGGTGACTGTGTCACTGCGGCACTGCACGTTGATACAGGCGGCAATACTAGCGTCTATAAATAGCACTGAGATAGATATCCGACTTGGTCTGATGTTGCAGCAGCGAAGTGAATCGGGGAGAGAAATACGGAGTGAAAAAAGTTCGCAATTAATACGAAAAATTAGGAAATACTCCAAAACCTTTGATAGGATGGGAAAACAGATATGATGACGAGAGGGACCACGATGTGACGAGTTTGTCGATCTATTTTTTACCAAATAACCGCAGCCAGGCAGAAATTACAGACGCATTAGTAATAGTGACGCGAGAGGCTTGTGAGATACAACCGCACTGCAGCACAGCTAGAGGTGTGCAATTGACGAAGGGATCCTATCTATGTCGCACCTATGTCGCCGCCCATGTCCAAACCACCCATCCACTGTGCCAAACAGAAGCAGTACTTAGTGCACGATGAATCATCCACTACAAATGCATCTACTAAATACATGTAATCAAATACATACAACAATTCTTCTTCCACTACAAATACATCAGGAAAGTAGATAATCGTTGTATTAGATGTATTACCTTCCGTTTGCCAGAACTTATTTTTTTCAATACACAATACATGTGGAAGGGTGTGGTTGTCTCCACATTAGTATCTGCAATCATAAGATGCAAGGAAATCTGTCTCACAACATTCACGCCAAAATAACAAGATAATGGATAAACGAGGCACTTCAACGATATCATTCTCAGCACATGAAACACATGTACGTGTATCAAATCTTTTCAAATTTCATCTCAAAATGTTAAATCAAAGATAATGTCTTTCAATTCTTAATTCGTCAATGCAATTTTATGTCTCAATGATAACTATGTTCCGAAATTGAAATGCGCGACTGATAAAAAACATATTTTTAAACATGATTCGCTTATATTCGTGATACAGAAGAGGTAGAGCTACGAACACTTCGCAATGCTGATCCTAAAAGTGTCAATTCATGGATAAATATTAATCGAATTAATCACCGCGAAAGAGCGTCTGCGGAGTCAATCGATGCAATCTTTATATTGAAGAATTGAAAATTAGTTTTGATTAAGTGTATTGAGAAGATTAACCAATTGATTAATCAATTATTGAAAAATTCAAGCAGTGGCCGCCACAGCTGGAAATTCTCCGGATTTTCAAGATAGCGGGTCCAGCGAAAACAAAATGATCGAAAAATGTTTTCATACTTTACTTACTTACTTTTTCGTTTTACGTCCATTATCCATTCTTCGTAGGGGAGGCCGGTACACATCTACACATTTATACTTTTTCGAAGACCAACACCGACTTCACCGATACGAAGGGTTGAAATTTGAGGCCTAATACCAATTTTTATAATAATAATTTTTATTCCAATTCATATAAAAAAGCTGATGTTCAATGTTTCAACCTCAGTAGAACTTAAAACATGATGCGATCCGGCAACCGCGTTTGATGATTAGATTATGGCACGATGCTTACACCGCAAGTTCTTTTCTGTCACCATATCAATTTATGTACTTCTTCCGTAACACAACCGAACTCAGACGAATGAGTCTGCACTGAAATGGCTCTGCAATAGTTCTCTGGCAGGCAGACAGCAGGTTTCAATTGATACAATTTGCAATTGGCCAAAAGGTGCGGTTCCTGAAAAATGGTTTCATACAGTGCCTTGCCCATGTCTCATAAGAATATTTTGGAGTCAGCCTATCACATCTGTATGTAATCTTCGTCATGAACAACAATTCTTTGAAATCACCTGGAACATGGACAACAATCACCGGTGGAGCTTCAAGCTGAAAACGCATATAAATTTCTTAACAAGTTTCCTTCAGGCAAATCTAGATGCTTTCTGCTTTACTACCTATCGACGAACAAATGAAATGAGATTTTTATCTACCCGGTAAAGTCATCCATCATAGTGAAATGAAACTGCTTTGTTTCGGCAGTCATTTCTACGTAGGTTAATCATCGACGAATTAGAGTCAATTCTACGGATCTTCGTACAAAATTATAATTTTTAGCTAGCTTCAAGTACTTTGTTTTTCTCACAGCTTTCCGTTCTGTTGCAAATGAGACTATTAGCTCTGAATTGCGTTTGCAGCAGGACGGATTTTTGAGCATTTTTGGGTCCCAATCAGATGACGTCAGTGCGTTGCGACAACAGGCACAATGGGTTAGTGTTGGTTGGTAAGGCAGACGTGGAATGCTTGTTATAAGAGTTATACATAGTAGAAAGGGAAAGCAGAAAAAGATGAAATCACGATGTTGCTTGAAGTTTTCGGATGAACTGTTAACTACGAGTATATATTTACAAATTGTTTTTAGCTCAGAGAATTGAAGCAAAATTCAGTCAAAACGAAGGCTACATTTTCTAAAACAGTTAGAAGATAGCTTTTCATCGATTTTATACTAAAAATTGAAGCTATTCTCTTGGGATGTCGCCCGTTACACCACTGATGCGGTGTAAGTGTACACATATTGAAATGGGTGCCACGGGATAGAAGATAAATGAATATTAGCTTAAATCGATGACTAAGGACCTACGCACTCCGAATTCATACGAAATTGGTGCTGCATTAAGCAAGAGAAGATGATAGAAGTCGAAAGCATCGTGTTACATCGTTGACACAAAATCTTTGGGACAAGATGAATTCATATATTGCTGCAACCGCAAATGAGCGCTAACTTTTTCAGCATATCCTATTTAATATCACCCTACCTTGCTTTTAAATCACGAGGTTTTCTTATACATTGGATTTACTGAGAATTTTGATATGGTGTTAAAAGCAAAACACCATATGAGGACACGCTGCACAACCGACATGTCGGAATCGTCAATGAAAAGCGTCAAGACGTGCGCGCCTACCTCCTTGTTGCACTACAGACATCCTCCATTTTGATAATCCTGTGCAGTTGGAATTATGAACATTGAAAAATGGCTTCAGGACCCAAATACGTTAGGGTTTCAGGACACCCATATGTTATGAAAGCTAAAGGGTGATTAAAAAAAGTATTTTTTTAAATTCTTCTAGTACATTGCTTGTGAGAAATCAATAGGAAAGGTGAATACGTATTCTAACACATCAAATCTTGCGGTGGTATATGATGTATGACTATCATACAACTTTCACATCTTTTGGTTCTGAAATACAACTTCCTGCCTTACCATTTTGACGGAGATTGATACGATTGAGGAAAAATGTTTGATCTCTTCGATTTGAATCGTCATGTGTATATTGCTCGATTTCTATCGTCTGAATTTCCATATAACAGGCTTGAATGATGAAAAATGGTTGGAATAATCAATGAGAATATCGCACACGATTGAACAGCGTGTTTGTACTGTCATCTGATATGAGGAGTGTCAGAGGTTTGTGGATGTCAGTCGACGGTTTCGTACCGGTTTTGGTCGACATTCGAGAGCTCGACATAGAGCACCTGTTCTCTTATGGCCCAAGAACCTTTTCCCGTGTGGAAACGTGCTACTTCGCATTGCTAACTGCCCCGAGGGCATAGCCCGAGATCCTTTATCCTTATTTATAATGACGGAAGCAACAAGAGAAAAAGTTGTGATTATCATCCAAAGAAGCGCTCTAACTCCACACCGTATGATAACGACGAGCGTGGCATGTAGTTGATTTGTCTCACTACAAAATATATGTTGTGCAGTCAAAAAGTTCTTTCCACATGCATCATCCACGGTAGAACTGTAGCTGCACCTAGTACATACAAAGAATTACAATTATCGAAGTTGACATCGTTCAAGAAAATGGCTTAAGCACACTAACAGACATTCACTACCGCAGCAAAAAGAAAGGGATCGATTGCAGGTCCATTTAGTCCTGGGGCTGAGGGGGGTTGAGTGTGCAAAAATAAGTCCCCGCATTTTGACTCTTGATTCTTGTAAAGGACCCCTAGGATGATAAAAAAAACTTGGGTAGGCATTCCAGATCGAGGACCTTGACCCCTAAAATCAAAATGGCGTCCAAGATGGCCGCCACGTCATTGCTGTCATAATAACAGAGCATAGAAGTCACAAAGCATAGTGATAATGGAGTCTAATCCTAGGTTATCAGGGTCAAGGAATCTATTGAGACTATGTGCAAGCCAATTCAACCATCTCATAGTCAATTAAATGCAATATGGCCACCAAAATCCAAGAAATATTCATTTTTATGCAAGTTTGATGCTTTTGGTTTCAAAAGTACCATGGCATCGTGAAAACGGAGTCTATTTCCAGGTTATCAGGGTCGAGCAATCTATTGAGACTATTTACAAGCCAATTCAACCATCTCATGGTCAATTAAATGCAAAATGGCCGCCCCATGAGGCCACCAAAATCCAAGAAATATTCATTTTTATGCTAGTTTGATGCTTTTGGTTACAGAAGTGCCATAGCATAGTGATAATGGAGTCTATTCCCAGGTTATCAGGGTCGAGGAATCTATTGAGACTATTTACAAGCCATAATTTCGGATGCAGTTTTTGTGACAATATATATAAGACCCAAATACCGAGTGAATGTCCTGTAAATCACTCATTCGATCGTAGACATCATCCTGAAAAAATACCACAGCTTTTAGCAGTTTCTCAGCGCGTACATCTTCGCAAACTCTGAATTTATGTGAACTTCTTTTCAATTTCTCTTTTCCACAAACCGTGCATATTATTTTACTTGATAGAAATCCTTCAGATGGACGATTTCGTGCCACTATTTTTTGCTCGCGTTGTGCGGTTGCATGTGATTTTTTCTCTGATTTCTGTGTCAGATTCTGATTTTTCTATCTCTTCTTCAGATTTCTTCATTTTTTCTTTCATTCGATCTAGGGTCTTCTTAAGAGTATACGACTTATAGCATTTGTTAGTAACATGATATACAAAGTCATCTTGATTTACTTGTTCCAATCTTCTTGCAACGACGTCGTTGCGTATTCTAGACGATTCGAGAATTTTCAGTCTTGATTCTGCTGTGCTGCTAGTTGCTTCTGTTGTATTTGTCTGACAAATGATGCACTTTTTAACATCGACATGTGGCAACCCTGATTGACTTCTCTTTAGAGGAATTCCTTCCATTTCTTTCATTCGGACAGTGTGGATCCTGAAAGCAAAAAGAAGCATGGTTGAGAAAGATAGCAAAAGAAACCTAAGGACGATTATTTACAAGATAGTGAAATATTAATGTGATGCATATCAAATTTGAGCATAGGTTCTGGGCTCCCGTCAGGGAGGCCATTCCCTGGAATCTACTTCTGAATAGAAGATGGCCAGTTTGGTATGCTGAAATGAATTTCATATTAGAGGCAACAAAAACTTGAGCATAGGTTCTGGGCTCCCGTCAGAGAGGCCATTCCCTGGAATCTACTTCTGAATAGAAAATGGCCAGTTTGGCATGCTGAAATGAAAATCCTTTAGGTGTGGCAAAGTAATACACTAAAGGAGTAAATAAGGCTATACATAATGCTAAGTCTTGTTAAATGAGGCATATAATTAAGTCATACTACTTCGTTAAATAGGCATAATTATCAATGTATGTAGATATTTGGTATATAGGAAGCGTAATCAGCGATGCATTCTGTATACACATACTCGTATGATGTAAGATAGTAGCACTAATAAGAACACAAAGAATGACATCAGTTCAAGTAACGCATGAGCTGAAACAAGGAGTCTGTTTTAAGGTTTGATGGAAAGTTTTCACAAAAAAAATGACTCACCATTCCGGAACTTCATTGGAGTGTGGCGGATCGTATCGTAGATGAACTTGGCATTCTTCACACCATCGAAGTTGTATAAAAGCATTCCCTTTCGTGATGACGATGCAATGACGACACCAGTGATTGGTAGATAGTTGAGCGAAACGGTTATTGTATCAAGTGAACACAGGCTTATGAAATGAACAACTACATTTTGCATTATTTTACATCTACAGATAGCAGTTACATCTAGGATTTACTCCGAGACAATGGTCCTAAAAAACAAATCATTAAGCCGGTTCCTTACAATTTAACAGTCAGAAATAGGCGGCCATTCTACATTTATTTGACCATGAGATGGTTAAATTGGCTTGTAAATAGTCTCAATAGATTCCTCGACCCTGATAACCTGGGAATAGACTCCATTATCACTATGCTATGGCACTTCTGTAACCAAAAGCATCAAACTAGCATAAAAATGAATATTTCTTGGATTTTGGTGGCCTCATGGGGCGGCCATTTTGCATTTAATTGACCATGAGATGGTTGAATTGGCTTGTAAATAGTCTCAATAGATTGCTCGACCCTGATAACCTGGAAATAGACTCCGTTTTCACGATGCCATGGTACTTTTGAAACCAAAAGCATCAAACTTGCATAAGAATGAATATTTCTTGGATTTTGGTGGCCATATTGCATTTAATTGACTATGAGATGGTTGAATTGGCTTGCACATAGTCTCAATAGATTCCTTGACCCTGATAACCTAGGATTAGACTCCATTATCACTATGCTTTGTGACTTCTATGCTCTGTTATTATGACAGCAATGACGTGGCGGCCATCTTGGACGCCATTTTGATTTTAGGGGTCAAGGTCCTCGATCTGGAATGCCTACCCAAGTTTTTTTTATCATCCTAGGGGTCCTTTACAAGAATCAAGAGTCAAAATGCGGGGACTTATTTTTGCACACTCAACCCCCCTCAGCCCCAGGACTAATTAAAAAAACTTCGAAACCTGAAGGCAGAAATCCAGAGATTATTTTTCTAATTCTATTGCGCTTAGTCACCATATCGCTGCAAAGTAAGCAAATAATATAGCTAATATGTCTAGGTAATTATGATACTATATAGCGACCTGATTATGGGAATTATTAACCTGTGGACATAGAAAGCTACACAATAGCATGCATTATAGCCAGGAGATTGTACATTTTGAATGTCAGCAGATTTGAATGAATAATCACTTGTTACTGATTCGTGATTACAGAATTAATGAATATACAGGTACTTGTACATGAATGCAATTTGACATTTCTTTACAACGCTAAGCTTGTAGCATTCTTCCCCTTGAGGCGTCCTTGACACAGCGAAGATATTATTCATTCAATATAATTGACAACGTTTTATGGATGTAAAATCAGCATAGATCTCACATAGAATTAGTGTGGGGAGATGGTTATCTGCTTATCCCTGATAATCCCCATAGAAGCGCCATGGAAGCTGTGGGGATGACTTTAACATCCATGCCCACCACAGAATCCCCATACCCGTGGCAACTCCGCCGATACGACTCATGCTTTCCATCTTTGCAAGCAGTAGCTGAACAATATCTAATAAGGACTTAGTGAAAATCAGTATAAAATCTGTTGATATCTCATATTATCCGCAACTTTCATATAGATTGTAAAATTGGTTAATTTCAACGATAACTGAGCACATATCCAAGCAACACTCAAACAACTCCATATCCAAACAACACCAAGCAATATTCAACACTGATAAAAGCCATGAAAATTTAAGTTATGAACAGGGAATTCATCAAAAATACTATATGTGACTATAAATAATAAACCACACATGACACGAAATTTATCAATGAAATGAAATTGAATCCATACGGTGCATTTTAACGTAAGCTGAATATTCCCCTAAGCTGCAAACTTTCATTATAACAGGTGTCACATTTAATCAGGTGAATGGACATCAAAGCTAAATTCATCGATCTTAACGATCCGTGTGAAGTTTCAATCCAGGGATAAAACTCTTAAATACTTCAATTTTACAAACGACGTACTTCAAAGTACTCCCCGACTAATATTTCAGATGCTAATCCTACGTAGCATCTTCTCATGCTCTTTGATATAGTTTGCATATTTTTGGAGACGTTTAATTTTAACAGAATTAAGTGATATATCTATAATTCATAGTACACGCGAAATTGAGTAATTTGAGCAAGTCTCGTCGGTGCAAATATTGAACATTATAGTTTTCATCGAGACATGATTCCCTCAGGAGCTATATCTTAATGTATTTCGTCTCTCAGTCTGACGTAATACTCTAACGTTTCATTATTCACTTTTATACTTAATCCAGTCTTGTTCAATATTCGTGGACTTCGATGCTAGCTTACGTCATCAATAATTTCTATCAGATGTACTTCACTGTAGTCGTCAAATATTTCCACAGCGTTTCTATGTTGTTTCCAAGCTAATGCAATTTTCTGCGATTTCTTCGTATCTTAAACTTGTAGAAAAACATCAACTCATTAAAAAATGAAGAAGAAATGATAAAACTTATACATCGCTAGTAGATTGCGTGATTCCTAGTAGGAATATCAACATTGAGACACTTGGATGGGAAGCGACGACACCTGTTTCTCGACCTGTGTTGCTCATCATCTTTTCTATCTACATCACTTACTCTGTGAGCAGCTTGATAAGATCCGTCGTAATTAATGATAATGGAAATGCTGCCGGTTTACCATCAATTACAGATGAGATAGTTTCATTTTAGCGTCTCATCTCATCAGGTTCAAAAAATATCCTCAAGGAATGCATAGGTAAGAGAGACAACATCGCCTCCTACTCCTCATTGTCAGGCCAAAAGTAAATGAGACATCGAGAACTACTCACACCGTCAATTTACGACGATCCCCAGATGCAAAGGGCACATATTTCAGGAGAGGCTTTTCATAAAAACCCCCCGGTCTGCTCTATAGAAACCAAATAAAAAAATGAGGAGATTGGGCGCCAAATTTAACTTCAGCGCGGCACTTTTTCAAAATTGTGATGCTAATATTTTGAGGTTAATTAGGCGCGCCTTTTAATCTTTTCTAATTTCATATGTAGTACATAAAATTCCTGAAAAAAGCATGCTTATCATTCCGGGTTATGTGGCGCTGCGGCGATGTGCTTAAGGAATTCTCAACAGGTCGACATTGAGGGGGAAAGTGGACTGAAAACGGAGATGCGAATTGGAGTATCGGACCAACGCGGAAGCTCAGACTTAAGGGGACTTTAAGCTAGAAAATAATGAGCAAATTAGGTCAACTTATTGAGCCTGCTCGGACTGTAGAAAATATTCAGGTCTGTGAAATTTTGACAGAACAGGATCTTCATTATATCGGCTAAGTTCATCAAGCAGCCCATTTACGCAGCTCATTTCGTCATAAAACTAGTCAAGTTAATTATCCTGTGAAATCATATAACAATTGACAGATTCAATTTCCAATGGAATCAGATAACCAAGTATCGCACGGCGCTCGAGTATTGTTGAGATAGTGTTTGAAAGTGACATTCTTTAATGAAAAGCATGAGAATAATCAATTATCAAAATAAATGTGTTAGTTCTCTGTACACCGGTTATGTAGTTCAATGGGCATACCAAGTGTATTATGAAGATTACATTCCATTAATCGCGCATCAATATTTTAGTCGGTGAATAATTTTTAGTTCACCGGTTAGTTAATTTTTGGGGTCTTTCTTCCACAGAGCTAGAAACCATCAGCTAAGATGGAACAACTCCTACGATTTAGGATTTAATCAACTCTTTTTGAATTCCTTCCCTTGAAAAAACCGAATTCAAAAATTTGGGAGTTGCAAAATCCCAACTTTTTGTTCTTAATTTTCCAAATTTTAAAATTAGGGTATCGAAATTTGTATTTTAACAATACCAAAAAAATCAGCTGCTCAGAGCCAAATCCTTAAGTTACCCGGTGAAATTTTAGTGATTAGTTCCACAGCACAACCTTTTTTGATCCTGCATTATGCGTGATATTCTACCATAAATATATCGAGATAGAATAATCAATATTTTTTCCTCGATTCGTTTATGAACTCAAATTCACATCATGAGTTTTCCCAATTCATGTGCCATATGGACTCATCTTGACAGATACAGGCTGAAGCGCAGTGAGGATTTAAAGGCAGAATGTCCTTCCTGTCGACTTCCGATGACACTCGCGGCTCGACCAAAAGATCACTAGACCAGTCACTTAACTATTGTCTCACGGAGACCACACCATTAGAAAGCTTATAAAAACGTATACTCACAACTTTACATCCATAAAAATGCAAATTTTATCAAGAAAAAGAAAAACAACTTTTAAAAATGTTTTTGAAATATGTAGCTACTAAATTTAGATTATCACAACCTTCATCATGAGATGATAACTCTCCAATTGTATCGTTCAGTTAGAAACTAATTGCTTCAAAGTAAAACGCTCATGTTAAGATCATAAGCTAAAAGTTCGCATGTTATACGCCTACAAATCTAAAATGTTAATTCAGTCAATAATGACAGAATTTCATAAACTGCGCTTCTTTCACATGAATCTCAAATGATATGGAGAAAATTCGAAGATGAGAGTTCCGTCAATCCTCTGCGCATCATATTATTCAAAGATGCATCATGGCATCCATAGAAACTGTCTATTCTTGTATTATGGGTGTCATTACAATGAATGAACAAACTGCTCCGTAATCTTCTGTTTTATGAATGAAATATTCCGGACAACTCAGACTACTTCCTCTGACGTCTTTCTAAAGACAAACTTGTGAGAAAAACGGTAATATGATTAACTGATCTGTTTTCTACGCGTCAGAAATACGATTTTCATATAGCAACTGAAAGTAAAAGCTGCTCAACTGTCTTTGTTAGAATGTCAAGTCAGTGCATTGATGTGTAAATGTGTTGATAGCTATCTACTTGTGATAAATGGATGGAGGATTCACCACACTGAATGAATTAATCTGATTAAATTTTCGATTGAGGATGTAACTGATCAATATCTAATACTACTGATACTGACAAAACGACTAATGCAAAATGTTGGTAGTCATCCATGGTGCTTATAAGCTACCTATCCCCTTGGTTTTCCAATTTGTCTATAACTTGTCAAGTGCATCAATCGCCACATAGGTGATGATTGTACTTCTTTCTTCATCAAAATTTCAATAAATTTAAGAGCAGGGACATAGTATAAGCGACCTCTGCTGATCAGGTATAGTCAGTCTGAGTGATGTGTGCGAACTTTCTCTCATTGTTATAATCAGACAACTTCTTAAGCAAGGCCAAGTAGTGCATGTCAATTGTATACACACTATAAAAATCGTCATATTTTTATCTGCACACATCATATACAGTTCGAAGTAATGCCTCTAATTCAAACAAGTATTTGCTCAAATTTAATGTGAAAAAAATCTCAGCTGCGTGTATTTGAAGTTTTGCAGCGATCGAATAATTGACCATTTTAAAATGTTTCCGATAAAATTGAAAATTTGGAGAGTTCATCTACATTGCCTGATGCGATCAGATATCTACAAAAGCATATCCGTTGAAAAAACTGCAGTGAGTTTATTAATTCATGAGTAGGTGCATTCATATTTTTTTTGAAAATTGCTGTCGTAAAGTAGATCTAATTACAGTCTTTCATCATCAAAAATTTATAACACTCTTGTGATGATGCGAACAAGAACTATTCGTGATTCCAGACATTCGATTCAATTGTCGGTCAAGTCGACTCTCATGGAGTGGCTGTACAGTTCCCTTTTTCAGATCGATGGAGCAGTAGTTGTATTGATAAAACATTCAACGGAATTTTAACAGAAACAAAAAAGATATCTGTGAATGTGAAGTACACAAAGGAGCACGTTAAGACAATAATCAATAGAAAAACACTGAATTATGGCTAACTATTATAATTTTTTATATAGGCGTTAGATAGTAAACGTTTGTAGTCACAGAATTAAATATTTTGTTTATTTGCGCGCAGATGAATCTTATTCTGTGGTTGTAGGATCGCTTGGGATCTATGTGAGTAAAATTCATTTGTAATCTGAAGCAAAGAACAATTGAACAATAGAAAATGTCTATGGAATTTACAGGCGGATAGAATATCACAAACTTTCATAACATTGATTTTAGTTATAACATTTTAGTAATTAGGACATACCGTTATTATACTCTGCTGCATGATTCAGCGTAGGTTGCTTATATTTTATCATAATAGCTTCTACAGTGCTGATTTCGTGATTAGTATTGCCCTTGAACTTTATACGAAATTGCTTAATTATGTCCTGAATACAGTAGTTGCAGTTATTGCAACACAGTATTGCAATATAACAAAAGTGAAATCACATTTTTTACTAAAGATAAGTCAAATCCCCTGTTGATGTCTTGTGTTGTATATGAATTCTCGAACCTGCATGATCCGGGTAGCCAAACATACATAGGCAAAACAAAGCGAACTAAGCAGTGAAGGATCATGTAAATAATTGCAACTACTGTATTCAGGACATAACTATGAAATTTCGTAAAAAGTACGAAGATAAAACTAATTACAAAATCAGCATTGTAGAAGCTATTATTATTAAGCTGAAACAACCTAAAACCTTAATCATACGGCAGAGTATAACGGTCATATGTCACACTTACTAAAAATGTTTGATTAAAATCAATGCTATGAAAGTTTGTGAGATTCTATATGCTGATGAATCCGGAGATTGTTCAGTTGTTCTTTGCTTCAGATAATAAGTGAATTTGTTAGATGGTAGTTATATATACTGTACATGTACAAAGTATATCGGAGGACTGGGTTGTGATGTCCACGAGTCCTTGAGGTCCAGGTGTCGACCTCCATTCGGACTGCCTGCTTGGTGACGCTTGCAAGTCGTGCCTCCTGGGTGCTATCGGGATGCAGGTCGTGCCCCCATGAACACATCGATAGTAACTAAACAACCCATCGAGTCGGGCCGGTTAAAGTCCATAAGAGCCTTGTTCTAAATAATCAAGGTGAAGACCAAAATCACTTGAAAAAATTGAAGAAAAATCACTTGTGAAAAAGCTCTGCAAGATTTATAAAGAAACCTTCATCGACAAAGAACATCTTGAGCTAAATAAAATGCCCCTCAACCACCAGTATTTTGAGGCAAAAAAGAGGTTGAAACTTTTCAGCGAGAGGAAAGTCAAAGGATGGAGAATAAAAGACGTAGACGAAAATGCGCTGACTCAAAAAGAAAAAATTTTGAAAGATGGGCCAAATTCTATGAAGAACTCTATCACAGTGAAGACCCTGGATTCACTCCTCTCATAGAAAAGGAAGACGGCATCATCCCTCCCATCGTTACTCACGAACTAGAATACGCACTCCAACAGATCAAACTAAAAAAGGCACCTGGACCCGATGGCCTTACAGCCGAGATGCTCAAGGCCGGTGTTGATGCCCTCAGAGAGGCTCTACTCGAACTCCTGAACACCATCTTCAAAACCTGGAATATCCCATACAAATGAAAGAATCGGAAATAATCACGCTGTTTAAGAAAGGAGACAGATCAGATTGCGGCAACTATCGGCCTAGCTCCCTGCTAAGTCATGTCTACAAACTTCTAACGCAAGTAATCTATAACAGAGTCTCATCCTCATTCATCTCGGCTCTGCCTGAGAGTCAGTCGGCCTGTCAACCTAGGCACGGCACCATTGATTAAATACAGTGCCTACAGCAGATGCTTGAGAAGCTTAACGACAAAGGCGTCATATTTTTCGGAGACTTCAAGAAAATCTTTGACTCACTCGACCAAAAAAGGCTATGGAAAGCCCTACACGAGCACACAGACATCAATTCTGCCTACATCAACCTTCTCTCAACTGTTCCAGGACTGAGGTGCGCAAATCCCAAATTCGCACCGACATCGGTCCAACGAAAGCATCTCACGTGGAGTCAAGCAGGGAGATCAACTGTCAGCATTACTTTTCTGCATAGCTGTAATGGCTGTGTTGTCAGACATAAACGAAGTCGTCACTGTCGGAGGAAAAACGTACGCAGTGAAAGTCTATGCCGATGACATTGCTCTACTAACCACCACTACAGCCAACATGAGCACACTGTTGCAAAAGCTCTATGATGAAGCGTCAACCGTCGGCTTAAATATTGATATCTCAAAAACCAAGGTAATGCTAATGTGAGTTCACGAGCAGCAAAGGCAAGTCAAAATCAAGGGCCAAGCTTTAGAAATCGCAAAACATTTCAACTCTATCTCAGCCGAACCCTAAGCAGCGACGCTGACGACACCAAAGCAGTCGAAAGTCGCATCTGCAAGTCTTGGGGTGCTTTCCACAAAAAGAAGAGCATCATTAGCAATCGACACATGTCCATGAAGACAAAGCGTAAAACCTACGAATCCTACATACTATCAACTCTCATGTACGCAACCGAGACCATCACATGGAAACCAACCTTACCGAAGAAGATCGAAATGTTCCACAACCACATCTTGCGTTTCATGACAGGAAACAAACAACAAGATCGCAAATCCATCAACGAATTAAGACAACAGCTCACACCAATAACTGGCATCATCCTCAAAAGAAAACTGAATTGGTATGGACGAAGCAAGTTGTCAGTCAAAGCAATCATTGAAGGACTCAAAGAAGGTAAACGAAGACCCGGACGACCCCAACGGCGGTGGAGAGATGACATCAATGATTGGAGTGAACTGGATTGGACCCAATTCAATCAGCTACCTCATAATCGGGAATTATGGAGCAATTTGTGAAAGCAGCACATTCTGCGAAGGCGGAGGACGCGCTTCGAAGTAAAAAATTATAGAAACCATGATGAATTTTCTGTTCATATGCATGTGCTTTGAATTCTATCGTCATTGGGCGAAATTTCATAATTTTCTCTTTGAATATTTTCATGTTGAATATTTATATTTCATTTTGAATTTCAAGCCGACTAACAGGTCAGTTTTGTTGAAATATTTGCACTTATTCTGAAGTCGAATTATGAAACATTCTATTCAAATATCTTCTTGCTGAACTTGCTGTTGCTTGGTCTGCAAGTCTGAATAGTGAAAAAAACGAGACTTCTCACAGATTTGATCAGAAAGTTGAAGTTGAGGAACTCTTCTGTAGAACAAGCAATCAGGTAGAGAAAAGTTATTTTGGTGTGTGTTGGGTTGGAAGAACACAGAATTCTCATGACAGGTGATACAAACAGGCAGAAAAAGAAAATATATGATTTTTTTCTAATTTTTGTATAGCATAAAGCATAGTAAATCTCAAGCATGAAGAATGACGTATTATATCGCAACTTCGGTTCTATTGAAGATAATCGACCAGGGATTCTCACACGGGTGACGGTTTGTTACTTATGACTTATGGCTTAGGTCTGCTTTACACTGGTAGTTCATGTGCTGTGCAGCAGATGACGAAAATGACCTCGTTGTGTAAATGATCACGTTTATTGTAATTTCTTCTGACACAGAGCATGACGTTAGTGCTGCAGTGACAGTTCAGGTGCAGTTCAGCGATCAGACCGAAGTTTACTTCTTTGCAGCCTGCTGCAATGATAGTGTCATCTGATTGGTAAATTTTCTCTATTTTTGTTCCATGACTCACTTTGGTTGAACAGTACTTGCTGAACGCAATGTAAATTAGGTGCTGTACATGCAGTTACGTTTCATAGCTATGTCATGCTGCGTTTCAATCCCGTGACGGGCGTGTCACTCGTCTGCTGCAACTTCAGCGACTGTCAGTGTAAAGTAGGCTATATCCTGTGTGCCTCCGTAATCAAAGGCGGCTTGTGGCTGATGGCCTATTGTTTATGAATTATGGCTTATTCTGTATAGCAGCTCTCATTGAAACGTAAGTATTGGGATTCTGTTTACGGCTTATGGCTTGTCGTGTTTGCCTCCGGCCTAATCGTCCAATGCGTGGTCATCCCACAAGTTAATTAAGTTCTTCTCATGATGTTATGAAGAATATGGTGGTGATCGACAAATTCACGAACATTCCAGCAAAATCTACTTCGAAAGCTATATTCAGAGTGTTCAGAACTTGAAGAATGATCTTGATCTTCCGCATGGAGCCATTGTACGGCAAACGAGAATCTCATGATCTGCAGTATAACTCGGTTATGATAGATTCTTCATATTCGATACAATTAACTCTGAAAGTATTGCGACCAAAGATATTTAATTGTTTAAAAGGGCCCTTTATATTAAATATCTTTGATTGCGACCTTCTTTGCAATGACTTGTATTGTTCCCATTCAGCTCCTCCGTTACACAGCACTGTGGTTTTCAAAATTCGTGATTATAATTTTTCTAGACGTAAGATTAAATGATTATAGATAAACAAGCAGAAGGACTCTTGGTACACGCTGTACATGTAACTTCGGTAGCAGTCACAATCAAGATTTCAATACACACAAATGTTCACCTTACGTTATTTCTGATGTATGAAGCTCAAATCTCTATCGCACTCGGAAACTGGGCGTTTTCAGGTGCAATAATTCAAAAAAATCAAAAAAGATGACTTCCGATTGATAGATGTCGACAAGTGAGTGTTGTTTGTGCGTTAATTAATTTTTTCATGATGCATGAACCAAACATATTGAGAAGGTGTTTTTTACAGGAAGCGGTCCCCAAGTGATATTAATTCATCTAAAATTTAAAAAATATGGGAAATATCTTTTGATGAATTTCTTCCACATACTTTTTTATTCTTAATTTTGGATATGATGTATCCTTCAATACTATATATTATCACTGCTCAAACTTTCCCCGTCACCTTTACACATTTAAAAATATTTATCAAAAAATTAAGAATCGCTTGAAATAGACATCAACGCGCAACGAGACTAAATTCACATACTTCCCGACTGCAATAAAGCGACTGATCAACAAACGTAGAATAGGCAATTGAAAGAATACATACAACATAAGCTGTTGTCTATTCAGTTCGCTTCCTCGTGAGCTAGACTTTGTTTCTGCTTTAATATTCAATGATTCTTCATGTCACATAAAGCAATAGAACTGGGGAAATAACATTTCCAACAAAATCATTCAGATAGCCGAAGAAATTACCTCGGCGAATTCGAGCCGACAATATAGCACTCCTAGTGCTCAACTAAGAAACTTGTTACACCTAAAAATCAAGAAAAAGAATTTCGTATCACGCCTTGCGAATGTACTATCATCTCAGAAGATGACAAAAGAAAAAAATAGCAACACCGACTATCAAGCAATCTATGAATGTTGACACTGAGACCGATATCACGAATTCATCAGAGCTTGGATAAGACAAAATTACTGAAAATCATCGCCAAAAAATGTTCATCTCTTTTGAAACATTTTTCATTTGATCAGTTCTTCGATTTTCCTTGATAATAATAATAAATGTTTATATTTTCTATATAGAAATCAAAATCGTAAGTCACAAGTGATGGTTCGCTACAAGTCATAAGCGCACATCACTACTGCTGCAACCAATTTTATTTCATGCTTCAAAATAATATCCATTTAATTACATTAAAGGTTTCACGACATTTCGGACATTGTTATTCACTCCATTCTCAAGTGAAACATAGTTGAATTGAATGCTTGAGCTTGAAATACATGGAACCAAGTACCATAATGCTAAACGACTGAATAATGGTGATAAACTTACAGCTATCCTTCCCCTACTTTCACGCACTTCTGCTTCAAGCTGTACGGATTTGATGAGACTGATAGTGGTCTACGGGAGGAAGTTGCATCAAAACTCTCATGTTCTACCATCCGAATATATTTAAAGAGAAGACCTGATTCACTATCAAGCCTCCGACGATGTCTAAAAAAATGAAGTTTTCAAAAGCAAAGGCTTCTCGTTGTTGCGTCCTATGCCTATCTATGAATATTAACTGTGCAGGAGCATGTGCCTTTACACAAAAGACATAAGCTTCTATAATTTTAAAAAATGTCGTAGATTATCAACCATGTGCACAATGACCTATCGCAAATGTGCAAAAACCGAATTTACATGCATGTCACTTGTTTCATCAACATGAATTGACATAAATCTTTACGGGGATAGAAATATAGAGCCTCCAATGCATAAAGTCAGCATTTATTTGTAAAGGAGGAACCAAGAAAAATGCACCAACCACGACGCCGAAAAGAGCAATTTATAATAAAGGAAATGTGATAAGCTATAGATCAAATTGCCACGCTAAAGATGTACGACAGGGAGAACTAGAATCCGAAATCCCAGGTTATCTAAACCTGTCGTTCTACCCATCCGACCTACGGCCGATGCCACACGGAAGGGTCAAGACTTAACCATAACACAGAAATTGTAATCAATGAATAAATCAGGGATGCGGAGTCGAAGTCCTATCATTTTTGCTGGAGTCGGAGTCCTATCAAATGATAAGACTCCGGCCTATAACTAGACCCGAGATGTAATATAGACAAATTATTTATTCTCGTGCACATAGCTGTCACTGTCTAAATGTCAACTTTCTACGTCAAACAAAAGTACAGGGAGGGTACGTGGTGAAGTATTGGCGAGGGTACGTGGAATAATGAAAAATCCTATGATTTGTTTTTATTTTGGGGTACACAGCATGAAAAGGTTGGGATCCACTATTTTTAAGTATTGTACAAATAAGTTGTCATTAGACATCATTACATATCATTGCACAAATTCATATAGCCAACTTTTGAAGTCAGGTCATGGAGCCGCTCACACAAAATATCACATAACTACATTGCAAAATCATCAAATGATGGGTCCACTAATATTCAACACATGCATACCAGTACAATAGAAATGACCGGAAATATGTCAGAATACAGTAATCTGACGTTTCTCAGACAAGTATGTAGACCTAGGTTTCATTTAAAACGTTATACGCTAACCAATAGGTCAAATACATAGGGTTAATTAGTTTAAACTCTATCAAGTACTCTACCCTCTAAGCAATTTATATTATTGTTTAAACAGGGGGAAACTACTGCTACTGAAAATACGCTATGGAATACCAATTAATAATTCATGCATCGAGAAGTACAAAAAGAGAATTTAGCAAGCTACTCAGCGAGTGAATTCTGTCCAACAGAGGTTGTCAGAATTGGTCGCTTCAATTTATGTACTTAGCGGTATTAACTATCCTGAACGCTCGTGCACCTGATCTCCATACCATAGATAAAGGCGCAGGTCTGTTATCCCTCATACTCAAACTGAATCAACATGTCAAAATCATTAGTGATGCCAGACGTAACGCCATCAAATAATCCCGAATGAAATGAAGTTGTGAAATGAAGACTTGATGAAAAGATAAGTGAGAAATTTAATCCTTAAGAGGACTGATCAAACGTTCCCTACAGGTGAATGGAATAGTGTCAAAATAACAGATTCTTATTCAGGAAATAAAAGCAAAGAACTATAATCAAGATTGGAACTTAAATATTAACCTTGAACTCCTGAGGTCATCAGCAGAGACTAGGGTAGGGCGATCGTGTTTCGGTCCCTCACCTCTGACACCTTCGGTCCCTCACATCATGTTAGTCATCATCAAATTACTTTGCCTGCATATGATGCTTCGTGTTGCGTTCATTTCTTCGTTCTTTAATGTTAACCGGGATCTGGACTGGGTTGGGTGTGGTTCTGTGGGTCTGGGTCCAATATTTGGACATAATTATCATCTCTACATCAGATATCTTGTGATGTGCCTATCTAGCCCAATTTACGATCGGACTTTCTATCCACATGTTTTATTCAGCCAGTTGTAGATCCATGTCAATACCATATAAGTTGTCACGAAATAAATGCGCAAGAATTTAAAACAGTCCTTTCTTTCACAAAATTTAAGTAAAGAAAATGAAAATAAACTCATATTAATTATCTTGAGCGTCTTCGATGGCTCTAATCATAAGATAACGTCTGATTGCAAAAGGACTCTAAGTAATCTTACACTGAAAGTACATATATTCAATAAAGAAAGATATTCAATAATCAATCTCCATTCAGTTACACCATAGAAATTTATGCCAAGTACAGTAAACAGTATAAATCAAAGACGAAAACAGTTCAACGAAAGTTGATTGACTTCTTAAACCCTTTATTTTCATCCGAAACATCTTGCTGCCATGAAAATTCAGCTGAACAATATTCTAAACCGTTTCTCTCACAGACAAAAGATCTTTCCTTCAAATTCCTATTATCCACAAAATTGCACATCCTGAGAATCAATTGAAATATAATTTCAATCACTCCCTTTCTCTCAAATATTAGCCGCAAAGTGTCTTTCTTCATAGAATTCAATCTGTCTTGAGCCTGCTCATCGATTCAAACGACTTACAACATCAAATCGCTTGCTTCTTACATGTCAAGTTCGAAGATGATTGTATTGTAAGGGGGAGGTTGGATGACCTCGTGTCTGATCATTTTCTGCCTATGAAATTCTGCGTTGATTGCTATTATCAACGACGCAATCACTGGTAAAGGAAGTACAGAGGAGATAAGAAAATTATACAGTTGGAGGTTGAGGACTGTCAACTTTAAGAAGAAAATTAATTCGCAGGTGTGAAGAATAAAATCAAATGTAAAGTACAAAGACAGCTCTGGTTAAAGTGCATGTTGTAAAACCATATTTAAAAGGTTTCCTGCCTTCGAATGTTGTTCAAAATAATTGAAACTGCAGCTTTTTTCTGAAGCCAAAATTCAGAATTTCAAACGAGGAAATTTCAGGAATTATAAGTTATCTGCTTAAGATGAAAGCAAGTTATATTCCTTCACATCTCAAGGAAGAAGCAGATTCTATGAAACCAGAAACACTCATGATTGTTGGGGAAATATCACACGTTTCCAAAGAGAAAATGTCTTCGTGTTCATATGATAAGTCGGTTCCACGCACTATGAATCAATACAAATAAAAAATTTGCATGTGCACTTTTATTTGCAATTTCTGGGGAACCCCCTCTTGGAAAACACGGACCCCGTCTGCAGTAGCGATGTCGACATCTACCAATATATTTTGACGGCATTGCACATGTAAGTGCTAATGATGACATATTCTATAAGCTAAATTCACAACTCATTACACATTGAATGTACATGCACATATAGATGCACGTTCTCCTGCACTAAGTAAGATACTTTTGAAGAACGCGGTATTGGAATTATGAATAGTCGAAAATTACTCCGACATTGGGAATGATATCGTGAAACAAGTTACCGCATAATACAATTCCATGTAAATACAGTTGTTGTTACAAAAGGGATAGTGAACCTTTTGAAACGGTTGTTCAAGACGAGAAAGAGCTATTTAAAGAAGAACCTCATCATAAATATTGATTAAGAGCCTTATTCTCGTATATGGCGCTTTGATGCGAACTCGTCAAAATCCTTATAAAAGGTCTAATTTGAAATTTAACTTTAAATTATCTCCTTTTAAATAGAAAGCTAAAATTACAGCATCGCATTTTTGATGGACCACTAAGCTCTGAGGAAGTGGTACCAATAGTCAACACCATCACGAACTTAATTCTTATAGTCCTTTCTAAGGCCTATTTGTGCATATTTTTTATGTTTCACATCATTTGAAAATACAACTGGGCTTCCACTCGTTTTGAAATCTCTGAAATCAGGGCATGAATTAGAGAAGGCGGTATATTCATATTTCTGCTGTTCGTGCACACAACTGTGTCTCACATAATCTCCCTCTCATTCGCACGCACATACACACAAGTAAGCGTGAGTTTAAAGCAGTTGATGTCTTAACTCTTGTGAAATATTGTTTCTTTCATTTCCTCATAATCCTATCTGCATGAAGTGGCTAAGAAGTGTCAAGTAAAGGGTTTCTAAGCACATTACAAAATAGAGAACATGTCACACTACCGAGGGGAAAACCGACTTAATCAAGACGCAATATCTCTCTAACAAGACACAATATTAGAACCAAGCAACTGATAAGACAGAAACTTCAAATCTGGTTTTTGGAGGAGGGAAGATTTTGGATTAGCAGAGAAAAATTGATAATCGTGTACTAATTTCTGCATGTCTTAATCCCTTCAAACTACGTGTCATCACGGCTCTTCGAAAAATCCCCAACAATGAAAACAAGACACGTTGTTTGTGGACAAGATCGAGGTGTTATTCCGCTGAGCTCGACTTCTATAATTGATCAGCAGTCACACGAGAGCTAACAAAATTGGACAACGACACGCCATAATTCCTCCACAAATCAATAACAATTCGGCTCAAAGTCAGAGAATAAGAATAGTTTCACTGACAATCAATAACTTTGACTAATTGGAACATTACGATCATATTGACGAATAATTTTCCCCGGGATACTAAGGAAAGTGATTTTATTTCGATATGTTGCCTTTCCAACCCCATTGACTCACAGCGATAGCTAATTAATGCGAGAGACATGTTGCAGCTATTTACACAACCGAAAGTGTACTGACAACTCTGAGATTCACAACACTTTGCAGTGAATGTCCTGAATATTGTCATTTTCCTCACTCGTGCAATTTTTAGCCTTCAAAGTCGAACATCAAAGCAAGCCTTTCAGACACATACACCACATGCTTGTTGATACAATAAATGGACAAATGAAGGAAACTGAAGAAGAAATCCAAGAGTTTTCAGGGAAAGTCACCATGCATCGAAGTTATCTGAAACATTCACTGTCTAAAAATCCATGGAGAACAATTGCGTGTAGGTCACACATATTTCTAAACTGGATAAATTCCAAAACATGTCACTGATAATTATGACAATCAGAAAACATTCTAAAGCAGTTTCCAATAATCAATACCTGAAACTTATCAGATCGAAGCTTTCAACTTATTGTCAGCATAAATAATCGAAACCAGTTAAGTTATTCTGATACTTGCAGATTTATAGATGTGAATATTTAGCCCTCTATGTAGAATCAGAAAATTTGCCACACCTGCTGATGATCTAAATGCGCAGTATATGTGAGGGCAATTAAACTAGCAAATTACCATTTATTGATATCCCGCCATACGGTGATACATGCATTTTAGTGTCAAGTATCTATCTGGAAAAAATAGAAATTACCAGAGAAAACTTCGACCGGTTGTTACTATTTAGAGCACTTATGACGAACTAGAGATTTACATCAATTCGCTAGGAGAACATTTTTTATCACGTATTTTTCCGGTTTCGTTACAGATATCGACATCATTTTCTGTGGTGATCTATGCAGACTTTGGACTATTCCGAGAAAAATTTGTCAACACTCAGTACTTCAAAAAAACAAATTAAAAATTTTTCATTTTTTCCCAAGGCACATTTAACTCAGATGTAACTTCGCAGTTGTGGAAATATTATTTTGAGATTTTTAAAACATACTTCGAAAAAAATTTTCAAAAAAATCGGAAAAACGATGTTTTGAATGATTTTAAAATTTGTGATGTTCCACACTTTTGTCATAGCATTAGAAGCCATAAAAAGTTTCTCGCAAGATCCCTCCAAAGACTTGAAGTGAATGAATTCAGTACTCACGTTCAAGCTAAGGGATAACTGGAGAAGCAAGCCTCCCTTGATACTTTAATTTCAGCCAAAACCACTATACCATTTGGCCATTACTTACTTACTTACTTCCCCTTTTTTTTCGTCCTTGTCCATGTTGAACGGGGTCAGACAGTTGTTGCTTTCTGTTGGCACACTTCCACTCCTGTTGATCGTAGACCATTGCTGGATTCAGGTCCAGAGTGTGAAGATCCTCGGAGACGACTTGCGACCATGTTTTCCTTGGTCTTCCTCTCGACCTTCTGCCTTCGACCTCCAACTGGAAAGATCTTTTCATCCAGTCATCCTCATCTCTTCTCAGAATGTGGCCATCACCGCCGTCTTCTCCGTAGAACATCGGAAATACATTCCAGGTTCATCTTCTGTATCCATCGGCCAGCCTCACACCGCACATTCTTCTTACCATTGTATTTTCTGTTCTTTCAATCTTCATGATCTGATCACTTTTCACGGCCACTGCCTGACTCCCGTAAATCATCGCGGTACACACACAAGCAGAATACACCTGACCTTTCATTTTCAAGGTGGGAGCTTTGGATGTCAGGAAAGGTGCATGTTCATGGAACTTCTTCCATCCACACCTTTCTCTCGAAGTCACTACAAGGTCGGATCCACCTGCGGCACTGAACACATCACCAAGGTAGCAGGACTTAACTGACCTGAAACGCTCACTACCCACACTCCACACTCAACTCATCAAACTCACTCGGAGGATCTACCTGGGGCCGTCCTGAACACCTTGAACACACAAAATGAAACGCAGCTGCGTTTAAAGTTCCCTTCACACCACTACATCGCTTGTGGATTCGGTGGTCGCACACGCCGCACTTGATGGAATTCGCGCCCACCCCTTGTCTGCAAACTCCGCATGGCCACTCTCCAGACTCTGCTAGATACCAGATACGAGCACTGATTTTCAGAAAACTTTAAAAATCGAAGACCTGTCGGATAGCCTGACGGTTAGGGTTTTAAGTTCAAAGTTCAGGGCAATGTCCGTCACAAAAGTATGGTAATTTTGATTACAAAATTATTCTAATATACATGTGCATACATGCAAGTCTGGATATTTAAGTTTTAGCATAGAAAATTTCATTTTAGCCAAGAACTTTAATCTGCGTCCCATTGGATTAATTGTTTTTCTTTGATCGTGTCTGATAAGAAGAGGAACCAGGTAGAACTCGGAAGACGTGCAGATTCATAGTAGGCATAGTGTTCATCATTCTGTGGGTCTCATTTTCGGCCTCGTTCCCTACACAAACTCGCTTTGGCTGCCAGACATATGCACTTGACTGTCAAGGTTTGATAATGCACCGCTCTTGTGAAGACACATGTTTGCATATTTTTTCATTTCATACCTTTTTAGAAGCTATGTGCTCACGACGCAATATATCTCACAACATTGTGCAATATCTGAACATTGTCATCTGATAAAATAATCAGGAAGCCAACAGGTTTTTCATATAACAATTTATGCCATGTCAGATTTCTCACTTTTTTCATATCACAATGAAATTACTATTTTGTTCTCACATCAAACTTTGCTTGCATTGCTCTCAAATCGCTTTGATTA
The DNA here is from genome assembly GCA_907163375.1 of Prostheceraeus crozeri. NCBI lineage: Eukaryota > Metazoa > Platyhelminthes > Polycladida > Euryleptidae > Prostheceraeus > Prostheceraeus crozeri. Next base: position 258,345 of record CAJQUW010001040.1, read on the forward strand.
TCCATTTGGTGTACATGTCCATATTGCCTCAGCATTGATCACTGAAAATGTTTGCTTCTTAGGATCCAATAATGTCATTTCTGTATCCACAATTGTACATTTAGGTGACATGGCCTTCATTTCAGCTGCGTATATTTGACTGCCCATGAACAGTCGAGCAGATAATCACGTCTTGTAGATGTACTTGTCCTTTCGGTTTGGAACTACCGCAACCATGCTGGCAATGGACTGATCCAGTAAATAAAAAAGCGACAATTTTATGAAGTTCACAAAAATACTGAATAATCAAGCAAGTGGTTCGCAGTTGCACACTGTGAACTGATTACAGTACATGTTATGTACAGCTCGTATCATTGCAAGCTTCTCAAAATCACTAGTTTTCTACCAGTCAATTGCCACAGCTCGAGCTCTGTCCATAACCCGCAACTTCTCTTTCTCTACCTTAATTTTCGCATGAAAAGATTCGGTCGGTGACCTGCGGACACTGACCGCAGAATAAACTGCTTGTTTCATCACATTAAAATTTGAGGTGCCTCCAACCAAACGGCTTTTATCCAAGACCCTCACTGATGAAAAATATTATTAAATTAGTAATGAAGAATAATTATTTCGACGAATAGAAAAGCGTGAATAAAACTGGTTTGAAGTTGATATCGATATCTGTGATACGAATTGACTACTTGTACTGATAGAAGAGCCAGTCAAAAGGGAAAAATTAAGATTCCATGTGATTGATTTCATATTACACTAAAAATTCATGCTCCACATGTGGAACACGGAATTCTGGTTTCTCTGTACAGCACAAAGGCCTCAGAATGTTCCTGGATATCATCCGTTATACACGCCGTAACATCTCATACGTGTATTCTCATCCTGAATGAGTCTACTGCGTCCGTTTATTTGACCACATCTACGAGATATCGCGAATAAATCAGCTTAATTGCAATCCAATCAATTTTGATTCAACCTCCGTAAAGAGACGGCGATGTTATTGACAAAATCTATGTTGAATCGAATCAACCTTGATTGCTTAACACTTCTATCAAGCAAAAGCGATTGTCTGATTGTTCCCAATCACATCACAAGAATTCGTCGAAGGCGATAATTTTCCTACACGTATTTCCTCGGAAGAGATATCACCAGTATTTGGGAAACAAGCAGGAAAACAGCTTCAGAGAGGAAACAAAGAGTAATTTTAGTAGAATGACCTTGAGTGGCCACGATTACGAAACTAAATGAGAAATGAGAAAATTCGCGAAATCTGAGACTTTAATGATGAACGATCGATGTAAGTTCAACTGCTTATATAATGTGTCTTATAGAAATAAGTCAATGCTATCTTTCAAACATGATATCAAAGCCAATGAAGTCCCATTTTAATAGGAGTCATCATTTCTAGAGCGTCGGGTCGGGTTTCATGAATTCTGAAACCAGATTTGAACTAAAAGACAACTCGAATCCGAAGTCTTAAGGACGCAAATTTCTAAAGGTCTAGAAACACGTTTCGTGTTCAATAGACAGGTCAACTTTCAACGATCAGGTGCATCCAACGGCGGCGATTTACAGGTCCTCATGTCTCAAGATAATCCAAGTTTATTACTCAAGATTATTTGTCAGCATATGCCCTACATATTAATCCTATCCATACCCATATCTGTGACGGTGACGATTGGACTCTCTACTCAATTTTTTGCGTATCGCTGTGAATCACATGAAATTGTCAGTAGAACCTATTTTCTTTATTTAGTGTTTCTTTTGCACCTACTAAAAATTAACTAGTCGTCAGCTTGTTTCTGTTTTTTTTTAAATTTTGTTACCTTGACGCACTTTGCTACGTTGAATTCAGAAACTCTCCTTAGTGTTTCATTATCATCTTGAGCATTTCGTTTTATTCGGTCCGGACATCAATCTTCTCATTAGTTTCAATTCATATTAACTCCACGTTGACATGAACTGGAGTATAGAACTACGGGTAGTGGGTCTTTCTAAAAGCTTCTTACAAACTAAGGAAAGTTCCTCATAAACTGAAAACAATGAGGACCAGAATGAATGATATTTATTATCAAAATGTCTAGCATGACTTCACTTTGCAATCAACTTGTCAGTTGTTTGGCAATACAAATTTGATAATCAATAAAATGTTCACACTTATCACTTAGCAAGCTCGCGGTCATGAAAGTTATATTTAGATCATTCTCAAAGCAAGAATTGATAAACTTTGAAAGGACAAATTCAACGCATGCACGATAGGAACTGTTAACAGTCAAAGACGTGTTTGTGTGTAATTATTGCTTCTTCTTTCTGTTCTGTATTCTTCAAATGTTGATCGAATGAATTTTTGTTGAGGTTCAACACATGAAAGCAATGCAATGCAAGTTAAAATCTAAGTAAATTCCTTTATGACTTCATTTGCAACTCAGCCGTTTGTTTTCACAAGAATTTCACATCTCTACTCATTAAGTGAGCACACTGTTTGATGAATTTCTCAACGTGTTGGAAGCTACGTCAGATTTTCAGTACAACGTTTTTAAATAATTGTCACAACAGGAGAGAAACACGTTCGTAACACGATACCTTTGTCAAAGGAGGATTGTAAGAGAATGTCATAGACGAGCCATGACTGACAATTGATGAGTAAATGACAGCATTACACTCGATGCTTTGATCTTAAGCATTGTAAGTGATAATTCAACTTTCGTTACATATCTTCGTCCCACTTTCATTCCAGAGCCCTGCAAGCAACAGCTGCCTCACAAAAATGTTGAAGAATCTCAATTCGATTGATTATCGTCGGCAGGAAATTCCAAAATATTATCTTCGAACAGATACTCGACGACTCAAGACACAAAAGCAGTTTTCCATTAATCATCAATGTCGCAGTTACTGTCTGCTATACACTGGCTAGACTCGTGGCTGAGAGAGCTGTTGAACATGTGACCAAATCAGCCTGTAACAAAAGTTGGTCAATTTTGTCTTCCTTGAAATGTGTTGTCATGCAGCCGCGCTGTACAGCGCATCTCAATTGGACTCAACAAGTAAATAGTTAGCTCAGTTGGTAAAAGCGATCATGCAAATTGGCACAGTAAGTAGAGCGAGCTGAGTTCGACACCCATCACCGACACTTTCGTGAAGAAGATATCAAGAGTCCCACTAAATGTTAGCACGAGAGATTTGAAATAGTTGGAGCAAATTTCGAAGACATGACCCATGGATATTTGAAATGAACTTTATTCAACAACTAATTATGTACGGCACTCAATAAGAAATCAAGAGGGTGAATAGAATAGTTAAAAACTGAGTTGCATCCTCAGTTGAATAATGGGAACAGACCTGAATAGCTGCCACTTCATCCAATGCCATCATGAGCAAGCCTGGTTCATATCCCTATCTGTTTTTTTTATACGTATACAGCTATGCATGGAGTAATTTTTAGATAACCAGTATATCAAGTTAATTTCTGCGGGCATTCGTTATATCCAACAATCGGGCTGATAGTGCATCTCGAATTTACTCCGGACATAGATTCAAGTTCAAAAAGGTGCATTTCTGCGTGATGATGTTGAGAGATGTGAACCAGGGAAGCTGATGATTCCTGACAAAAATGGCAGCCATTCAAGTATGTTCCCATTTTTCAACTGAGGTTGCAACTCAATATTTCATTATTATACATAAATCATGTTTGCAAAAAAACAGCTTTTACCAACTATTACGGGCTCACTTACTGATGACATGTCAGCAGTGCATATATACAAACATAGAAATCAACTTAATATGCTAATTTGCTAATTACGCATCTCATCAGATGGAGAACTTCCGACTGCGTCCTTTTCAATCCAAAAAACAGGGGCCGTCTGATGGAGCATAAGAAAAAAGAAATTCGACTGCACATCAAACAAAAATTCATAGCGGAATACAAGCGGAATGCTGGAGGATGTGTTGGACTACATAACATTAACATGTTATTATCGCATTAAAATCTGAAATTACATTGGCACATCTCTCTGTTGCTTCATCAAGAAGGAATAACTACTCAGCGTTTTTATGTTTGGTTGGTATATACAGAAGGGCCCTTCTTCTGTACAAAACTAAGCAATGAATATAAAAAAGAATCAAAACTCAACGTGCTCAAGTGCTGTCAAAATTTTCACACTGAGGCCTGATAACGGGCAATGCAAAAATGATAAAATTACATCTTTGTGAATAAGCAGATTTATTATAACTTGAATCATGACGTACTGCAGGGTTTTTTAATCGGGTCCCTAGTATAGAAAATCGCGTCTCTAGAATTCGAGAAAAAGTCCCATAGGAAAGATGTGTCTTGAGGCTGCAGTCACCCACTTGCGAATTGTCTGGACTGGATAATTGGAATATCATTGACAATAGACTTTCTCCATTTCTTGACATATTTCCTTGTCTCTTGCCCAACTATAAAAATCTTAGGACACTTTGATACTCGTAACGTGACAGCTGACACTCAGTGAAGACAGCCGCCATGATGTCAATGAAATGAGGTGAATATAACATACTGGACGATCACGCATCTATTCTATCACACAAACGAGTCTTGTGGACAGGAATCGATCGCTAGACGCTCGCGGAACAAAGAAAACGGCGCAAAAAACCTAGGTGGACAACGACGAGAGCTTCGACCTCGAGGGCTATGCCGAGGTAGATGCATCGTAGCTGTGGCACTCGTTTGACGATGTCGACTTTCTCGATCACGCTGCCGCTACATTCTGGATGTAGATGAATGGACTTTTATAAAGAAATAAATCGTGACAGCCTACCCCTTTTGTTTTCGAATCTGATTTTGTATTACACATGGTGTATGTGTAGATGCATGTATAAAATGAAAATGATTAATTAATCTTTACTGTAACCTGGGCCGCATCTGTAGTAATACTGAGCTAGCAGCACGTGATGTAGGTAGATACTATGAAGTACGTGCGTGGTTTCAGGGAATGTCAACATATAAAATATAGATCCGATCATAATCATCCATAAAATAACAAAGCTGAACATTTCATCATCAACGATGGTGCTCAAAAGATCTCTAATTATGAATTTTAGATGGAAAACGCTCGAGTCCTACAGGGTCCATAAAATTTTCATTAAAAAATACCCTTACGAAGTATATTCTTGGGAAGACAATGATGAGAGATTATGAAATCAAGATAGCATAGTCTAGTAGGCTTCTTTGCGAGTGTTTACGTTGTGATTGAGTGAGTCTCTTGTGAGTGAGAATGAATGCGAGTGAGTCTGCTGTGAGTGAAAATGAATGCGAGTGAGTCTCCTGTGAGTGAGAAGAATACGAGTGAGTCTCCTGTGAGTGAGAAGAATACGAGTGAGTTTGCTGTGAGTGAGAATGAATGCGAGTGAGTCTCCTGTGAGTGAGAATGAATACAAGTGAGTTTCCTGTGAGTGAGAATGAATGCGAGTGAGTCTCCTGTGAGTGAGAATGAATGCGAGTGAGTCTCCTGTGAGTGAGAATGAATGCGAGTGAGTCTCCTGTGAGTGAGAATGAATGCAAGTGAGTTTGCTGTAAGTGAGAATGAATGCGAGTGAGTTTGCTGTGAGTGAGAATGAATGCAAGTGAGTTTGCTGTGAGTGAGAATGAATGCAAGTGAGTTTGCTGTGAGTGAGAATGAATGCGAGTGAGAATGAATGAGAGTGAGAATGAATGAGAGTGAGTCTCCTGTGAGTGAGAATGAATGAGAGTGAGCTTGCTGTGAGTGAGAATGAATGCAAGTGAGTTTGCTGTGAGTGAGAATGAATGCGAGTGATTTTGCTGTGAGTGAGAATGAATGCGAGTGAGTTTCCTGTGAGTGAGAATGAATGCGAGTGAGTCTCCTGTGAGTGAGAATGAATGCGAGTGAGTCTCCTGTGAGTGAGAATGAATGCGAGTGAGTCTCCTGTGAGTGAGAATGAATGCGAGTGACTCTCCTGTGAGTGAGAATGAATGCAAGTGAGTCTACTGCTGTGAGTGAGAATGAATGCGAGTGACTCTCCTGTGAGTGAGAATGAATGCAAGTGAGTTTGCTGTGAGTGAGAATGAATGCGAGTGAGTTTGCTGCTGCTTAGTTCTTGATGTGAGAGAGTAATAACTCTTCGTAAATAAAGCCACCCGTGTGTTCATCTTCACGACTTCGCTAGGCTATCTCCCTGAAGTCATAGTCCAGTATGTAGTGTAGGACAGAATTTTGAGTTTACAGAATATTTTCAGATGCATGAGATTCGAAAAATGTGATGAAAGCATTAAGGGCGAAAGATAAGACATAAGAGTCAATAAATATTGAATTCATGGATTGATAATCCATTTATGTCGCTGTTAGCTTCCACGTAGTCATGACAAAATAAATATCTTAACCCAACACCTTTACAATTCACTTGCTTTCTTCTCTCTAATTTCTTATCTATCCTTAAACTGTCATCATCTTCATCTCCAACAACAATCGATAGCAACTTTCTCTTCCATCTCATATTTCAAATTCAAACTCGTATTCCAAACATCAGACACCTACCGACCTCTCTACAAATCCTCACAAATGCGTTCTACCAAACACACACCGCGTATCAAGGTCTCTTCTATGCCCAACATGTTCTTACTTCGTCTAAATTTGCACTTGCATCTCCTTACTCGCTTTATCTTCTCCGAATCTCATTCAATTTGTTCATCGCGTCTTACTGTCGCTGTTATCGGCGGTATCAAAGCAACGATTTCTATGCCCGACAAGACTGAGTCCACCGGCGGACAGTGGCGATGACCAAGTGATAAATCCCCAAGTCAATGACCAAGTGAGAATAAACGAGAAATATTTTTCAGAGATGATAGCAAGGATGCCAAATTTGAAATAGAAAGAGCTGAGGACGTCTGGCAACATTCATTGATTGCTTTTGCACCTGAAGTAAGCTGAAGTTATGGTTGAACGTGCTTCAAAGTGGAAAGCTCGTAAATGACGATTTAGTTTCGCATGGAAGAATATGATTGATAAACAGAGAAAGGCTTCTTTTAGTAAAATGGCAGCAATTTCTGTCTAGTTGCCTCATTGGCGAGACTGATACTTTGAAACTTTCAATGGGTGAGCCAATATCAACAGGAGACGCTCATAAACTAGAAAATTTCTTCCTGTTACATCGTTTTAAATCTACATGTGCTGTAGTACATCAAGTCGAGGATCATGACTGTATAACGAATACCTCGATCACTGTTTTAATATGCATAGGAAATGGGGATGCCAACAGATGCACGGATTATCATGTGACACTAAGTGAAATTGTAGAGTTGAAGGAGAGTCGATTCCGTGGTAGTGTAGTGAAATAAGTTATTTCACTGTAGCGTAGTGAGATGCGAGTTAATGAACTGCAATGTAGTGAAATGGGAGCTACTAGGCTGTTGCGCAGTGAGATGCCAGTTATTGGATTGTGGCGCCATGACATATGAGGTACTGGATTTTTTCTCATAGCATTTCGAAGGAAGAGGCTTGGTTGCGCAATTGTGAAGCGCGAGATGATTGGCTGCATCCTTGTCAAGCGCGAGATAATTGGATGTATCATTGTGAAGCGCAAGATGATTGGCTGTATCATTGTCAAGCGCGAGATAATTGGATGTGTCATTGTGAAGCGCGATATAATTGGCTGTATCATTGTTAAGCCCTAAGAAGATGTTGCATCAATGTGAAGCGCAAAATGATTGCCTGCATCATTGTGAAGGCTGGACAACTTTCACTTGCTATGTTCAAATAATTTGCGAATGTCCCGTAAAAACAGTTTTCATAAATTTACATAAGCAAATGTTATATCGCATGTCATTGTATGACATTTATCAACACGGAAACTAGAAAGAAGTTTCTTTAAACAAAAAAAATTTCAAACAAGAAAATTCTATTAACCCTAATCAGAACTGCACTTCATTTGACATTGGTCCGATATTATCTGACCATCTCGAAATTCATATAAGTACTCACAGGTCTATTGTTTACGCGTTCATTGGAAGAACGTATTCTCCAAGAGATCTAGTGCACCTAAAGTCCTTTAACCTCACATGATATGCTTATAGACAGTGTTTCTACGCTTACATCGTGATGACAATGAAACTAAGGTTTTATCTTCATGGAGCAAAAATAATAATATGTTTTCAGTCTTTTATCTAAGTTCACTTTCCTGTCCTAAGGCATTTGTGTCGGTAATGACTCGAGATTCAGATGAATCATATTACACAATAATCACTCATTAATGCAATGCCTAAAAGGTTTAAACACATGTTTAAGCACTTGTAGCCCAATGCTTTTAGCCAATGTAACGCCAACTCAGTCTTTATTGCATAATTTCTGGCTCTATCAATGTTTTTTAAACAAGACGATGTTTGTAAACAATTTGCAATTCTAAATGTGATTTTTATTGATGGATTGAAAATATTCGAGAAAATGTCATTGAAATATTGAATGACTAATAAATGCCACACTGCTGGACGTTGCTAGTCGCACTATTAATCAATCTCAACATAATGAAATGCTGATTTCAGATATTGCAATTTCAGGAGATGTCTAGATATCTATAAATGCAGCTGTCAAAATTAGGCATCCTTGAACAATCCTCTTAAAGGACTTCTTCGAAGTGTTGCAACATCGTGAAGGTCAAGTCTAAAGTTTTAACAAGAAGAGTATCAATAGTTCTTCGTCTACCTTATCAATGTATCAATTCAAATTTCAATTACAAATGAGGAAGTATCGATTGAATCTTGTCTTGTACAAGTGAGAGTTCAAATATTCAATTTTTCTCTTGTACAAATCTTTCTTTTCCAATTTCTATCAGTTTCCAAAACTCCAGTGTCCTCATCCGTAAGGCAGCTGAAAACTTCATCCACAAAATATAATGTTGGACGGAGATAAGATATCAATACGACGCAACACTAAAGTCGAGAGGTTATTAAGCCTCTCTTATTCCTGCTTATCCAGATTTGAGATTTTCATTTTACGACACAAGATAACATTCAACAGTTTGACAACACTTACAAAGAATAACAATCGTCGTATTTACTGTATCAATTCATTAATTTAATAACATGAAAGGAGCTCTTGAGAATTATAAGATGATCAATTTACAATACTTTGAATGTTCTGAGGACAAGACTTGTCGATTAGAAAAACTTGCTGATGAGTATAAGCCTTCCTTTCCGAGAGAAGCGTTTTGACTCTGAAGTTGAAGGGGTGCTTACAGTGGTGGCCAGTTAAAAAGCCCATGTTTGGCTTGTCCCCTGAGGGGAACTCAAGATGCATAATTTTTGATATTGCCCCGAAGATATATCAACCAACGTTTTGTTGTGACTTTTAGTTTCTAAATCATTATAACAACAAATTAGTCCTTGGAAGAATTTGACATTTAAAAATGGTTATTTTTGAAAATCAACCATTTTTGTCAGTTTCTTACAAAATTAGGTATCATTGACAAAGCAGAAATGAGGCTATGATTAATATTTCTTTTCATCCACGAATGCATCTGTGTTATAGTTGCATGAATAATAGTAATATAAGCACTGCTCATAATAAAGTAGGACAAAATTTAACTATAAACAAACTTAAAAATAAACAGATAATCATGTCTGACAATGTATGTGATGCATCTGTTGATGTGGAAGTGCAGTTACTGCATATTCTGGTGTTAGGATAGCTGAGTTGGTTAAGGGTCGCGCATCGGTTCGAAAGTGCAGAAGGTCCAGGGTTCGAGTCTGTCCGCCTCGGGAGTTGCCACCGCTATCACTAGGCCCCATATGGTGAAAGTTTGAGTGCGTGCAGGCTGCCCCACCCCCTGTCCTGGGTGTGCAGACATGAGTAAAAAACTTTCCGCTGAATATATAACTGGCATAATAGTAGACAATGTATGATTTACATGATTTTCATAATTCTTTATTTGAGTGGCATTCCCCGCGAGAAAATAAGTGGGTATGAATCATAGTATGATTTTACTATGAATTTTTCATACGTATGAAATTTCAAAATTTTCATACGGATATCATACTAAAAAATGAGTATGAATTTTTCATAGTATGATTTTCATATGATTTTTTCATACTATGTTTTTACTATAAAAATGATATGATTTTCTAATATGTATGAAATGTTCAATTTTCATACGAAAATCATACTAAAAAATGAGTATGAATTTTTCATAGTATGATTTTCATATGATTTTTTCATACTATGTTTTTACCATAAAAATGATATGATTTTCTAATATGTATGAAATGTCCAATTTTCATACGGAAATCATACTATAAGAATGAGTATGAATTTTTCATAGTATGATTTTCCTATGATTTTTTCATACTATGTTTTTACCATAAAAATGATATGATTTTCTAATATGTATGAAATGTCCAATTTTCATACGGAAATCATACTAAAAAATGAGTATGAATTTTTCATAGTATGATTTTCCTATGATTTTTTCATACTATGTTTTTACCATAAAAATGATATGATTTTCTAATATGTATGAAATGTCCAATTTTCATACGGAAATCATACTATAAGAATGAGTATGAATTTTTCATAGTATGATTTTCATATGATTTTTTCATACTATGTTTTTACTATAAAAATGATATGATTTTCTAATATGTTTGAAATGCCCAATTTCAATACCAATATCATACTATAACTTAAGTTTATATATAATAACATACCCCAAAAAACGTAGCCTATATGCGTTTTCCACTCTCATTAAGATTCATAATTCGTAATATTTCTAATGATTCTTGGCACGAGATTTCAATCATACGAACCACCTTAGTGTGAAATTTATGTAGGGGTAAATCATGCCTGTGAAATTCATTGTTTGGCCTTTGGGTGGTAGACATGCCAATTATTCAGAAAACCTATGACTTTGGATGGAGATATGAACTTCGGGTAGGCAACTTACTTACATGATTACTTGATGACCGAATCTCAGCTTTCTGCTTTTCGCGATTCTTGTTCTAGTTATTCGTACATACTTAACATACTTAACTCCTACGCAAAGCTGGATATGATTGTTTCGAAGTGAAATTTACAGATGATTTTATTTTATTCTGGCTACTGTATTTTTGACGGTAGAGCGGTTGAATATCTTTACTATTCGCTGACTTTTGCAGGTGAATCAATCAGCTTGCAGGTTAGTGAATATGAACCGTTATATTTATTATGTTAAGTTACTAAATGACGTTCTCAGTCAAATGTTTGGACGAGATTGACCAGATGTCCAAACATCCACAGTCGACATTCAAAGCAATTCGTAAAGCCATTAAGGACATATTCCCCGTGGAGGAGTTATGTACGCAGACTCCAGAAGGTCAAGGAAGAGAAAACCGCGATCGAATGGATGATGCTAAACTTAAGGCCGTTCGAGGTAGGCTACTTGTGCTTTACATAAATAATGTATAAAGTCGATTTTAAAATTCAATCGAATCTATTTCTATAAAATTTTTAAACATTTTGAAAATTCAATTATGAAAATTTGAAATATGGTTTTCATAGGAAATTCATAGAATATAGGCCCTGCAGCTTTCAATTCTTGTCATGATACTATAATACCTCGAAAATGCAACTTTTACATTTCTTCACTTCAGAACTTGTCACATACGTTCTACATACAACCTGCACAAGAGCAACTGTCAACAAGGTGGCGCGGCAGATCAACCAGGAATGCCGGACCAAGCGGAAGATAAAAGGGCACCAAAGACCATCATCCAACGAGATGACCAACAGGAATGAGTTGTTGACATTGTTCGAAGATCGTTAGCGGATAATGGAATTGACATTTATTCCATAATTTCATTTTTAACTGAAGCTGCAGAAATAATAATGATAATGACCCATGGACCATGGTCTACGTAATTGAATGGTTGTTGATTCGTAAATAGAAATACTGCTAGATAATGTTACAACGCGAAGCTTTCTTCTTTTATCGAAACATATTCAGGACAGTCGTGTTCCCAATCTGAGGACTACCAAATATCTCACCACAAGTATATTAAGATTTTATGTAAATACAAGAAAATCTTTGCATGTCTATCTGCGGCGAAAAGATACCCACAAGAAGGAAAATCACATAAGTGAAATGCTTGGAAAAGATAAGTTGCTTATTTTTAAGTATGAGATTTCATTGTTTTGAAATAATCCATGAAAATGCGTTAATTTTACTTAGGCTTATGTACGCCTAATTATTTGAATAGGGGCTAAATATTGTGAAGGTTATGGCTACAACCTTCAACTTTGTCATTAAACAATAAAGGGAATGTTCGAACATCAATATTTCATTAAAGAACCCCCTGCCGTAAGATAAATTACAGTATGTAAGAATCATACTAAGATCATAGTGTTGTGAAATCATACTATGTTTTTCGTATGAAAATATCATACTATGATTATACTGTTATTAATTCATACTATGTTCTGTGTATGAAAATATCATACTATGATTTGTGTGCAAAAAAGGTTTCACTTTCATACGTATGATCATAGTATGAATCATACGTGTGAAACATACGTATGAATCATATGTATGATCATACCCACTTATTTTCTCGCGGGTCAGGAAGGATGAACTAATCCAATGCAGTCAAAAATACTCCAAATATTAAGACTTTTTCAAACAAAAACCATCAAAACGTATCGTTTATCAAAGTCGTCTGCAACCAATTTTCAGCAGATACTCAACAGATAGATTTTTGAATAAAATGGAATTCAAATTTTGAATTGCTATTTATAGTAACCGGATGACTGTTTTGGTAAAAAGAAGTAATACCAACATTGAAACGAGCACATGGCAATTACGTTGTATTACAGTTTTGGGAACGACCGAAGAAATGAATATCAAAGTTCGGAGCTAAAAATAGCACGGGTAAAATATGGCTGTGGCAATCCGCACCATCATTTCGCAGTCTCTCGAATAAAACGTATGAATGCAATTTTACACTGTGACTGATTTTGACGTGCAATGTATAAAGCCTACCGGGCTGTTCCTGTATTTGCATGCATACATGCCTCGCCCAGTCAACGAAAACAAACTGCTTGAGTGCAGAGTCAAGAATACTTCTAAAATGCAACGTATTCCAACACTGCAGCTGTAAAAACTGAATTCGAACCTACTAATCACACACATGTACATGTAGATGCTTTAAAGAACTGCTAAAAAAACGATTCCGCTTAATGGTGTTGCTACTCTAAGCGTTGGTCAAGACCTTATATTACTACAGTAGCCAATGTAAGGAATGGTTTTGAAAGGTAAAGACGGCAGCGCCAGGCGCCTAGTATTGGATTGTAGACAACTGTGGAGACGAATTTCAAACGTGTGGAAGTGACAGCGCGGTCGACAGACATAACTATTAAAAAATAGATGAATTGAGGTGAACAAATCACTTTCGAACCTTTGGCGGCAGAAGCTTCTGATTTTTGAAGATGCACTTTTAGAACAACACACATTTCCTAGGAAATCTTTTATTTACATCATTACGGATTAATATTTCCATTGCCAGACATAATGCACCGAGCGTCGTGTAGTGGGAGCCAGAGTTTTTTCAGCTTCTTTTTCCCGTCTGGTTCCCCGAGCATCGTAAAAATATCCTTCTTTAATAATTGTCTTATTTTTTAATACATGTTAGAGAAACTCGAACTCAAAGATGGGGAAACAGAGACTTCATCACTAAGTTTGGAAAATTGTGACTTGGCTGCGGGGCTGCATTAGGAAGAGCCAAAGAAAGAAAAAGATTGCAAGTTAGTAGTAAATTTCTGAGAACATACACTAGCTATCTTCTTTCATGCAGGCAAAATAATAGTCCATGAAGACATTTGAAATTTACACCAACTATGCGCAGTGTATGCGTTTACAACAACTGCTCTAATTAGAAAGTGAGAATTATTGTTAGCGAAGTCTAATACAATGCATCATTCGAATATGGGCGAGCCATCTTTTTCAAACTCTCGTTTCTTCGTGTACGATCATCTGCATGATGGAATATCATAACGTCTTCTCTTACAACATAACTTGAATCATAATTCTTAATATAGTACTCGCGTCAGAGGTGCATTGCGGCCACGCCGTTTTAAATTGAGACCAATTTTGTTCTCGGATTTCTAAGCTTCATATAAAATATGGCATATAAAAATCTCTAAACAGCAACTTAATTGCTGGGGGTTCTCAAGCAGGACTCGTTTTGACTGCAGGGTGTTCTCTCTTTTCGCCAATATACGTTTGTGGGTTCGCTGTGATATGTAATGAAAGCTGTAATTTCAATAAGCTGTTAGCATGAAACATCGGAGTGAATGTGACTATTGTATATTTGACAGATATATCAACTTTATTTATTTCTTTTGGATATCATTGTGTGAATTATTGCAGTGACTAACTTGAATCGCTGTGAATGTCATTTGCAAAATTAGGGTCATTCTATGCAAACTGATTATAAAAAGATGTAAAATTTTGACATTTTATGACAGTCAATAACCAAAAATTCACTTTAATGGTAGTGTCTAAGGGTCTGTTTTCAATAAAACAGACACCAATAATGCACATGAAAGCTGTTGCTGAATATCGATATCTTTCTTAAGGCATATCCTAACAATTAGCAAGCACCATTTGTCGCTCGCCATCTGCTTCGTTACGATTATCGTCAACTCACTAATTATAATGGATCTCATGCTTCAAAGCTAGATGCTTCGCATTGGATGCACATGGTAAAGGTCATCTACTACATTTCTATTCGTCTCATTGACAAGCCCAGCTATAACTCTGTTCCTTAAATGTTCAACTGATATTATCAGTGCCTCATAATCCATCTTAATTTAGGCAGCTCAAATCTCTGCATAGTCCTTCATGTTCCTTTCCTACCTAGTACATTCATTCGTGTCATATTATCAAACTATAAAGGTATGATTCAGTACGCTGCAATGTAACCTAAGATTTCATATACCATGTAATCAGCAGAAAATGCTTATAAAATGAAGTGCACTCTACGTCAGAATCTATTAAATTTTCAAATTAATCAGCTTAATTACATTGAAAAGTGAAAGAAATAAATGATGTTTTTAAGATTCTCGCCAATCCATGAATTTTATTAGCACGAATCAGAATCCTATGATCCCACTCATCCTTCCGTTGTAAATGACCGCCTTCTGTGCCACGTAATCAATTTTTCAGGAAATATTGTAATGTGTTCTCTGATCGCGTGTTCAGGAAAATTCATGTGTCCTGAGATATGCGTCGCTTCTTTCAAGGAAACAGTACACTTAGCTACACTATTACAAAGATGTGCATTAAGTGACTTGCGCGGATGACTTGATGGGGCCAAATTCTGGAAAAATAAGCTAAGCATTTTGAGATTTACAATGAAAGTCAAGTTTTGAAGTAATTGTTTCCTCATCGAGGATTTGGAAAATGTGGCTGACTTAGACAATCACTTTGTTAGAGAGATAATACAATTTTAGTCCAAAAACCTGAAGGACGATTACCAAATACACGTTTCAGGGATTGACCACACGACCATTATTAGATCACAAATTCAAACATTTAGCCACTGCACCTTGACCAATCCAGTTCAAATGTATCAATATTAGGTAAAAGTTTTTATCAAGTACAGAATGTTACGTGTCAAGTAATTAGCATCTCATTCTGTACCTGACGAAAACCTCTGCCAAGATTACACACTTCAATAGACAAATCTTAATCTCATCAAGCTCGAATTTTTACTCATCTGCTACTTTGCTTGCAGGCTCGCACATTGTCTCGGTATCTTCGTGACATGGATCACGAAAATTCGCATTTCAGACTACACCAGAAGCTTTATTCACCGACAAACTAAATCCGTGCCGAATAAATCATTTTGTTACATGCCAAACAACTCTTTGAATAGGATCAATGACTAAATAAATTTCTCTTTTCAACATGCGTAGATTTGTCATCATGAACATTTCCTTGTCAATTTATCATGGTTGATGTACATAGAATTCTCTCGTAGTCGATTATTGAAGTTTTCACTGTCAACCATATCAACCTCATACACTTCTTACGGAAAACATTCTATGAGATGAAACTTTGAAGAGAATCAATTTGACGTGCTCGTTTTGTCTGATAAGTTGTTCTGCCTGATCAAAAGTATACCCAAAATAAAAATTCAAGGAAAATTGAAAGAAACTGGAAGTAAATTGAGCGGAGTTGAGGAGAATCTAAATATTGTTTTGTCCTACAATATACATGCACGAGTATTTCAATAAGCATATATAGATTACTTTCAGGCAAGCAAAATGATTTACAAGCAGTGTATAATTCAAAAATGCAAAGAATGGAAAATTTCATTTCTACCAAAAACTTCAATCGGCGTCCCATTGTATCAAGTTCTTTTTCATCCTGTCCATCAAGAAATGGAACCAGGTAGAACTGGGCAGACGCGCAGATTCGCAGTAAGCATGGCATCATTCCGTGAATGTCTCATTTCTTACCTCTTTCTCTGCAGAACCTCGCTCTGGCTGCTGAACTAAATCTACATTAGTCCTTGAATTTTAAAAATCGAACTATGGAGACAAGATAAACTAAAATGAATATCACCAAGAGAAATAGTACACGACAAATAGTGCATACCTGACTGAGATATTTACATATTTATCTGAAGAACATCATGAAACAAGTAATCTGGCAATTCATAAATCTCAATAATAAATATCAAATCTCGACAGACATAACCACCACGAGACATGCCTCGGCCTGTCGTGGGTAGGTTTGAACCAGAGACGTCGGAGCTAGAGGACGTGCAATCTTACCCTCTAACCACTCGTCTGTTGAGAGCGTGAACTAGCCAGGAAAGCACTGCTTCAACGCAGGCACGTGGAGGGCGGATTGCACTCTGCAACCACTTAAACCGCATCCGAAATCGAGAAACATCACAAAAGTTCAAGAACAGTGGAACTTGAATTTTAAATGCATGCTATTTATTAAGATGAAATACAGCACACGACAAAAGTGCAAACCAGACTGATATCATGATATTTCCATATTTATTTGCAGTACATCACAAAAATTCGACAAAATGGAGCTTGAATTCAAAAATACTGTTTATAAATAACACAGACATCTAAAAGTACAAAATGAATGCCACGTCAGAAAAAGTATATTCGGTCATACTTTGCTGACAAACAGCCTGAATCAGAGAGGGATAAGTAAATTTCAATGCCATTCAGATCGACAAAGAGTGAAAATTATATTGAAACAATTATGACATCATTTCATTAGAATATTCAACTTTGGTTGAAATAATTCGGTCATCAAATAGAAATCACAGGAATGAACGAAGAATTATTCATCATTTCCAAGGAAATGTTTTCATCAATATCCTGTCCCATAATTCCTTGGTATCCTCAGATTAAACTTCTTCCTCCAAACTTCGTCACAAAATTGAGCATAAAGTCTCCCATGGACACAGAAAATTCAGTTAAGCGAATATTCTACCATCTCTGCCACTCTACGTCATTTCAGCTTCAGGCGTTTTCTTCATCTGATGAGAAAATCAAAATCCGCAACTCGACGAAATCAGAAACTAAATTTTTCCGCCTAGTCAACTGAGCAGTAAATGATATGCACTGGAGCAAATGACGCTACCAAAATCACAGATACTATGTTAGACTGAAAGTAATTAAAGAATCCGCTTCCAGTATCATTCAACTTGCTGGCAATATCTCACAACAGCAAGATCAATCAAACATTGAAGCAAATCAAATCAAATCGGTCGCTACAGCAACAACAGAGCGAAATCTCAACAACTGCCATCTCCTTGACCTCAAAATCTGTCGATATCAAACAGCAGTCTGAGAATCAATAGCAACATGAGAGAGAGAGATAGGGAAAGAGAGATGGAGATGTGCGGTCATCGACAACTCACTCCCTATCGTTGACCTCCATCGATGCTCCTTTTTCAGATATCAGCGTTTTGTATTTAAACAGTGAAGGGATTAATTCCTTTCTGCGTCAATACAAAGGAACCTGTTTCTCAGTTAATTGAATTTTCCGTTGGAAACATTCATGTTAGACTTTGATAACGCTGTGAGATAGTACTTTAAGTTTTCCTCCTATAATTTCGGTAGCTATCGACCGATGAAGTTGACTTCTCATGTGTCACTGAGGTGAAAGCATGGTTTCTGTATTACGACTGGATTTTTCTGAAGAAGATATCACAGTCAGTGATTATAGTCACAAAACTATAATAGTCCGGTAGCCAGAACGAGTCTATGCAGGGAGCGACGATGAATGATGTACACCCTATGCCTACTATGAATCTGCGCATCTGCCGAGTTCTAACCGGTTCCTCTTCTTGTCAGATACGATCAAAGAAAGCACATGTTAATCAAATGGAACGTAGATTGCAGCTTTTGGAAAAATAAAAAAATTTCCATGTTTCGCTTATTTAGTCTAGAGCCATAATTTTTGACATGGAATGTATTCAGGTCATTTCCTATGGAATGCAAGTCTTATTATCATGTTTCTGATCGGCTATGTTTGCGAGAATGTGGTTAGATGTGGACAAATATGCTCGAAATGCTTGTGTTTGCGAACATTAGGAGGCTTGCCAAATCTGAAAGTTTAATTTCATAGACAGACTTGTATGGACACGATAGGAAATGACATGTCAAAAGGTACAACTCTGCGGTTGGTTCTTTTCGTATAATCGAGAAAACATGGAAAATTTCATTTTAGCCAAAAACTTCGATCTGCGTCCCATTTTTCTTTGATCTTGTCTGACAAGAAGAAGAACCAGGAAAAACTCGGCAGACGTGCAGATTCGTAGTAGACAAAGGGTGTACATCATTCTATTGAAGTATCGCTTTCGGTCACGTCCTCTGCAGAAACTCGTTCTGGCTGCCGGACTATAATACCATTGCCATGACTGAACTTGTTCAGGTAAGGCATTGAAAATGGAAAAATATTAAAACTGTGCTTCAGCTTCAGTGTGAAAATGATGAAGGGGAATTTGTACTAAAAGTAGCAAAATAAATCAATTTAAATGCGTCATAACAAAAATTACTTGTATTAGAAATTAGAAGCTTGGAGAACAAGACCTCGGATTATCGGCAAATATCGGAAATACGTCTGTGTTTATGCCGAATTCATCTTATTCACTTATCGGACTTCTTCAAATGTCAAAACCAGCAGTTGGCAAAATACGCTCATACTAACTGCCAAATATCTTCACTCTATCCCTTTGTTCCAACAGAATAATTCCAAGTAGAAGATTTTAATTCCTCTATCGCTACGCTGCTCCCGCGCTTGAATTTTGTTATACATGTACTTGTTGATTTCAGATTAGCAATATTTTTTATGCATGTATGAAACCTAGCATAAGTCGAAAGTGAACTTAATATAGAGCTTTATAAATCACAGTGAAATAATCTCTATAATTATTGCTTCCACAATAAAGTTTATGCTTTCCGATGAGTGCAATATTATATATTTCTATAACAGCGGCTAATATTTATTAAACAAACAAAGAAAGATAAGAAAGATACAAGCTAAAAGTTGGATGAAATCACAAAAAGATACATGAAAATAATGCGGCCCACTACCTAGTGAGAAGGCACAAATACCTGACATGAAAACCTACAAAAATTTCAATAAATGCTCCTTATTCATTATTTTAAACTCCCAGCCATCACCGACACCATTTGATCGCTTGTTAATTGCGATGGCATAACTTCTCAAAAAGGGAAGTTGGGATTCTCCCACAGATTTCAGAAATTGTATCTGATAATGTGGCTCCGGCTTGAATGGCTAATCGGTAGACCAGTCTGTGGATCATTTCCATTGCTTCATCTCCAAAACCGCCGTATGCTGTGATGGCAAATGGAAGGCACGTCCATCCAAATTCCTTCCGGATCGTGCATAGATAGACATGTTGATCTCAAAAAATGAAGAGATGATGCTAATGCAATGAAGACTGATACTTTGCACTTGTTGGGTAAATAACTATTCTTACTAGCTAAAGACATTCTCAGCTAGGCGTTTTGTAAATGGAAAACGCTCATTTTCTTAGATTCGGTTAGACTGTGAAATCAGCCAATTCATAGCTATTGAAAAGGTCTTGCTTTGGCAACTCTGTGGTGACATCATCAATGAGACAACTTTAATTTTGAATTTTATCAAGTTTCCATGAATTTCATCCATTTTCATACATCATGAATCATCCAAAATCATCCATAAAGATTGCAAGAATCATGACAATTACATTTTGGCCAATAACTAACTTTTAAGGCTATAGAAACGGTTGAGCTTGGAGATTGGGCCTGGACGGAAAATGCAACAGCAGTGTCGTTTCAATTTACCTCACCAAAACACAAATGGCTTATTTTATAATTTTGTTTATCCAATGCCTTGTTGTTAACTAGCATTTCATGCAAAAATATTTGATTACGTGATGAAAAGTTATTTAAGAAGAAGACTGGAAACTTTGACTTCTGAGAAATCGGAAAGCTTAGAAATGAGGAACATGTCTTTATTATCGAAAGTTTTCAATATTATTGGTTTGATCATCTCCCCTCTTACCTCCATCGCACAGCTTTACGCTTCTCAAAAAACAACAAATTGTCAAACAAAAAAAACCAGGACCGAATTCCGCACCCAATACGAAAAATTTTGTGAACCATCAATATGACTGACAAATTCCTTTCGTTTCAGATTTGGTGATGTCTTATTCCTGCCGGTCTCAGATAATAGGTAATATCGATTAAATTGCTACTCACCTCAATCTCCCTCCTCGAAGCGAGAAGATCCTCACTAGTGTGTGTTTCACCAATGTCAGTGATTTCTTGGTTGTCGGATGAGTTGTGCTCCCCTCGCTGGATGACTGATGAGTGAAAGCCGCCTGAGGAAGTGATACAACCTCCGTACACATCTTCTTCACTGGCGAATGTCTCGTCTGAAAATGGACAAGAAACTGAGGAAATGTCCGCCCACTGATCTCCTACACAAACACATCAGACAACAATTGCAGGAAATAATTGTTTGAATAAAAGAGATCAATTAACGCCGAGATAATCTTCCAATGTCAATAGTATCGAAGCTCACACAGCAAGTCGATAACGAAGTAAACTGTGCTGAGATTTCGAATGAGTGAATGAACAATGCAACCCAAGAGTGAAGATAAAAACTCTTAATACTAATGTTGATACTTGGAACTACAATAGTACCTCACCTAAGAGTCGGATACATCCTTTACCAAGTTGTTACTAGTATTTACACGTCTGTGTGTGGTACATAAGCGTCTAAAATGACATACGTCACTTTGCGGCATTTGTGTATGCGGAGATAATCCCACCAAGTCAATAAGCACAAATTAAGCCAATAATTTGCTTACATAGGCCTACTTGGCGAATTAAGTGTTTTCCATTTCTTCACAAAATGGCTATTGGTGTCTCACGAAATGCCTTTCTGATCTCAGCTCGTGAAATGGAAACAAAATACGGGCACCAATTGACTAAATCAGGCGCCTACTTCAGACAACATTTGGA
The DNA here is from genome assembly GCA_907163375.1 of Prostheceraeus crozeri. NCBI lineage: Eukaryota > Metazoa > Platyhelminthes > Polycladida > Euryleptidae > Prostheceraeus > Prostheceraeus crozeri. The sequence continues at coordinate 279,866 of CAJQUW010001040.1, forward strand.
CAAATGAAGCCGATCGTGAATTTGCATGAAGTCAGTGGTATGAATCGGCAGAATGTAAGCAATAATAAAGTTGCTATTTGTTTGATTTCTCAAGTAATCCATGTAAAACATTGAAGGGCAGAACTTTTCTTCAGATGAAGGTACAGTTCTGTTTACTACAAAAGATAGATTCAAAATTTAAATCATAGGTAGTGTTCCGCTGTTTTCCGAATTTGAGGGACGAATATAATGAAGTGGCAACCCGAGGTACCGGAAAATCAGAGGAGGAAGATGTGTCAAAGACGGGCACACTATCGAAACTTAGAAGCACCATGGCGGTATGTGGAGCAGGCTGGAAAACGGGGCTGACTGAGCAGTTTGCATAATGAAACTAGCAAAATCCCACTGTGCGACAAATATTAGATTTTCTTTGTATCAATCCTATCATAATATCATTTGATAGAATAACTTGAACTCCGGCAAACTTAAGCTGCTGATCCTTCTAATTATCTTGCAAATAAAAATCTCAATTCAAACACGATTACACTGTCGTAGCTTACCTTGAAAATCTCATCAAAGTTGACAATTTACTGGAAGATTTGTATGTCGCCAATTCATCGACTTTATGAGCTATCAAAAGTCTTTCAAAACTATTCTATCTATAAATTATATTCAATTTTTTAGCATTCCAGGACTGCGTGGTTCTCCTATGTCAACTTAGAAACTAGCAACGTGAATCAGGGACAATCCTACACGTAATTTGTTTCCATCCGAATCTAATTGTACAGATATCACAACCGTCTTCCTGAAAGTCTTAAAACTTTGGTGAAGGGTCGACCAAAGATTGAGATTGATCTTTCTTCATGAAAATCAGTTTCGCTACCGGAGGTCATCGAGCATTAGCTCGGCTGCCAGACCGAACTTCGGCAGCAGGCAAGGCCGAAAATCAGACATTCGTAGAATGATGCACTGCATCAGAGTCGGAACAGGTACATATTTCTTGACAGGTAGCAGAATACCAGTGACCGGTTCCAACTCAACACTATATATCCTACTACAAATATTATAAGACTTTATTGTGTGTCTGCCAAATTCTACCTAGTTCTTCTTGTCAACCATGACCAAAGAAAGGTATAAATTAAATAAAAAGGAGATTGAATCAGCAAAACTAAGGTTTTTTACACTTAAGATAAAGTGAAGAGAGCCTAGAACAATACCTTTTGACACTGAATGTCTTCAGGTGTGTATGACTTTATATCATACTTCTGATCGGCTGCGTTCACGCATGTGAGAATGTGGTTACATATGACTGATGTTGTGTTTGTCGACATTTGCAGGCTTGCTAGATCTGCATGTGTTTAGCTTCCTGGATGAAGGTACATGGATGAAGAGACCTGAAGATTTTCCAATTTCCGAGACTTGGTTCCGAAACTCTTCCTTAATCAGAGAAAGCAAGGAAAATCTCATTGTTACCGAAAACATCAGTCTGCCTCCCATTATATTTACATCGCGTCTTCTTTGATTTTGTGAGTCACCGAGAGGAACCGGGTAGAGCTCGACAGACTCGTAGATTCGTAATCATGCGAATACATAAAGTGCACATTCTTCTGTGAAAGTCTCAATTTCGGCCTCGCTCCCTGCAGAAGCTCGTTCTGGCGGTCGGTCTGCGTCGTCTATGTAAAGACATTGTATACAGTTTTCAACTTTCCATTCCTGTGCAGAAACGTTCCATAATTTGATTTATCAAATTAAACAATATTGTCAAAGTCAATAGTAATGACTCAAAGCTGACTGCGCAAATACAACAATAGCTATACGGTTTTCGTGGTTTCTTACGAGGCAAGTAAGGAACTGTTGACCTCTGCAAGCATTACCATGATCATATTGTAAGCAATGAGCGTTAAGTGACAAGCGAAGGTGGCAATATTGTGTCCACTTACACAGCTGGTATCCGAAGTTTCAACTTTCTTCTTCTCTGTCCAACACTCTATATCTGCATGTAACAGGGAGTTAACAACAGCTAGTTACAAGTAATAGTCAATATTGTGAATACGCTAGCTCTATCACACATGAATCCATAATTAAATTTAATATTGAGTGTACCGAATAAGTGAAAAATGAAATCGCCATAAAATAAATCGAATTCCTACTACTTGCTTAAAAAGTCATCCTGCAGCAATGATGGAATATACTGTAAAATAACAAACTTTCACGAATTTCGGAGGGGAGTGTTTGGCGAAAATTTCTTACCATAGATATTGAAAATGTTGAACGACAATGAACTCGCGAAAACAAGTTGCCGTGTGTCCACGAGTCGACAGCCGAGAAAATGAGTGCCGCGAATATTTGTTGTTTTGCAGTAAGCTGAATCATAAAATGTGATGCTCTCTGCATTCGGATAATTCGTCAGTTTTGTTTCAAAAGGTTGAATCTCGATTTTTGCATTTGTTGGTAAATTGAGAACAGAGTGTTTTACATGAAACGTTTTGGTTGCTATTTTTGTGCAGCTCCTTAATTTTTCATCATATTCTTGATATGTCATAATCATTAGCGTTGGCATTACTATCAGACTAAGAAATGAAACTTTCATACAAAACAGAGTATCAATAATTATCGCTTATTGAGATGCGACCTATTGAGTGAAACGTATTTGCGCCATAACAATGCAGTTATACATGTAAGTTGTAGGACAGTAACTGTTACGAGGGATGTACTTGAGGATTTCTTTTGACGAAAAATGTCTTCAGATGGAATCGCTCAGCGATCAAGCTAACAATTTCTCCTGTGAATGCAAAATGTAAATCTCCGAAATGAGGACCTTCACTCCTGTACGTCGAATACTTCTTCATTATTCTAAACAAATACCGAAACAAAGACTTGCCGAAATCACACAAAAAGACATGCTTTCCAATCCTTTTATCCCACTACACAAATATAGTACTACAAGCAAACAATTTAAGACAACGTTAATTGATTTGCCATTAAAGTAATAACGCTAGTAGACTAATGTTTAGTGCATGTAAGATTATGTTAAATGTCTTTTCCACATTTTTTTGCATGACTAATGCTTCACCGCGTTTGAACGATTTCGGTGCGACATGACTGAAAGCCACTTCTTCGGAAGAGTGAAATGACCTTCAAGACTTCTATTTATATCAACATGTTTTTTCCGAAATAAAATGCTCGCAAGTTTCAGCGAATCACAGCTGTGAGCATTCGTTTGGTTGATATGATGTTTGAGTCACTGATTTGTTATTGGAAAAGTAAATCCAGGATGAAATTTTGTCGAAAATGAATGATTTCATAGATAGATTAAAACCTACTTCGTTAAAGAGTTGATACATGAGTTAATGAATCCAACCTACACAACGCAGTGCCGTCATTTGGAGTTGACACTACATTGCTTTTAGCAGACACATGTTTCCTCCATGTTGGCTCCATGCACAGTTGCATTCTTCTGAGGATAGTGGCTGCAGTTTGATGGACCATTAGTACTTTGCATAGCATTTGTATTTTGTCATATTAAGGGTCTGGAACTCAAGTTAGCAACATAAGTATAATTGTCATTGAGTAGTATTAATTCTTATCTATGTCTTGGACTTTTAATGATCTGTTTTCTTCTAGGGACTTCCATTAGCGTATTTGCTTCAGCTTGTTTCTGCTGAATCTGCTTTTCACTTTCCCGATTCTTCACATTTCATATTATAAATGTACATCGCATTCTCGTGCAATTAACAAAATAACCCTTGCTATCATGGTAGTTTGTACCATTTACAAGTGGTCGGCAGAGTCTTAAACATCAAGACACAATTTCATATTTCTCTAATTAATCGAATTTATTGAAAAGTCGATTGTTTATTACAATATTGTTCAATGATGCTCACTTTAATGAATATTGTCTATTTCTTACTAAATTTGGACTAAAATATCAATGATTATAAACAGATATTTATCAAGGAAAGAGTTCAATATGGAGTGACTTCATTATTGCCCTTAATCTAAAATATGATACATTTCAATTGAGCGATTTTTATGAGATGAATTACTTAAACTTCTGCTCTTCAAACGGTATTGCTTCATATATTAAAATATTGTAGGATTCAATAATTAGCCGTTAAATTGTGCATCCTAGAAAAGACACCTTAAAAAGCATGAAAGATGGCTGAGATCTAGAAAGTTCGGCAGTCAAACCGCGGTGTATATCATTTCAGATAATATAATATAATATAATATCTGATACTTTTCGATTTTCCGATGAAAGCATTCATTTAGCGTATTTATCCGTCCTGGTCACGTGACTGATATCGTGTTAATTTTCAAACATCCACTGCAACAAATCTTTGTCTTTCGCGTTGATCCATAACACTAGCCTTGTGCCTTGATAATCGCGTTGATAAGTGTCGGCCGAAATAACAACTAATGAGTTGTCACAGTTGGGAATTTTGAACATTTGTGAATTTCAAAACAAGACAGAGTTCAACGCCGACAATGGCCATTCGTCTTACCTTCACCTGAACCATAAAGGAACTGTGAAGAAGGCTCATTGAAGAGGGAAACTCACGAGAGAGTACGGACACTTAGATCGGGTTGATGCGTTTCTCTGCCTCTTCTGACTTCATCACCCTCTTCAAGCATCACACGAAGTGACGAACAATGGCAATAAAAGTCAAGTTTCAACTCGGCATCTTCAACCGTTGTAGTTGACCTTCAGTTTTCAGAATTATTGCCAAGATCTTCATTATCTATCGTCTTCAAACTACTGCCATATTTGAGGCAAAAATGTCGTGGGTTTTAAATACTAAGAATTTTCGTTGTGACATTCGAATTGACCAAGAAAATATTTTGATGAATAAAATGCTCAGTGGTTGTTGTTTTGATTGAGAGTTGCGATCTTTTAAGTTTGGATGCCATTCCTGACGACTTCCGATGACACTTTCGGGGCTCGACCTCTAGACCGAAAGATCGCTAGGCCAAGCACTTAACCAGTGTGCCATGGAGACCACCCGAGCTGTAATTGCTATTAAGACAGAGCACTTACACGTGCCAAACTGACCACTGATCATGCTCACACATGTTCACGACATATAAGCTTTAACTACCAGACAAATACCTTTGTTTATTAAAAGAATTTACAGAAGCTTGAAATATACTGGGTTATAATTTCCGTGTACCAATATTCACTTGTTCAACACTGAAATTCGTGACTTGAAGTTACACCAAAATTTGCATGAAAATAAAAATGTGACAGAATTACATAAAGGTGATCTTAAAAGGTTGGAGTAGTCAGATTGATCAATGTTTCAAGCAAAAGCTTTATTCATGGCTTTGGCATGCTTGTTTACAGTACGTAAATTTTTTATAAAGTCAATTGACGCTCACTTGTCTAACAAAAAAGTTGATATTGCTAAGAAAGACATGTCAAAATTTACAAGCAATTTCGCAACGCTGACAGAAAAATTTAAATGTAATATATAATAATAATAACCGTGTAATAAAGATTGAAAAATGAGCATGGGCTATTTTTATTTCACGTGTTCTCATTGTACATGAGGAAATTCGAAGAGATTCCTTCGTTGCTTTAATTAAGTATTCTGGTGAATTGGTAATTCCTTCAATGAGGAATTCGTGACAAGTATGTTCCGAAACACCTTCTTCTCAAAGAAAACCGTCGAAACAATGTCGAACAATTAATGATTTTGTTTTACCACAAAGAGTTTACGAGGACTGCTTCGTAATGGGAAACAATTACAAGCTGTTCCATTCAATGATTCATGAGCAGATTTTTCCCAACTTACTATTCATTATCAATGTACTTGTACAATGATAATTTGCGTCAATTATATTGTTAGATCGAGATATTAGATTTGATTCTTTGTCTAAAATCTGCGACATGATTTGCCTCAAATTTCATTAACCGCAACGGATGTTTGTCCTCCCATATTCCTTGACTGTATCATTGAAATGTAGAAAGTACTACTACGAACAAACATAGTAAACGACTCCTACCTCTCTCTTGCAGAATAACATCACAACTACAATCTTCCCATTATCAACTGGGCAGTCATTCAATGCTCACATCATCTTTCTCTAACCTATTTATTCCCATCCCTAATCAATTTGTTTCGTCTATCCATACTTTACATGCACCTCTTGCCAAATTGCAAATGGCTCTATACAAAAGCGGCATGGACTTGTACAAGCAAAAGCGAGAGAGATAGGACGAAAGAGATGTGAATAATGAGCAAGCAATTTTGCCTTCATACTTTGAATTTGAGAATGTCCGACAACAAGGAACAGGCAGAAGTAATTACCTTTCGAATCGATCCTACCTGTGCATGGCCACTACTATCAAACTTTCTCAAGCATTGGTGAATGTTAACTCCCGCCTTAGAAATGTCTCGCATCACTATTCTCATCAATCCTTTTGTTACAGATTGAAAGGAAAGTTACAATAGTCGACGAAAGAAGGGACAACGCAGTGCGGAACTCGATGCATAATATAACAAATTGAACCAGCGATCATTCGCGTACCGATTATTTCTTTTGGATGAAGATATTGTTAATTAGTAGAACTCTATCTCTAAATAGATATGAATACGTGAAGTCGATAAGTTATAAAATGCCTATCTAGGTTGTCGCGTAGAATAACACTGAAAACTCATAAACTATCCCTTATGTACAGCATTTTATGAAACAAACTGTGGAACCTACTGCATTGTCATATTGCACCAACGCTTGGATAGATGGCCAAAAATTGTCCAATTAACATTTTCGCCCAGTAAGCTAAGAATATTAAAATTCGAAAATATATAGACATGCATATCGGTGAATATAGTTGCTCAGAGGAGCTGACACTATAATATCTTATGATCACAGACACGTTAATCACGTTAGCCTTGCCCATTGGATAGGACTACGAGCTCATGTTTTGTATTATTGTACAGAATGTTGTATTGTATTATTGTACTGAACTTCCAATCATAAAATGCATGGGAACACAAGTCGCAAAGATCAGCTGAGTAGAGATCCTGAAATAGTTTTAGTTTTGAACAAAGGGGTAGAGATACTTCTCAACTTCCATGATTCAATATACTATCTCACTAGAAATTTTGTGAACATGGCAAGAGATTCACCCATCCTGATACAGTTATCGGATTATTAATAACATTAATAACATCGGCATTATTAAACCGATTGTAAGTTGGATATAATTTCTACAAAGAAGCTGCTGTGTCACTGAAGGTGACAGGATGGGTCAGAGAATTCGACAACACGTTCTTTATATCCATGTCGTCTCATGGACGTGAAGAAAGCACCTTCAATTTGCCATCTTTTAATCACAATCGTTGAACAACAGCACTCATTCTCACAGTAAATAGTACATTGTGCATGAGTCAATTTCCTGAAGCAGTCCGCAGCGCCGAAATACACTTTCCTCTCTTCAGCACAATATCTTCCTTACCGTTGACCAGGTAGGCTTACTCGTACTTCAACCATAAAAAGAGTGCGCATACTAACCACTTAAATAGGAATTTTTGAGCTGAAATTGTTGAAGTCGGAGAACATCTCTCAATTCTCTGCACCATCGCACTGATGGTGCTCAGTTCATTAATAAAGGTCAATTTACTATTTTAAATGACTCGTCGTCTCCGGCAAAAATAATACCTGAAAACGCTGACGGTCGCACAATGCTGTCTTTCATTTTAGATGCGCATCTAAAAGAAAACATTTACTTCCAGTTTCACTAAGAAAACAGTTGTTATCATGTGTATACCAAAGTTAATTGCATTACACATTTTGTGAAAAGTGTTACACCATCATTTACTTCACAGGATGAAAAGATGCTCGCCCGTGCATAACTTGTTTTCATACTTCGGAGAATTTTCTTATCATTTTTCGCTCTAATATTCCGGTGCATTCCATTGACTGAGGTTCTAAAATACTTGTTGTCATTAATGTACTATAGAACTCGCATTTATCGACTCGATTGATCAATCATGTTTTCAACATGAATTGGATTCTGTTCACCAACTTACTGATAAGATTTACATTTTGAATGAAATAAATTACTCCGCCTACGCTTCTTAGAAGATCAAGAATATCTCCGCGTATGAACTGGAAGAAACGAATTCGAAAAATATGCAAATAAATTTAGTCAAACATTTCCTTGATATTTTCGATTTTATGTTTACTGTTTTGTCATGAATTTTTGTAAAATATACTTACATTCAAGATTTAGGAAAATTGATTTAAATTATTGAATTTGTTGACTAGTAAAGTATGAATGGAAAGTATTCATTACATACGAAAGACAGCTTATAAGAGGTCAAGAGAAGAGACACAAGAATTGGTTCAAAAATAATCTCGACAGTGAAAAATTAAGTTTCAAATCACCATATAGCTGTTTCCAATCAGCATATAATGTCATTCTACCTATCAGATAGTGTGACAGTCATTTGCTTAATACTTCTTGATCAAAATGAAGAATAATTGTAAATAGATACTTCTTTCTCATGGAAGATAAATAAGAAATTTCCAGCCAAAAGTAGCAAAATTTACTACATACTCGTACATGTAACAATCAATTCCGATCACATGATGTCATCTCATCAATCTATTCACATCATTCACTCGTAATTTGTCTATGTCCATGCTTTATGTGTTGAAGCTTTCATTATATGTCAATATTAGTTGCATTAAAGTGGAACTCGGCTGTCTTTACTGTTAACTATGCGATATTCGTAATGTGTTTATCAACACATTATAAATAATTAAGAGGAATGGAAAACTCATCGACTTTATTGTAAAAGAGACAAATAGATTTATCCCAGATTTATTATAATAAGGGCTGTGCGCGTTGCACCAACTCTTTTGCTTCAACCGGCTATCGGGCCGAATTTCGATCAAATTGATATTTTTCTGTATAGTTTCAATTATGACAAACATATTTCATCTGCCATCTTGGTCAAGCAAATTGGAGAGGAAAATATTTTAAGCATGTAGTATAGTTATTCCAACTAGGAGAACATCATTCCATTCTAATTATCAATTTATTCAATTCAAACTTTGAGTTTCTTTATCATAAAAATGAAGCCTTTTGAGAATCATGGCTCTATCATCAAATAACCGATGCATTTGATGATATAGTGAAGAAAAATGTGGAGAAAGTGATGAGAATTACATGTAGATAATTGAAGTTCCTGATAAATCATTTCATGCGAGACGAAATCTGAATTCCCACGACATCAGAATTTCGGAATCTCATAGGGAATACTGCGCATTCATTTGTTGCTCTCGGTCAGCGATCCGTCCGAAAGCTTTATTTCGGCATCCGGTAACATTATCACATCACAGAGATACCACTGGAAGCCGAGCAATGTCGAGATGTTGACCTTTTTGCATGGCAATTGGCAGATAACTGTGATATTGCTTCGAATCTCTCTACATTTCCTGATGTGTTCAAGCATTTTGTTGAAGAAAAAAAAAGTTAATTCTTTCTTTGATATTTATATTTTTAGAGAAATCAATTAAGAACCCGACGTTGCCGCCGCTGACTGAGTACCTTAGTTACTGTAATTTGTCTTTATCTTTTGTTGCATATCTACGCTCATCTACCTTTAAAGAATTTCATTAGAACTATCTATCATAGAGACGCACGGCTCTCCTGCAAGCATTGGCATGACAAAAAAATGAAAGGAAGCCTGTGTTAGTCCGTTTCAAATTCTTTAGCACTACTAGAATTTCACCGGTTTTCTATACATCCTACAGTAAATTCTCGAAAATATGAATATTTATTATGAAGACAGAGACCATGCCTTCAAAATCTTGAAGCTTCATGTGACTATCACGCGACAATCTAGAACGCGAAACAAATTATATTCCGCCTATGCATTGACAAGTGCTTTAGTGTAACTTTTTAAAAATTTCGGTGCACCGGTGCGAGCTGATGCGGCTAGCGTACAGCCCTAGTTAGAATATTTTTGTATTAGCGAGAATTAGCACTTCTAAATGCAGCAGAATAGAGTTTCTGTGAGGGAGCGAGACCGAATTGAAACTTTCTCAGAGTAATATGCTCCCTATGATTACTAACAATCTGCACATCTGCCGAGTTCTACCTGGTCCCTCCTGTAGTCAGACAGGATTGAATAAACACGTAAATCTAATGGAAATTTCATTTGTCTGTGTTTTGACATATAACTAAGTAATAATGCAACAGTGTAGTAAAAAGATGTATATATAACTCATAATTCGATAACTAAGTAGACTAATAATAGAAACACTGAAAATAAGGTGATACGAATAGAATAGTGAGCAGACAGATATGGGGATCTAAAATATACAATCATAGCTTTAGCGGCAAAAATGGAAAAAAATAGCATTAAAAACCAAGATAACGCAACAGAAATCATGTACATTAGACAGAAAACCATTCAATGTGTAGACAATCTATGGAGTTTAGCGGACGTTTATTGACCCTCTTGAATGCTTCAACACAGACAGATGTCGAAATACCTCCATATGAAGCTTCAACATGATGAAACTTACATGGAAGGAAATTAGAGGAACATAACATACTTCAGGGTTTACTATGCACATCGCCAAACGTATATATATCCAACTCGCCAAACTATATATCACCAAACGTGTACATTGCGGGCCACTTTCGTTAATACTCGAAATAGTTATAGCAATGCGTTCGAAGTTATAGCAATTGAATAAGAAAGTAAATTAATATTATATTTTCAAATTGTTCAGGTGAGCGCATTCAATCGTGTTGGATGTCATATTCTCATTATTGTTTTTAAATCATAATCCCACACGTAAAACATCGAGTGTTGAATTTACTTGCACTTTCTGGCAGATGAGTAATAATGTACATATATCGACTAAAGACGGATTGTCGATTATTGATTAACAACTAAATGACTTAATATTGACAGTCCAAAGGGAGCTGCATTGTGAATTCAAGCGACGCAATTCGTTTTCAAGGCAATAAAATAGTGACGAACAATACCAATGAACTTGACAAGTAACAAGTATACCAACACTCTTTAACTTGGACTTAGGATTACTTCTTAGTTTACGACACTCACAGTGAGACAATAGGAAGGTCGCCATGATCTTGTCACCTTCTGTATCGACTGGTTATGTTATTGGACAGTCAACGTGTGATTCCGACGATATGTGATCGATGGGAAGTTTTATCTGCTCAAGTTTCAATTCGCCCATTTTATGTCAGAATGATTGAAGCGGTGGACATTTAGTTTTTGTTACTTATGCCCAACATCGTGTTCAATTGAACCACAACCAACAGAATAAACACTTGTTCAATGAATACTGCTATTAAACTATGAAATGTTGGTCGTAAAATGTTGATACATCTCTCTGATTTCTCTCTGTCGATTGACTGAAATGTACAATTGGTGAAATTGGTATTCAGTATCGATTTCACGCTAATATAGTTGATAAGAATTATTTCTATGACAATAACTCCAATAAGGAAACGAACTTTTGTCGCAATAATTCTAGAAGAGAATATTCTTTCTTTTCTTACATTTTGTAGAAGCAGACTGAAATCACTTCGCTGAGGAAAGTGATTGTTTACCTCAATCAAGTTAAGTGAATTCAAATACCTGTCTAGAGCAGTTGTCTGGTCCAGGAATCCGGACCGACAATCGAGATGAGTAAAAATAAAACCTATTCTTGTAAATACAAAAAGTCTTCACAACTCATTGATGACAACTGTTTGGACGAACAGCAGAATAGCGGGAAAATATAAGACAAAATTCACGTCTGAACTTCCGAAAAATAACGAAGAAAAAACAGCATTTGCAAAACTTCCAGAGAGCAATCAACTCAAATAATTCTCACATAGTGACAAGCTTAATGAGATTCAGAAAATTTCAATAACCTAATAGCAAAGCCAAATTGGAAAGAAAATGAAAACCATTAGTTAAGATTCCTCTCATTTTGTAATACAAGACCAAAGGAAATAATAAGAGCAGGTGTACTATGAACTCGAAGCCGCGCAGCGAAGCTGCTGGAGCAGTCCTGGTAAAATTACTTCTTCATTCTCACAGAGCGGACAAGGTGAGTATCCTGTAATCACTCCATCATGCGATAAATAACGATTTCCTGAAAAATTCGTGTTTGATAACTGAAGACATTTTCTGTGATCGCCAATATCTGCCCTCTATTGTGTGTATAAGTAATTAATCAAGACTGGAATGCATCAGTTGACATTTTTCATCATGGAAGATTACAATTTATCTGTCAGATAGGATGTTTTATAAAATAATGCATATTTGTAAACAGACAATAATTTTTATTTATCATTCATTATACTGATAAGCAATAAAAATTTGAATATCTTTCAAACACATTTCTATGTGAATGTGACCTTTCTATGTGATGTGAACTATGCTTGAGAAATTTCGAAAAGAATAAATTATTCCATTTGACATAAATGAAGATCAACGTCATAATCACGGATTGAAGTAAAGGAAAATGTAATGGAGGGGTCTAAATGCGTGAAATGTGCAAATATCACTACCAAGATTTATCTAACAATCCAAAAGATTGTCATTCCTGCGTAATGACGCAAAGTAGTGAACACATGTCGGTTGAATTAATTCAACATGTTTTAATTTGGAAAAATCCAACTTAAAAAGAATTGATGTACAAATTACTGCTATTAATGGCATCTACTTAATTTCGGATGATGTTCGTTTTTCTACAGAACCGGCTCAAGATATCAAAATAAACTTCAAGAGAAAAACTTCAAGATAATCATAATGTGCTCTTGAATTACATGTAAACTGTCCGTCTTATCTATATAATCGATATTGTGTTCATTTTTCTATTTAAATTATATTTATTATTATTTCAATTATTATTAAAATCTATTATTAATCTGATATCTAATATTATCTGAATTATTGAAATCTGATAACCATGTGCAATTGTACAGCGCATAAGTAAAGATAACTTGAATTTATTATATATTGACAACAAGAATTTTATTCAATATAACATGAAATCTTGAAACTTTAGATTTCACGCCAACCTATAAATTTGAATTGATAATAGATTTAAGCTTCATGCTTCATTTCCCCATGGAGTGTCACAAAAATTCAGGCGGGAAAAAAGGATTCCGGGAAACACAGCGATCCATCCAAAGCATTCGGAAATTATACAATTCATCGTCTTGCACAGTTATCGTCAAAAATAAATAAACGCGCACGAAAATGAGTTTGATGATGCTACGCAGTTATAGTAGGTATCCATGCTTTCAACACAATATGTTGACGCCTGCATGTTTAAAATATACTATGTTTATGCAATGTCCTTGATATAGTTTCATCTTATGAAATTTGCATTATATTTTCATACTGCGATCACATTATGAACTTTTACTATTGCAGTCTTTCATTTTTACTGGAATATTTTTTCACTAATATCTATTGATCGTTTTCTATCTCTTTCCTGTCACCGAAGGAAAATCCAAATATAGTTGTGATACACTTCCTTCGTGGCTTTTCCTATTATTTCGTGTTTCATCTTTTACTCAGGGCTAAAAACTCATTCACTCAAAAATCTCAAGACCATTTGTGTCAAATCGCTTGGTGATCAAGGATGTATTACTCGATACTATATACATACATATCGATGCATATGTACATATATATGAAAAAAGAAAAAAACCAGAGATCTTCAGAAAGTCGCCATGTTTCTGCCAACTGCATTGGCTTCTCAGGGCGAGATGAAATGTATTGAATACGAAAATTCAAACTAATAAGAATATGGAAATCATACATACATAGATTTCAATTAATGAAATCTGAACGTTAACAGTTTATAGCATTTAGAGGAGGATCAAATTTCTTTCTAAATGTTTATTCTTTATATCCCGATCCAATTCAGTTGAACCAATGGACATTTTATAAAAGGGAGAAAATTGCACAGAAATCTCACTAGCACAACTTCGAATATGGTTGCTCACATCGAGGAACGAATATCTTTGATCACGAATTTGTTGCCGGTGGACAGCAGCTCTATAACGAAGGGTATCACGTGATTGACTTATGTCCGTAAATGCGATCACAGCTCTTGCAAGCGAGTTTGTAAATAAAATTTGATATTTTATTTAAATCAATTTTATTTACAGATTCGCTTGCAGGGGCTGTGATCGCTTTTAAACAGGTTTTTGGTTTACAATTGGTTTTTTTCTTTTTTCATATCAATCGACATTTTGCTCTGATCTAATTTCTTAGTATATATATATTGATGCAAAAGTAGATCACAACAATTGGTAAAATTACAGTATTAATTCAATTCAATTTGAAGGCAACAAGAAAAACTCAAAATGGCACAAGCGCTTTCTAATCTTCAGGTGCAAATAACAACGATTTTATGAAGTCAAAAAGTATATAATCTCAATTCTCATTCTCTTTTTGATATATATATATATATATATATATATATGTATATATATCCTTATCGGTAGGGTTTGCTTTTTGCCGGCTAGAACTGGTTTTTACCACTAAGGGGTAAATAAATCGGTAAAAACCGGTTTTCACGAACTGATCAACAGCAAGTTCAGATTTGAGTATTACGATGCATGCGGGTTTACAGATTGCAACTCTTATCTTGCAAAACATGACATTCATTCTCTGATGAAATTTTATCTCCTTATCCATACTCTTTCGCTATTTTATATAACTCGAATTTTTGTTTTGCGTCGATGATGTCGTTTCTGTATCTTTATGATCTGTGCGTCTTGTGATCTCCATTTTGAAGATAAATAAACACCTACTTGACTTGACTTGATAGAACCACATGGTATGTTTTTATCACGGACGACAAACGATGTTGTCTTTATATACGATTGCTCTGCCCTTTTCTTGAACCTCTAGAACAAATGTAGAGTTCAGCACCATTTTGCTCCTTAAGCTCATGCAATAAAAGCTGTTAGATACCTAAATTATCAAATGAATGCTCTCTTAGATCAAAGAATGTAATTCCATCAAATCTAAAAAAACATATGAATAAAACTGGCTTATAATAGAACTACGTTAAGCAAGCCACTTTCTTCATGTCGAAGAGCTTCAATAGTCACACTGTCATTCTTCTGTGTTAAGTGTTCAGCAAGAATGGTTTCATAGGTTCAAGAATGGTCCATGGTTCTTACGTTTCATCAAATCTAAATTTGAACCCAGGTCTCATGAACGTGGAGAGAATACATATCAAAAGGTGTCTGCACCGGAAAATGTACCGAAGCTTCCAAATCAAGCAATATGCAAGAGTCACTTAGATTGCATTTCTACATTTTTTTAGAAATGTACTAAATGTACTTATGCTTGTGACTGGAGCAGAAAATCATGATATGGAAGAACAAATAACAATTAAAGAACATAGCTCGCAACAGCAATCTTAATAAAGTGAGGCATAGTATATGTCTAAACAGCTTCAGTTAAAATTTCTACAAGAAAAGATTTCCATTAAGCTGCAAAATTGGTCGTGGTTAATAGAATGTGAGAGCTGCAAGCAATTGTGACATTTATTTACATTTATTGTGATATTCAAATTTGTTTAAAGTTCTTCAAATTTCCATGTTTTGAGCTCAAATCGAAACTTTACTTTCTTTGTTAAATTCATGTAACATCACCTGATCTTCTAGATATGTGAGGGTAACTTGCCATGACATGAAAAATGTTGCAGGGCAGTATTATCGATCTTGCCCTTCTGTGACTGCAGGATAGATTTCATAGAAATATTCGTATAATCACTATGGGCATGGAACATTTTGTTACTGATTTAGAAAACAAACTATTCTATGAAACCAGCGGGCAAGGCAAGATAATCGTAGAAATCCGATGTCTGATTTCTACATTTTGTTACCCTTCTAGCTTTATGGAATACATGTTTTCAAGCAAAAACACTGTCTTTTATAGAGAGCCAAGTGATCTTACAATGAATGAAATTTATGAAGCAACAAAAAACGTGCACGCCATTAAAGAATGTGCACCAGCTTTTTTTATGATAATTCATGCTCTAACACATATGCTTGGAGCACATTCTTGATTGAAATATGATATCGATAAGGTTTGAATTGTGAAAACACAGGCCTAAATGTTTATTGAATGATGAAAAAGTAAAATAAACATATTTTGACTAACGTTCATCAATAAAATGAGGAGTTACGATGATCCCTTATACTGCATGTACCCAAAAAACTGAAGTAATAATGCTGGAAATTTATTTTTAACCAGTTTTAGCCGAAAAATGGTGACAAAAGCTTGTGGTTTTTACCGGCCAACCCTGTTCATCAGACTGCTGCTGACAAGATTGTTGAAATTTTCAAAAACAACGGTTTTCCTGATGATAAATTATTCAAAATAAAACAGGAAATTGAGCAGGATACTTGTGTGCAGACAAGGGGCATAATCGAATCAAAATCGCAATACACTAAAGAAATTATTTACGGGCTTCTTTCGCTCATTCAAGAAGGCTCGAAGGAATTGAATAACAGGATCCACAAAATTAAACAGTATCTCTCTGAAGGTGTAATCAAGCCCGCTTATAAAACCTCCAAGTTCAGAAACTTCTTTCAAAATAAAGATAAGATTGAGAGTGGTTTGAAATCAAACATTGTCTATCATTATGCCTGTAACCGCTGTTCGATGCGTTTCATCGGTGCCCCCACTAGGCACTTCAACACTCGTATTAGTGAGCACCTTATAGGCTATCCAACTCAAACTGAGGTTTCGATGCCTGAGCACGCACAAAGACAAGACAAGTTTCCTATCTTGGGTCATTACAAATTTACGTTTATTCTCGAATCGAACACTTTTCTGATAAGCAACAATGCTGACTGCCTTACGAACGAACGGAGCGGTTCATTTCCACTATCACTTAGATTGTGACGTAGTGTTTTCATAGCATCGGTTGACATGTGACAAGTGACGTATTAGATTTGGTGACAACTTTATTGTAAATGCAAATATGTATACTGTACTACAAGGACGTTCGTTTCACATTTCTCACCTATCTTTGTCATCGCAAAAACTAATATGCGACAAAACAATCACATGTGTGCAGTTAATGCTGAAATTTTGCGCCTTTTGCTGTTCTCTCCCCCCCGTAAGTTTTCAAATTTGTCTAAAATCGGCAAAAATCAATCATTCATCACAAAACTTGAGGTACACGTAACTGAGGATATTTTCTACCCACGTAGAAAATATGTACAAAATTTATTGTAATTCTTATTATATTATTATTATATTCTTATTATCTATACAAAATTTTATACAATTCGGATAAGTACTTAAGGACACGATAACGTGAAGTGTAGCAATCTAAAGCAGTTTGATCTGACTTCGCCTAGTCGACACATTATTGTTACTCGTGTGTGCATTGTTCTCTATTGTCTTCGTCTCATTCACTGCCATCTAAAATCTTCCCACGGGCACTACTACACCACGCATTTTTTCGGTGAAGTTTATTATTGTATGCAATGTGGCCTGGTCACTATTACTTCACGAGTTGTCGCGGGATGAATTCGTTGACCTAGCGCTAACTACCCAGACGCAGTCAGATCAAGCTGCTGACATAGCTACACTTCAAGTCATCGTCTATCATTTAAAAAGTATTGGTCCGATTTGCATAAATCTTGGTCAGCTGGTAGAAACTATTCTCACCTATGTGTACCTGAAGTTTTGTGACGATTGATTCATTTTCATTTTTCACGGATTTTAGACAAATTTGAGAACGTGGGAGAAGATAACCCACAAGTACGGACTTTGAAAAAGTCAAATTGTCCATCAGATCGTTGCTGGTCTACAGTTGGTCGTTGAAAATGGTCTTCAATTCTTATCGGAAAATGGAAGCTTTCTGACAACCGGAATTTGTAAGCAATGATAAGTGAAAAAATCAGACAAGGGAAACCTTTTCCACATCTTCTGACCTAATGGGAATGTAGTTATCGTCCAGGAGGACTCCAATGTTGACTGCTATTAGATGTCTATGAACTTTAGTACGCACTTTCCCTACGTTCTCTCTCACGCTGTATAGACTTCTAAACCATAACTGAAGCAAAGGTTTGGCTGTTTTATAAGTTCCATCGAAATGGTTATTAAACTTCAATCAAATGATTGGCTTCCAGACGTGAACTTCATCGATGAGTAAGACACTACCAGAGAAAATGAGCAAAGCAGTGTTTCTCAGACACAAGACGTACTCATCTTTAGCTAGAGCTGCGTTCATGTGTTCATATTAAGATGTTGAGAGATGAAAAGTTTTGACATCTTCAGTTGTCAGTACAAGCAAAGTATATCAAGTGTAATTAAAGGCAAGAAATCTTATAATATCTCAGACGATCACTGATCTCTCTCAATGAAATCTTCGCCGAATATTAAATCATGTCAAGGCCCATTTTCTGTCGGATTAATAGTCTGAGTACGAAGTTGAAAGCATCGAGTCTGCCAACAACCATCTATTCCCTCTTTTCGACCAACTTCCGACAATGCATCAATGGTTTTCTCTAATTTGAATGGATGAAAATCTGTTTCATTCACTCTTGTTCGCTTGTTGCGATTCAGAGCTTACGAAGCCTTTCCTGTACCTTTTGCGCACACATGAAGATAGAAACGAAATACATGGACGATGAACTGATTACGATCTACACTCGTAAAACACTCAAACCTTTAGCAGGCGGCTTTCTCCTTAACAACTCCACATCGGATTATGATTTCCTGAAATATTGCTATGGAAACTAAATAGTTTTAATAATTATGAAGAAATACGACTCTAGATGCTACGAACTTGCAAAACGCATCTGCGAAAAAGATCGGAATGTCGCAAAATATTTGTGAAGATAGCTGGAGAAAAACTTGAATCCTCACATTTCCATCGAGATTGCAATTAGTTTCAATAAACAGTCATAAAATATTACATTCAAACCCTATTAATTATGACAGCGAATATGGACTGAAAAAGATGCGAATAGATTGCTCATCACTTAAGAGGGACATCTAGGTAATCAATCTAGACTACAACGGCTTGTATGCATCGTTCTAAAAGTGCTGTTTTTAGAGATGTTGATTCGGTCTTATTCGGCAACCGCTTTTCAGACTTACACTTTTCCATTTCAACAATGGAAATAATTAGTCTGAAGGTCTGCTGGCTGTCTATTGAGCATTGTGACATGAGCGGCTTAGGGTTATTAGACATCATTTTGGTAATTACCTGCAACCTGTTAGGTTCCATGTCAGTTTTACACCTCTGTAGCTAACTGCAATAGATTTGTAATGAAGTCATTCGTCGATACATGTATTAGATGAAGTACCGGCACTCCATGCGAATACAAAGAAGGATACAACACGAAGAACGAAGGGCTCGCCTACGGCTCAGTTCATATCACGCCACAGCTTGTCAATAAAAGGCAGTATAAGCCTCAAAACCTAACTTAAGCTCTATAAGAACATACATTTATGCTGTATCGGACATAACTATAAAGATAAATAAATCCTATTAATACAAGTAAAAGCCGTAGGTAAATCAACTTATTCCATAAGTTAAGATCCTCACTGTATTTCAGTAATGCTGAAAGTTTAGTGTATACATCGTCAATGCTCAATAGAAAATAAGCGAAACATTCAGGAAGTCTTGACTGCAATCTAGATATTTTTAGCTTTTTTTCGTACTTTCGATACTGTTGGCCTCACCAACTGCATATTGTAGGCATTTTTGTAATTCGAGTGTACAAAGCTTAAATCAAAACTTGCGATGTCCAATGTATAGGCCATAGGCCCTACCTTACTTTTGATATACAAGAAGCTTTGTATGACTAAACTGTTTTGTTCGGTCTTCCATTACGGTATTTGGAATCTATCGCTGCTGCATGCAATCTAATTTCAATTTTATTGCTAAGATCAGTAAAGTAGCATGGTAGCGGTGTAAATCGAAAAATTCGTATGACTAGATCTATTTACGGTGTAGGTCTGCGCATATTTCATTAAAAAATGGTACATTTTCATTATAAAAAATTAAATCATATAAAATGATATCCTTGCCGATCATAGGGTATCCTACTGGGAACATGTAAGTTCGAGAGCGGTTGCTTGATGGCTGTGTCTGGGGTAGCGATAATTTGGTCTGGTTACTTGGCGTCAGGATTGATTCTTGTTGGGTTCCTCCCCCTCCGAGCTAATGCCTATGAGTGGGGGAGACACCCCTGTAACTGGCAACGTGTCCCTAAGACGCCGGAGTCAGCGCTAGTGAGCGCGTTCATGATAATGTGGAGGATTGCTGACAGTGGAAGTCAGCATGACACAGGTGCAAACGAACAGGGGTTCAGGAGCTTGATGGGGACATTCACATAAGAGCAGCTATGTGACTTGTAGGCTTAATGGAATGTCCCTGCATGCGTGATCATGCCCAACGATGCTGTGGAAAAAGATTCGGCTGTGAATGAGAAGCATCCTTTTTCTTCCTTCTATAGTAATTTGAGGATCATCCAACCAAAAGATGGAAACTATCCCTAAATCATCAGGCAAAAGTTTAAAACATCTATTTGAGCGAAAGTCAATGTCTACAGTAGTGGTCTGGAAACACATGGGTCTGGAATGTTACATCAGAAATTGAAATAAATTCTGAAGATTTCAAAAGAATTTGTAAGTGTAACTGAAGCATGAAGTGAAAGATTGAAAAGCCGACTTTTGTGGTGAAAAGCTTGTATACATTTCACGAATAAATTGATCAGCACTGCGAGTTATTTTGTAAAAAGTTATACGATTTAAAGGAAAGGAAGCCTGTTATGTCGATGAGATTGTCAATAAAGGTAACTGGGATAACAAAAACAGCAAACAATATGCACAATACAACAATTTTTTTCAATCACAAAATATTTCATTAACAAAATTTGTCATCCAAAAGCGAGCTATTTCTATACGATGCATCTTAATATCCGGAGGAATGACGCAATAAAATGTTCTCATTTCTGATATGAAGAAATCATGAGGAAAAACTTATGAAAGTGAATTCCATGATAAGTCAGAAATAATTCCAAATATTAATTGGAGAAAGGATGACATAATAACATGACGTGATTAGATGAAATCACGTCAAAATTAGACATCCCACTCTGGAAGTCATCAAGCAGAAATATTCTGCTGATCAACTTCCGAATCAGAAGCGATCTATCAGAAACATAAATGTGTATGTTTGATAGCGCAATAAAATGCAACGTTTAAGGCAATGGTATCCTGTCTTCATGATCATTAAAACTCAAAATATCAAAATTTGATGCCAGAACAATAAATGAATCAGGTGGACAGATGGATTTTCTATTACTATGCAATAAACGTCGCTCTTAGCTTGCACTTTGACATCAAAGATCTGTCGCAGGATATTGGATGCCTAGAGAATGACAACTTTTAAGTAAATAAAGCACCAACTCCCTTGATTCCTAGGCCGCACTCACCTCAGCCAGGAATCGAACGGAAGTCTGCGATGAAGATCAGCTCTTACTTCCATCACTAGGCCAAGCCGACGGAACGAGCGGACTGCGACAATAACAGGGTTGTGATTGTTAGCGGACGGAAAATTCAGAAAGGGCGCCAGTAGAAGCCAAGGGGGTGCCGGTGAAAGCGAGAGGGCACCAGGAGAAGCCAAGGGACGCCGTGAAAGCAAAAAAGGGGCCATGGAAGCTAAAGGGGTGCCCAGTGAAGCTGATATTATGCGGATGCAGTTAAGTAGACTACAACAAAAACAATTTTTAGTTCTACACAACACCTCTTCATTACTAATTATGCAAAGGGGGAGAGGTCGGAAATCCGGCAAAAGGCGGAAGAATCACATCCTGCAATAAGCTGTCGATATCACTTGGAGACGACATCTGTCGGCATAGCCTAGTGAAGAAGGTACGAGCTCGTCTCCACCGCGAACTTCTATTCGATCCTTGGGTCAGGCGAAGGCGATCGGGGAGATGAGGATACTGGTCATTTATTGACTTAATAGTTGTCATTCTCTTAAGATATCTGATTTGCACTTTAAGCTATATTTTTCTCTTTTGAAAATTATGGACAACAGAGAACAAATGCAGTTGCACAGAAGCAAGAATGCAGAAACTTTGTGCGTAAGTTGTTTATTCATTTCAAGATCAACAGCAAGCAATCTCAACTTCATTTTAAGCATATAGGTTTTTCAAGCGCAGGCGACAGGCGCTTTCCTGTATATTTAGTAGACCTATGTTTTTCCTCCAATGTCGACCCTATTTTAGAATCACTGTATTGTACTAAGAAAATTATGCCTTCAAATTAAAAATGTTGATAAATATAATCACCGTCAACTAGGAATAAAGATTTCTCTTACTTCGACGCAGGATGACGGCATTAGCATGACATGGCCTTGCACTTCTAATCTGCAGAATGACAATTCGTAATTTCTTCGTCGTATTGTATCCAAACTGACTGATTTTTTAAGGGCCGACAAGTGACAAGAACTCACTGAATAGAACGTCGTTAATCACAACTTATAAACATGAACTGAAATTCAATATTAGTGCATCAAAATGCCGTGGAAACTTCTTCATCACATTCACTCACTCATCACTCCTCCCACGATTTAAAAACAATTCGCAAACTTAACAAAACTGAGGATCGAGTACAAAAAATTAGGACAGTTCACATTGCTTCAGAAAAACTACATCCGTTTTACAACATTTCAATGCATGCAAGTACGAGCAATCAACCTTTAATTCTACTAAACGCATTGTTTGTCTTTGACTTTCATCAGAAAAAATGCACGACATGAAGGTGCAATAAAAGTCGAAAAACACTCAAAGAGAGAATGTCAGGATATTTATCAGCAATTATTTACTCGTACTATCGACTCCAAACGAGAGCTTGTTTGCTATTAAATCTCCTCTCTTATTAACTTGATTATGAAAATGGAATATGGAGAGTACAGGCTGAGTAGCTACACTAATGCGATGTTTGTCACAACACACAAAAGCGGATCATCAAAGTGATTGTGGAGCCAGATAGATCCAATTATCAATTTTAGCTCATTACAAAGGGACGGAGGATTTTAAGTTTTGATTATGAAGATTTATAGATCCGGAAGTATCTTGATCGCCTAATTTAAAACATTGAAGAATATCTTTAACGAATCTCTCTGTAGATACCTCTGGCTGGCATGGGAGATAGAAATATTGACTTTTCTGAATTCTCTGAAATGAATTATCTATTATTGAGTCTGAGAAGCGAAGAATGAGTTTATTTCGGTTTAAATCGGAATCCAACGTATTCCCCGCCCAGATTCTTACATTGAATATTCAGGATAAGTAGAAAAATTTCAATCAGTCCCAGATTTTGCAAGAAGAGAAATGCCATCGACATATTTGAATTTTCAAAATTCACGAATCTTGTTAAGAAAGCAATGACAAGCGCGAATGAAAAAAAAACTTCTGTGGAGTATCTCCTTCACAAATATTCCCAGTCAGAGTTGTGCTATTGAAACTACCTTGGGTCATTCAGCCTCCTGATCGAATGAAGTACATATATAACGATAGATCTGTTGTTGTAAACATCGTTTAGTTCATGTTGATAAAAAGATAATGAGATGAGCCAAGATCTTGAGATTGCTCTACTCATGATATACCTTGACAAGCTGCATTCTTAAGAGTCAACACTTGTATTCAAACGCTAAAAATTATAGCTTTCAAGCGTTTGAATAATGAAACCAACGGCCTATCAGACTTGATTAGAATCATTTTTATGAGTGGTGAATGCTTGATATTCTGACTGAAAATATAAGGTAATGGTGGCGGTACAAAGGAAAAGGTCCGCTTTTCATTTAGTTGTAAAATTTGCAAAAAGGAAAGTAAGAAGAGAATGAACATTTGTCAGGGTCATCCTGCTTTATGATACCGAAGAACACATCCATATCTACCAAGTTCAGACTCTGCATCTGTGTGAATGCAAATCATTCCCCTTTGTGAAGATCAAAAAATTGACGAACACCAATAGAAGTTCATTGTCAACAAAAATGTTCAATATTTCGGCATGCGCCTTAATCATGAACTATGGAAAGAAAGAGTATAAAGTAAGCAAAGTTATAATACAAAATTCAAGTTCAAAAGCTATCATTGATGTAAAAATGCTTTGAAATGCATAAAAGACCACATAGAAATGTTGCAAGATCATAGATGTAAAAAAGACCGCTTTACCCTCCCGACCGCCCACAATGTATTAAGCAAATTGTTTGTTGATTTCTGGGCTTAGTTGCCGGATACTGTTCATTTCAAACTTTTTCCTATGTGTGGAATCAACAAAACCTGCCCTTAGTTAGAACTGAAAGGGAAACGTCAGTAAACGTTGGGGAAGAAATAAAATGAATATGACCGAGATGACGGAACACATTAGACGATGACAACTTAAGATGTTCTTTGATGCGAGAAAATAAAGTTCGATGAGCTTCACTAACATAAAAATGATCACAATGAATACAATCAGCACGATAAGCAACATTCCTTTTATAACTTAAATTTTTGCCGCCGCAAATGCATTTGTCGTCACATTTAATCTGATTTTTAGGCTTGAGACGTCTTGATCTCCATAGCGGTTTCTGATTTATCCAGGATATATATATATATATATTCTTGTCTGACTGTTTAGCTGTATGTCTGAAACGTGTTGAGCATGAATCACTTATGAACGGGAGTTTGATGTACATTCTTGACTTCTCATTTTACAAGTCATTTTCTTATTATGATTCCCGTTCATAAGTGATTCATGTAGTGACTATTGAATTTTGTATTTTAGCTTTGCTTACTTTATACTCTTTCTTTTCATAGTTCATGATTAAGGCGCATGCCGAAACATTGAACATTTTTATTGACAATAAACTTTTATTGGTGTTCGTCAAATTTTTTGATCTTCACAAAGCTCACACCAATGGCACACAATATTCCCCTTTGAATATGTTGTAGATAATGATTATTCATCGATTCAGGCATGCATACCAAAACATCAGCTGTGAGTTTCCTTAAAAATCTCCTAAGGGTAAAACTTAACACTTTATCAATTAAATGTAACGCTAGACTATCTCCAAAAAACATCTAATCTGGAATAACAAAGAATTGATTTGCATCAGGTCGTTGAGGGGGAACGACTCGAGATGTGAGCGTCAACTATTGTAACAAACCACTAAAGGAAATCAGAGATCTCTGTTTTATCCTGCGTGTTATAATTACCTCCGATTCAGTACAAACTCAGGTGTGCATGCTGTGGTTAGAGTCACTGTGTTAAGTCACTTAACGAAACATTGCCAAGCGACGTGGCTGATTCAAAACTGCTCTTTCACGAAGCACTTGTGCAAGCATTCATCTGTCTTCCCTGATAGCTTAATATAATTGGAGTCATACAGCAACTCTAAAATATTGCATCCTAACGCCAATATTCTCCAACAGAAGACTAAAGTAGACATTTTCCACTGTTGAAATTTTTAACTAAGCATCGGTACACAAAGTTGAAAGTTTTGAAAGTTTCAAAATTAATCCACTGAACGTAAAAATGCTATGAATTACTCAAATTCCTTCCATGCAACATCAACTTCTTCAAACATGGAATTTGTTTAAATCTTACTTACGTGACATATTTATCGACCACCAATTTTGTCAACTATTAAATGAACATCAAGTCATAACTATGACCAGAAAAATGATGTGAGAAGGCTTAATGATCTTCAAACGCAATTAAATGATCATAGAATACAAAAACACTCTTTATGCTGAAATGAATAAATTGGAAACAATGTAATGACTAAACCTTTTCCATGGCATTTAACGCGGATAGGTACCACGTGACTGAATGCAGTCATTTTCTTTTTCCTCAACAGCAATACTGAATGCAGTGAAACTATCAATTCGTCTAAGATTAAAGATGCCCATGTAACCCGCAGAAGCTGACCAAATTTGATCAAGCTGGCTTTTGAGTTTAATCATACTTAAGTTAAAAGATCAATACCTCATACATGCAGAAGCTAGACCTTTATTGATTAATTAGATACATTCATTGGCAACATCATCCAAAATTTCAAAAAGATGACTCCTTCACTTTTGTAGTACATGTATAGGAATCATTGAGCTGCAAGATTTGATTCCATCATTTACAATGGAATCATAGATCTTGTTGCAGCATTAATATTTGAACAAATAAATATATTGTATAAAACACTGGGAGAGAAATGTAATTATTTTAGAAAATTGAGCTACAAGAATACCCTCCAACAGACCAAGTCATGAAACGATTTTCAAGATAAGAAAAGGGCACATCTCTCTGTTCAAAGGATAAAGCCGAACCAATAATACATTAAAATGATGGCGGATTCTACCCCCTGTTATGCATGCGCCTGTTTAGCGATATTTGAAACTCAATGCATGAAAAATGCCTTTTTTCATATATCACACTGATCGTAACATAACGTACGAAGGCTAGAGAGAGATTCGTATTCAAAATGTTTACCCAAAACCAGAATAGCTCAGTTGATCAAGGCCGCATTTCGGTCGGATGGTACAGAAGGCCCGTGCTTCGAGTCTACCCGGTTGGGGAACTACCGCTGCAATTGCAATAGGTTACTAATCCAATCCTGGTGACTATTGAGGGCTACCGAGCTAGATGGCTAGCCCAACCCAAATGATAGTTTGGCCTCTTTGTTTGGTGGGGCATGGTAAAAAGTACAAAGCTTAAAAGGTCGCGAGGTTTGATCAGCATCAAAGTGTGCAGAAAGTGCATTCGGAAAGTACAACGTTGACCAAGTTCGACAGAGACGGTACCGTCCAATTTCTCAGTTTTGGTTTAAGTTATGTGACGAATGAAATAGATCCAATAGACTGCACTCTAAGTGGCATCCAAGTTGAATCCATCAATTCCAGATTCAGTCACGACACAAACAGCGACAGAAGTATGTACGAATTGGAGAGATAGTTTGCAACATCGTCGAATGATATCCTGTGGTCGAATTATCATATCAATCAATCACAATGCCGACTCAGATTCTGACATTGGCGACAAAGAAATGTCCTTCCCGTCTCTCATACAGTCTGATGATGGTCGGGCTCCTCCATCCCGTAGAGGAAATCCGCTGACGAACAACTTCTCTTTTCCTTTGACTTTTACCGGTAAAAACAAAGTTTTTGTATGTCGCCTAGCGGTAGACATGGTCTGTCTGAGGAAAGGTCAGTACCAAGTGAATCATTGAGCAAATATAAATCTCCGAAGCCTTCAACATTGTGTTCAAAATCATTAATAACTGTTAAAATCCAACATTCATGAAAATTGTCGCTACACCACGGTTTTCTGCATCTTTTAGAATTGATCTTCGCACTACCGTGGTTTGATGAAATCCCGAATAGACATGTAAAGAGTTGAAAAAATCATAGTGTTGCTTCTTGAGAAGCGACATATGAAACATAATTCTCCTGGCGCGCATGACTTCTTAAAGTGCTTTCTTACCTTTTATTTGTTTTGGTCTTTAGTTTTGATTTCTAGGTTTTGTATATAGGTTCATTCATGTAAGGACTTGTTTATATTTGATGTATCAAGCACTTATAATGTGAAATGCGGTTTGCTTGTGTGCAAATTGAAACATGTTTGCTATGATAAGACATTACCAGTCTTAATACACGTCTTTTCTAAGTGTTTCGATTCATTTGATAGTCACTAATTATCTATTCATACAACAATGCTCATTACCACATAAAACAGCAAATCAACGTAAAACACGATTACTGCATGTTGGATTTCCTAAACAAGATCGGGTTTCTATCACTAATTTAATTACCGTATTGTCAAAAAGACAAAGATATGAGCAGCTTTAAGGCCATATTCTTAGTTGCATTTCAAATCATGGTTAGCAACAAAGTTTCATACATTGTTTCATAACATGGCTTTAAAGCTTTTCTTGTAAATACGAGGCTTTATGACGTGTTGCAAAAAAAGTTCAAGAATACGTCATATTATGAAACACATCTCTACATTCCACCAATTGATAGTAAGACCTGACATATAATCACAGGGAGAACAGATTAAGACAAGAGAGCTAATAATCCCTAGGATGACTACTCTTACTGTCTACCTTTATAACTTGCTAAAAAGACCAATGTGAATGGCTAGACTTGTTCTAGAGCTTATTAAAAACATACCTTTTTAAAGCCTAGACATCATGATTGTCAATTGGCAACCAATTGGGGAAGCAAAATTTGAAAAATCACGAGATTGCTCAACGATGAAGTCAGTACAGGAAATTTGCTGCAGAAGTATCCTTGACACTTAATGATGGTTGAGGTCAATATCAAGCTTGGATAGTCAGCTTGATGCCGAAACAGGTGGAGATTGACTGTGAATTCGAAAGTTTTTACTCGCGTCTTTCGGATGGACTCACTCCACTAAATGATGATGGACTTACGAAATTGAAGGCCGATTTGATATCTATTTCCAAGTCATTGAAATCGTTCTCCGTGCATTCACCCCTCTCTAAAGCGCACATGGATGCTCTTCAAATTTGAAGAACAATAATGATTTAGTATTTTTCCAAGCCTGACAAGGGCAGTGCGGTAGTCATCATGAACAAGACAGATTACGTGTGTAAGATGGATGCTGTCCTTAGTGATCCTACAAAGTTTGTGATGGATTCCCGCCTAAGGCATGACTCTTCCAAGGTTGAGGATAAAGTCAATTCATCGCTTCGTTCTTTGCGTGATTCAGATTTAATTGATGACATCACCTACAAGAGATTGAAGCCGACAGGATCTCATGCTCCAAGTCTTTATGGTTTGCCTAAAACCCACAAAAAAGATGTGCCTCTCAGACCAATCTGATCGATGGCCAATAGTTCTACCGTTGAATTGGCTAGATGGTTGTGTCACATTCTCGAACCCGTTGCTCAATGTGTCTCATCATTTTGCATCAAAGACTCGATTGAGTTTGTGTCCAGAGTGAAAGATATTTGTCTTCCTCGTGATATTGTATTTGTTTCTTTTGACGTTACTTCGCTCTTTACTAACGTCCCTTTACGTCACACCATCGCTATCATTCGCCGCTTCATTAAAGACAACGACCTTTCATTACCCATCTCAGTTGACAACTTGTGTGAGCTGCTATTGTTGTGCACTGAGAATATGCAATTCATATTCAACGGTAAATACTATCGACAGAGAGATGGAGTGGCTATGGGCAGTCATCTTGGTCCTGTACTTAGCAACATCTTCCTCGGGTTTCTTGAAGCTAAAAGCCTGTCGTCAATATTCAGTCTCTTACACATTTTTATGTGAGGTATGTTGATGACACGTTTGCCGTCGTCTCTTCCAGAGCTGATGCTCTGAGATTGCTCGATGTGTTGAATGAAGCGCACCAAAATTTGCATTTTACTTGTGAATTTGAACTTAACGCGAAGCTGCCGTTTTTAGATGTTCTTGTTCATAAACGAGATGGTGTTGCATATTTTTCTAATTTTCTTAAGTCATCATGGACTGGCTTGCTTTTACATTATTCCAGTTTTGTGCCACGAGTGTATAAGATTAATTTGGGGAAGTGTTTATTTAACCGAGCTAGCCGCATATGCTCTCAGTCAACACTGGACTTCAAACAGCTTTTTTATACAGGGTTCTTGCACGAAATGGTTATCCTGTCTCATTTGTTGATAGGTATAGTGTTGAACGCTATGCTGAGCCTGCATTTGGTCCAGCTCGTAAAGAAGTGACCTTGCGCATTCCATTTCGCGGTGATTATGTGAGTAAGATTGTTCGACAGCGTGTCATGTCAACTATTCAAAAAGTGTTTCCAGCTGCTGAGCCTGTTTTTCGATTTGGTTGCTCTCGCATTCCTGTTAGGTCTCTGAAGGACCTTGTGGCACTTTTCAGTCGCTCATCACTTATCTACAAATTTGCTTGTGACTGTGGAAGCAGATGTGGGGCGAACTGAGAGGTGTCTCAGGATTCGGATGAGCGAGCATTTTCCATGGTGGCTGGAACTGGGCAACTGTCGTCCGAGATCTCCTAGCAGCTCCTAGTAGTGCTGTTTGTCGGCATATCATCGATTGTGACAACTTTAGAGGCAATATGTTCTCCTCCAGATTTCAGTATTAAGTGTTCCTCGCTCTTCTTTTACTTTGCCTATCTTAGAGTCTCTTTACATTTCTCACCTCCGTCCGTTACTTTGTGTTCAAAAGGAACTCAAACATGTTTTGTCTTTGCCTTGGTGATTTTTTTTCTTTTGTAGTTATGATTTTCCGTCCCTTTTTATCTTATTTGCACTTTATTTTTCTGCATCTTATTTTGCAATGTGAGTTATGTGCCCTCTCTCTACCTTTAGTAAGTTTATTTGTTATTGCTTCGTTTCTACCTGCATGACGTCATGTCAGTGGCTTATAGATCTCTGTGTCTCTATTGATTAAGTATTCGTTGTGTTTGTGACATTCTGTGTATCTCTGTTCTGTCTTTGTCATTACGGCCGTACTCCTCATGAAGAGAGGCCGCGAAAGCGCTCACGAGTCTACCAAATAAAATTGCATCAAAATGACGGCGATATTTTGTGTATTTAAAAAATTGCTTGGATAATCAGACTGATTGGACGGTAAGTATTGAGAATGAAATATTAAAGAGAATTTGAGTGCTTCCCCTTGTCATGAAGTTTTAACTTTACCGGTCACCCCCCCTCAACTGGGGGCTACTAAAGTGTTGACAGACAAGCTGAAACGCTGCGGTACTTCTAGTCCGGGTGCCTTTCCCACTGACTTACAAGGACACTTTCGGGTTTCGACCCCTAAACCAAAAGATCGTTTGGTGAAGCAATATACCGATGTAACAAGGAGGCGACCTTGTTTACTCCTTATCATGCTTCGTAGCAAAGGAATAATAAAGATCATCACAAATGCAAATCAGAGTTTCGACAATGAATTAAAAGTTGCATCTATGGATCCTTCAATACAAAGATCCGGAATGCAACATCTAGATTATATTCATCGTCAATTGACATCACTTTTGTTGACACTTTTCTTCACTACGTATGATTTCATTATATGCTTGTAAGCAATCATAAACAAATCAGGTGTTGAGTACATCAAAATGAGATTTATTATTTCATTTTTCGGTCAATGGAGATCAAGCTTTTGCTCAACAGAAAGAGCATCGCGTCACTTACAGAATTTAGACATTCTCTTACAACACTAAGATAAATAGAAACATTCTATCTATTTGTGATTCTCGAAACATGTAAAATCTGATTGTATAAATATCCTATTCCTCAATGCTCAATCTTCCATGCATTTCAAAAGCAACTGCTCAACCGCATGTTCATTAATAGCATGGAACAAATTGATCTATTGATCAGCATAAAGTAATTGGAACCACACCGAATTCATCGCTAAGAAGCTGTAGGTTAATTAAATCTTTTAAACCCTAATGCTGTTTATATCATGGTCAGAATACATGCACGTATGCCATGGGAATAATTAGAAGTTTTCTTTGACATTAATACCTAATACCATGAGCCTAATCAGGCAGATATTGAGAGACTTTCACAGAATGACTAATACGAATCTGTGCGTCTGCTGAGTTCTACCCTTTCTTGTCAAATAGAATCGATGAAAACATGCACTAAATCTAATGGGAAGCGGACTGCGGTTTTTCGATAAAAATGACACTTGTCTGTGTATTCCCTGATTAAGTGGAAAATGCTAAGTCTAGAAATATTATTTTTGGCATGAAATGTCCTTAGGTCATACAATCTTGTGTTCATGCACCTTTATTATGAAGCTGTTAAATACATATCATAGATTGAGCAATCTTCTTGATTGAGAAAACAACATGTCGATTGTACTTTTGCTCCCAATAACCACATTTCGCATATATCACCGATATGGAGTTGCTTTTAACATGATAATAACCCACAAACAAGACAGACAATGCTCTGAAGACATTTATGTATCTAGACTTTATATTTCTCATTTGATCAGAGAAAACACAGGAAAATGTCACTTTTGCCAATCGAAATCTTCATTCTGATTCCCATCTGATCTACTTTATGCCTTCTTTGATATTGTCCGACAAGAAAAGGAGCCGGGTGGAATTCCGCAGACGCGCAGATTCTCAATAGCCATTGGGTAGAGATCATTCTGTGAGTCTAATTTTCGGCATCGTTTCCTGCAGAAACTGATGTTGGCGGCTGAACTATTACACTATTAACACTTATAAAGCAATTACGTTACATCTTCATTACGCATGTAGAGATATTGCATCATAAAACAGTGAAATGAGGCTCTGTTGTTCCAACAGATAAACTTTCCCATGAATCGAAGTTTGTTTTATTCAAGAGAATATTGAAATTACTTCGTGCGGTCTTCAAACGTAATTCCATCCATTTGTTTTCATTATCATCATCATTAAAAATGTTCCTGTGATATTTTCCTCTCTGATTCTTCAATAAACTTCGCATTATTTATCGCACGAGTAGGAACTGAGACAAATGAACGCTGCATTTTGAAAAGACTCAGTAATGAAAATTCTGTTTTCTATTTAGAGGGAGTTGATTATCGTCAGTCCTTATGATTATTCAATAACAACTCATAATTCCTCCAGTGTTGGGATATTCATTAGCAATATATAATGAGTTCACTCACAAGCACGCACACGACACACACACACACACACGTGCGCTTCGAAATATTCCCTTTCTTCTATGAATTCTAAAACTACCATTTCTGTAATGGACTTCGATATCTGCCCATTATCCGCAATTTCGCATCGATGCCGAATGTGATGCCTGACTTTACTTTGATGCCAAGAACAGCTGAGGTATGAACGTAACTTATACATTGCATTATAGAATGGTGATGCACACACGAAAAAGCGTCCGCAGGTTTTTTGGGAATTTGAAGACTACACTTTTTTAGTTTAACAGCCGGTAAATACCTGCGCTCTTAGTGGATTAGAACCACCGACGTCTGGCATTCTAGGCCAACGCTCTACCAACTGAGCTATTGACGAGCTACAGTATGATGTAAGTCGTCAATTTAAAAATCTGCGTAATCCAGTCAGATGTCTTCATTTCACGGTCGTTTCCAGTCGTCAGATGAATTATCCCCGATGTCATTAGATCTCATTTCACATCTCAGCAGTGCATGTCTGATATCGCGTTTCGCATATTTCTCCGACTAAGCTACTGCTGTATGTTGGTCTATCTGAGGTATAATCTGAGCGATAAAAAAGCACTAAAAATTCCAATAGAGAGTCATTTTTAAAACAAAATTGGTAAGATTTTGCAAATGTCTACACTGGCTGGACTTTAGTTTACATAAATATCACAGGGATACTACGTTTTGATAGACAATGTTCAAAATGATGACACTTTCCCGATTAATACACACGCATTTCATTGACTACCATCGCAATAAGACAGTGACAAAAAGATGGGAGCTTCAATATGCAGGTTTCATGAAAATGCAAGAATCAGATTTTCAATTCCGTATAAAGTTCATTTTCTGTCTTGAAAATGAACAGATTTGATAAAGGAGTCAGATATATGACGTGCATATTCCTATTTCCTATGCATCATTCATAGAAGGCAAAAAAGTTGATATCTTACGATATTTAAACTGCGAAGAGTATTCCGAGTTCCTCTACCATCTGTTGCTCTTGTCTTCAGCATCACAAAATCTTATGAAGCTTTCTTAATATCTTTTCATTTGACGTTCGTTATATATGAATCCAAATCGACAATGAGTCGGCTACGTAGGCGGAACCAACTCATATCTACAATGCATCCGAAATACAACATGAACTCTGTGGTACGGCTGATCATATTAATCATAGTGCGGGAACCTTGATATTATCTCTTCATTATGGCTATTATGATCTCAATTTGTAAACAGGTTCCTGTACTTACTGACTTAGAGATCAGTATCGGTGTGTGCAGGAGGTCTACTCACCTTTGTTTCAGTGCAGGAGACTAGATTTTCGATCTTGAATCCAACATATTTATCCCTCTTCGAAACTAATTAATATTAAACAATAAGAATTTAGAAAAGTCCAAAAACACAGACTCATTGGGTCATCGGATAACGGAATGCCAAAATTACTAATTATCATAAACTAATAAGCAATTCACTTCATAATACGCATGATTGGGATGTGAATTCCATAAGTTTCTGTTCAACATAACATAAGAATTTCTCTCATTAATTAGTCATAGCAATTTATGGAGTGTTTGTTCTTGCCATAAGGTGGATCTATTGCAAGTTGTTTCATCAGAATGCTTTTACATAAAAAGACAAATGATGATAACCGTCGCTGTGGCCTTCTGGTAGTGTTTGCACTGCGTCCGACAGACCTTTGTTCGAACATTGGTCGGGTCGGGTCCAACCTAGGACTTTTAAAATAGGTGCACTCTACATTCTTGCTGAACACTCAGCACAAAAAGAATGAGAGTAGGATAAATAACAACTCGGTCACATGAAAGAAAGGCTCCGTGTTGCAAAATGTGTCCGAGTACATATATAAAAAAAGTTTATTTATATAATAACTCTAAAAAATCTGCTGCACTGACCAAACCGCACATACTGGGGATTGCTGTGAATTCCAAAGTCCTCTGTTCAACATAACATAAGAATTTCTCTCATTAATTAGTCATAGCAATTTATGGAGTGTTTGTTCTTGCCATAAGGTGGATCTATTGCAAGTTGTTTCATCAGAATGCTTTTACATAAAAAGACAAATGATGATAACCGTCGCTGTGGCCTTCTGGTAGTGTTTGCACTGCGTCCGACAGACCTTTGTTCGAACATTGGTCGGGTCCAACCTAGGACTTTTAAAATAGGTGCACTCTACATTCTTGCTGAACACTCAGCACAAAAAGAATGAGAGTAGGATAAATAACAACTCGGTCACATGAAAGAAAGGCTCCGTGCATAATGTGCTTCCGGGTACATGTATAAACAAAGTTTATTTCATATAACCTTGAAAATCTGCTAAGTGCACTGACAAGGTGCCGGTATCTTGTCATTGTCAGCCACTGGAAGTCGCCATCGTTCGTTGTCATGACGACGCTTGTCAACAACATGCTATCATTCAATGTCCATGTCCGTAATTTTAATCATGCTCGTGTCGGATTTCTATGGTAAAAACCAATGATCCAAAGCCTCCTTACTTATTCATTTAAAATCATTTGTTTTTAAAATCAAATGACGAGTAGACTTGAGACGATGCGAACTTGCAGACTCAAACTCAGAGCTCTCACTTAGATCAATTACAACTCAACTTGATGTCCAGGCGACTATCGAATTACTACTCAATGCTCTTTCACAAAGTTGAGCATTTCACAGCTATCAACCGGACTTCATAGGCAGGAAGAAGTAGCAGATCAATTCAATGAGGATAGCGAGACAAGTTATCGCGTGAGTTGAGCTGGACTGAATAAGGCGGTGAGAGAATCACCATGAGCTCCAAATGAAGTGTTTTAATTACTCATAGCACATCGGAAAGTCATTTTATGAGAATTTCAGATTAAATGTGAGAATGGAAAAAATGATTCCTTCAACCGAGAAATCATTTCTGAGATGAAAGAGTTTTCAGTAAATGCAACGCGTCATAACCCTGCCTATAAGGAAAAGCGATTTGACTCCCGCTTGCATTATTCCCGTGAACCCTTCAAACTAAATCGCGAGACATGAACCTCCAAAGTTCAATGCATTATCGAAATTTTCCTCAAAAATTGCATTTGACCAACTGGAAGTGCTTTTTTAAATGTCTGAGTTTTCACACTTTTCCTGATATTATTGATAACTTGCAAGGAAACGCATCATAATTTTCAATTTCAGCAATGCTTAAGATTCCTCAAGTCATGCCATAATTATCTGCCGTAGATATCACAATAAGCAACGAATAAAGGTTAGAGATTACGAGAATTTCCACACAATCACCTTATTGAAGATTTTGGTGGTAATGACATGCTTGAGCAGAATTTTTTTATGGCCCTTCTTCCTTTCATGATACCTTTGGATATTATGACACATGAAGTGGCATTGCACACTACCTACTCTATTTCGTAGAAACAAAGTTCAATTTACAGTTACATTCGATGTACAGGTGAAATTTGTGTTGCCATATGTTGCAAGCAGCTATCATCGATTGTACTAATCTGTAATTATAGTGGTGGGATATTAATAAGGGAATAACAACACTTATTTCCAATTCCCTGAGTATTCAGTGTACAGCATGTCTACTGTCTGTTGCTCTTCTCTTTAAATTTGCAAAACGTTCTGAGAACATTATTAATGCTTCTTCACTTAACGTTGGTTAGATATTGCCATGCAGCTTAAAGATTTGGCCATTACGGAGCTTTTAGCTATTATTAAATTTATGGTAATAATGTGACCTCAGAGCCCTTGTCCGCAAAATTGAAAACAAGAAGATTTATTGTATTTATTTTTACTCCCTGTAGCCATAGAATCTCAACTTCTAGTTATTAATTTTTCGGAAGAACGGTTCCTGGGCCAAATCATTACCTAAAAACAGCCAAATATTTGTAGGATATGAATTCAAGAAACATTGAATCCAAAACATTGACGAAACATTTACGTTGCATCTGCTGATGAAATCAGACATTATCTGATAAGTGTGACAAAAAATGTAATAAAATATCGCATATCAGTGAGCCATGTAAGAGTTTTGATGATGCCACTGTTGTTATTATAATAGTCACTGTTCGCAGGTTAATAATATGGATAAAAGTCTATGGAGTTGGAGGATTTAATAATTCCCAAATATTCGCCCACACAGGCCTCGTCAGGAGATGGGGTACTATTAAATGATGAGTTTCAGTGTTGCTACACATGAATGGAAATATTAGCGTTTATTGAGAAAAAATACAGATCTCGCACCTACTCGGGGAGGGGGACATGTATAAGAAAAAACCACTCAAAAACTGCAAGTGAAGTCAATTTACATGAGATATCTATTTGTGACGGTCTTAGAAGAAAATCACTATACTGATAAATGAAGCAAGTTTGAAGTTCAAAGATAACGTAATTCCCTACATGAGTTCATTGATTCATCAACCCTCATCGGTACGGCAAATTTAACCATCATATTCGGCACTCCTGTCTACCTGCGTAGACATGTTTTTATATTCTGTAAATTTCATTATTTTTAGATTTGTGATGATCTTAGACATCTTAGAATGCATTTCCTATTTACATTTCCTTTTCTTGATCACGTAAAACAGTAATTGTGTAGCTATCAAATTATGTAAAACACCGACATCTTTACAAATTCTTAATGGAAAGTAAGAATTTGAACTACACAATTATCCCACAGTGTCAGCTATCCGAAGCAATAAGGTCAGTTACATTGTAAAACAAATCATTCTGTCAACAAAGCGACCAGAGCACTCAGAAGACTGTTTCCTTATTGATTTTCTATAATTTCAGACGCAACATTTTTTCGGCTTGTTGGTGTGTTGAATTTCGATGACCTAAGTGACAAACCGAAGGTCAGCAAATGCACTCCTTGTCTGACAGTACACTTGGTTTTTGCTATACCTTGCAGTCATATTTCTATCAGCAAGTTGTCTTGCTACATTTTTAATAAATTAACGGAATCACTGGGAAATGTAGCTTAATCATGTGAAGCAAACCTCTGGCTTACCGACACTGCAGTTTCTCTGAGGCACATGCCGCAACGCAGATTCTGTGGCTGCCATATCTCAAAACTATGTAACTTCAATTTCAAAGAGATAAATAAAAGGAAAAATAATTTCAAACAGAATTAATGAATTTTGTAGTAGTAAGAGCATTTTGAAAATCCGTTGTCTACACAGGTAGACAGGTGTGCCGATGAGGGTTAAATAAAAGTGCATTCGAGTTGATGAAGGAATTCAGTCTCCGAGTAGTATTGATGTGAGGCAATATAATTCGTTGACTTCGATGACATGCCCTGCCATGCAATGTGTCTACAAGGTCATACACCCTTTTCATCATACAAAGCCTTCGTCCACATGCAGGAGTCGGCCTGGCTTTCCCATTTCTATTCATCATGGTTATCTAACTTACCTAAGCAAGATTGTATCACAAAAAGTTAATTCAAGCAGAGATATTTTTGCTGAGACTTCCAAACCTCTTTCAGCATATCATGCAATTATCATCTATTGGGGACACCGAAAGAACGCTTGGAGTGATCAGTTGATGCCCACACTACTCAGTGAAGATTCTAGCAGTAATAGTGCATTTAAGCAGCATTACTCAGGAATCTTTTCATGACATAAAAACGTATGTTGTCTGGTGCACTAATACAGTCGCTACTGCTCTCGGAGGCCGTTCTTGCACTTCCGAAGCTCCAACCAACATGCATTGAAAAGAAAAGTTCATTGTATGACTTACTTTACAAACATTAAACATACATTGACAAGCTTTCATGCAACAAAATTTGAAAATGAAAAAGATTCTAATATCATTTTATCAACTTGCTTTGTCACTGGCATGTGATGCAACCTCATTTGAAAAGGCTCAATAATTTAGATGATAATTTGAAGAATTTCAGTGAGCTTAACACTTCAAACACGATTTCAGCGCATTTACCACTGTAAAAACAAATCTGAAATATTCGAGGTTAATATCCTCTTCAAATACAGTTCAATTCAATGGAGTCTTATCTTTATGACGTTATTTTTCCCCTCAGGTCAAATTCGTATCGATAGATAAATGAATGAATTGGAATGATCGTATTTTTGCAGCTCTTTCGCAGTTGAAGACGATTTCCCTCATACTACTATAATATTGTTCAATAGCAGTCAGAGGTCTCAATGAAAAATCTACAAATAATTTGAAAAACATTTGTTGCAGATTCGGATTCACTGAAACAAATGATTTCTTCTTCACTGAAGCAGATGAAGTCAGACAAACAATGTTATGATTGTGAAAGTGAATATAATTGTTGGGACTCGTCGATAGCTCAGCAACCCAAATTCTCTCTCTCTATGAAGCAGAGCAGGGGAAGAGCGTGTCCACGGCTTCATCGATGGCTTCGATGTCCTCAGAACCGAAGCTAGGCGCAAAAAAGTGAGACTCCTTCAACGTCCTGTAAGCCTAGCTTCCGCCAATTACGGTCAACTACAACGCCATCACGCGTCCCCTTGCAATCCCCACCCAACGGTTCACAAGTCAGAGCAACGACTCACACAACTCCGCATCAAACGCCTTATTGAAAAAATCTACTCAGCATAAACCCTTCTATTCTTTCTTCTCTTCTTCGTCCCCTCTTCAAATCACAAACGCATGATGAAAAACATTTCATATTTTACACAGAGCGCTCACACAATTGGGTCCATGCATTGCCCTATGGTTGAATTATCAACATGTCAACATGTTGGAAATCGCACTCACCATGGTGATCATCAAGGCCGATTGACGTCATTCGCTCCCTAGGACGACTGTGATTTCCAAATGTGGAATTATTCATCGCAGGACCGCCCTCCGGCTCCCCACGTTCCCGCAACAATGCGATCTCATGCTGAAAACACGAAATCATGGTTAATAAGCTGTTCAGCAGTGAGGAATTTCGCTAGCGAATATAATGAGCATTCAAAAATTTGAAAAACCGTGAGCGGTAGTCTAGCTACTGCACAATATTTGATATGAAAATTTCCCAGGGAAAAGATGCGTACGTGGTAGGTCTATATCCCACAATCACCCAGATTATCCTTGCAATCAACGAATTGCAGTGAATGGGTGTCATCAGTCAATTATCTGCAACTATTCGATGACAACAATCAATTATTTGCAACTATTCGATGACAACAATCAATTATCTGCAACTATTCGATGTCACCAATCAATTATCTGCAACTATTCGATGTCACCAATCAATTATCTGCAACTATTCGATGACACCAATCAATTATCTGCAACTATTCGATGACACCAATCAATTATCTGCAACTATTCGATGACAACAATCAATTATTTGCAACTATTCGATGACACCAATCAGTTATCTGCAACTATTCGATGACACCAATCAATTATCTGCAACTATTCGATGGCACCAATCAATTATCTGCAAATATTCGATGGCACCAATCAATTATCTGCAACTATTCGATGACACCAATCAATTATCTGCAACTATTCGATGACACCAATCAATTATCTGCAACTATTCGATGACACCAATCAATTATCTGCAACTATTCGATGACACCAATCAATTATCTGCAACTATTCGATGTCACCAATCAATTGCAACTATTCGATGTCACCAATCAATTATCTGCAACTATTCGATGATACCAATCAATTATCTGAAACTATTCGATGTCACCAATCAATTATCTGCAACTATTCGATGACAACAATCAATTATCTGCAACTATTCGATGGCACCAATCAATTATCTGCAAATATTCGATGGCACCAATCAATTATCTGCAACTATTCGATGGCACCAATCAATTATCTGCAACTATTCGATGTCACCAATCAATTATCTGCAAATATTCGATGGCACCAATCAATTATCTGCAACTATTCGATGACACCGATCAATCAATTGCAACTATTCGATGACACCAACCAATTATCTATAGATATTCGATGACACCAATCAATTATCTGCAACTATTCGATGACACCAATCAATTATCTGCAACTATTCGATGACACCAATCAATTATCTGCAACTATTCGATGACACCAATCAA
Organism: Prostheceraeus crozeri; assembly: GCA_907163375.1. Taxonomy (NCBI): domain Eukaryota; kingdom Metazoa; phylum Platyhelminthes; order Polycladida; family Euryleptidae; genus Prostheceraeus; species Prostheceraeus crozeri. The sequence continues at coordinate 320,593 of CAJQUW010001040.1, forward strand.
TTATCTGCAACTATTCGATGTCACCAGTCAATTATCTGCAACTATTCGATGGCACCAATCAATTCATCGCGATTGATTGCAATGCAAGAAATTATTGATAACCCTGGTCTACGCCTGTTGCTCTACCAACTGACGCTTGAGCGACTGATGCCAACTGACCAGGATCCAGTCTCAACCAACGCACATCACTTCTTCAGCTTTGATATCAGTAATAAATCATTCAGTCAATCTTCCGTCACGTTGTGAATGCCAGTATTACGTCGATGTTTGTTTCCATTTCAATTCCTTTAAATTCATCAGCTCAGTCAAAATAAAATATTACATACAGATATACGACGTTTCGACAACTGGATATAGTCTGCTTTACACTTCATTGGACAGCGCTTCTTTTTCCATCTTCAATATATTCGGTTGATTTGTAGAGACCAATTCTCTCTTGCAATCTCTCTTATTGTAAGTTATCGCCTATCGGTCATTTCTTGCCCGTCAATTTTTTTTGCTGAACGAGGTACTGGGGAGACTATCCTCATGCAGAGGTTCTTCGTGCCTCCCTGCCAATCACGACTACTGCTCGATCCATTGAGCAGCAAGCTTTGTCTTCAGTCAATTTCGCGACATAGAATCATCGGTGTGCATGGTGTGCGACTACTCATATGCACATTTTGGCAACGTATTTATACAAAACATACCTATACATGAATTAGCTTAAGTAGCTTATAGGTAATGATATACTGGTGCTGTCAGAAGCTGTAGAAAATTTGAACGTTGCTGAATGAAAGTACTTTTGTATTGTCCTACATATTATACAAAGAAATCTTCATGCAACCGACGGTTTTATGATGTCCAAAAATAATCCTCCAATATAAAAAAATGAACTGAGTGAACTAAGTAAAAGCTCTTCCATATCATTTCACTGGCTTCCCGCGTTCATCCATCGATTTTTGAAACCACAGATTCTAAAACTGCATATCTATTCCTTAATTGTTTATTGAGGGACATGCTAAGTTCTTTGATATGAAGTGCAAAAATGCGGCTCTCCTAAATGTGTAAGGAGTATGTTGTCTCACAATTCCAGCGTCTGAAATTCGCTCGTCATCTGGGGAATTCTTGATACAATCATGAAAATGATGCCTTTAGTTATAATTCTGATAATATAGGATATTCCTAAGTTCTCCTTCGAATTGGATCGAAAATAACTGCATGGTAGACATGATAATATAAAGTGCAAATTGTCAAAATATGCAAATTAAAAGGTCGATGTGAAAAAACTTAGAACTTTGAGAGGCTGGACAGCTTGTTTGAACACCATTTTTATCAAAAACCTCGGAGTTGACATTCTCACTTCAATTATCAGCGATCTTGCATATTCTTCCGTTATTAGCTTTCTATTGCTTTGAACTACGACACTGAAAGTAATAACTTATTGTTCAATTACGCAAATATTGCTGTTTCATTAACTGTCTATATTCCTCCATAAAAAAAGGCACCATGTACAGTCCGTTTCATAAAAAGTGGATCATCCTAAAATTTGACTAAATAAAACATAAGTATGATACAGAAAGCATTTTTCATGTTATTTCATGTCCCTAATATATTTAAATGTCCTGATATAATCTGATAAGCTATGATACAGTAACGGTTCTTAAGAAGCTAATATTTTGTGGCCCTACCCTTATTGTCAATGACATTACCAATTCGTCTAGGCATTGATTCGATGATATCGTTGATTTTTGACTGATCTAACTTTCTCCACTCTCTTTTTAACAGTGACGTAAGTTGTGATACGCCATCTGTAGGTAGCAGTGAACGACGAACGTTACGTTTTAGAATACTCCATACATTTTCTATGGGATTCAGATCAGGAGAACGACCTGGCCAAGATAATGTCCTAAGCCCTAATTGAGACTTGCATAAGTTGACTCTACTACTCCTGTGACACGTAACATTATCATCCATAAATAACCAAGTCGATGGATCACCAAGTTGATCTGTCATTTGGCCAATGTTCATTCGTAAAACATTCACATAGCGTTCAGAATTCATGGTTCCTTGCTGTATGTGAAGTTCAGAGCGGCCATTGGTCCAAATGCCAGCCCAAATCAGTAGAGTCGCACCACCTTGTACCCGGGGACGATGTAAATGTCTCGGAATTTCCTGATCAGATTTTATCCATAATCTCAATCGACCATCACTATCCTTCAGACGGACTGATGCCTCATCAGACCAGACAACCCGATCCCATTGATTTCGCCAGTGACAATGACTCATTGCCCATCTGAGACGTCTTTTTGTATGCTGATCTGATAATTCGATCTGAGAGGGCCTCTTACAGCTCTTGAAATTCGACTCAATAAGTCTTCTACGAATAGTGGACTTAGAAATAGACGAGTCTAGTGCAGTCATCTCAGTTAACGAGACACTTGGATCAACTTTAACAAATCTCAAAATTAGGCGGTCTCTACGTTTGAATGTTTTGCGTGGACGGCCAGAGCCCTCTTTACGACAGAGTCGAAAATCATCATTATGCCATCGATGCACATTTGTGTAAGGGACATTTAGTCGCTTGCTTGTAGCTCGCAAAGAAAACCCTAGTTCTAGCAAGGCTGACACTTTGCCTTTTGTGAATGCGATCTCGTTATTGTTCATTTGTGCTTTGTATTGTTTTCAACCGGTAAGAGATAGATTTCTAGCTGAAAGCAATCAGGAGTGCTGCCAACACCACCGCAACGAAGTCAGGAAGCCATGGAACATGAAGTCCAGTTAATCACATGTAGCAGTTACATTATTGTTGATGAATAATGGTGCTATACTGGTTCTGATTGACCGATTTTCTTCATTTTTGTTTTGCTTGATAGCTTTTGGCTTGTAGAACAACATATTACATAACAAAGGAAACAAATGTAATTTTATAAGAGTGAGGTATGATTTTGTGTAACATTGCTAAATGAAGATCAAATTATCTACTACTTTTTTATCTATAACAGGAAAACAACTCAATATTCATGTTTGAAATTTCCAACAATGATATTAGTAAGCACAACTGACGTATCTTCCAAATTTCAGAGAAATTCGTTCAAGTTTGGCGGAGTTAGACGAAGTTGAAGTTAAGGCGATGTTTAAGGGTGATCCATTTTTTATGAAACAATCTGTAGGTGCAATGAAATTAGTTTATGGTTTGAAGCACCGATTAATTAAAAGTGTGATTAAGTCAGATGCATTGATCATATTGCATGACTTCTAATTGATCAGAAAATTCAATATTAACATTCCGATAAACGGATGCAAGTCACACTGCAAACTGTGTCTCAAAGCATGTTTTGTTACAACTTGACCTGATCACGTGAGGTCGGATGATATCGAATCAAATCAACTTTCACAGCTGTCCAACTTTCGCAAGACTTCAACAAAATATCGTGGTGATTCAGTGATTGTGTTATAGTTGAATTCGATATCCCTATTGAGATTCCTTCAACAATACATTACAATAAATCCTTCACACACACAATTGATGAAATTTCGGACTGAAGAATCAAGACGGGCGCCAAGCTTACATGTCTCCTTCTAGTTAGATAAGAGTAGCCGAATAACTTCTCTTTACTCATATGTTTGTTAGAAAAACAACTTCTGACGCCTTCATCTTCGTCACTATGAGTATGAAAAGTGACTGTTTTCAAGACAGAAATCGAGACAGTGATATCGAATGTGATTATCACTTTATCTTGAGTGTCATCAGATACTCCGAGCATCAATTATCGTGTGGATCAAGCGATGAAAGAAAGTAAAGTCTGAGAACTTTTGAATCCGTAATATTTCTCTATAAGTTGCAACTCTTCTCTTTCTTGATGGTTGGTCTTGTTGCTGACGAACCCAAAATAAGACATGCCGGTGTCGAGTCTTGTGCTTTACAATTTGCAATTTTCGGTCGCCCATTACTTTATGATAACTTTCAATTTTTTGATAAAAAAATCAATATTTTGATAAAATGTTGACTTTATCTGATTTGAGAGTGGGAACGATCTTCCGTCCTTTTAAGGACTAACTTAGTTTCTATAATTCTTAGTACTTACCAGGGATTGCAAATACCCGGGTTTTTTCAAGCACCCGAATCCCGGTTCCGGATCCTAGACCTGGGCGGATCCCGGATCATATTATCAAGTGATAAAATTGAATGTAATTCTTTTTCATTATCATGAAATATTGAATAGCCTGGTTTCTGAGACTAAATTTAAATTGTGTTTCATAAAATGCATACTAATGAAGTGACATTGAAAGTGGCTACAAGCTTGCCACCGTAACATGACAAGTAGCATTAACAAAGCATGTAAAAGTTACATCATCTTTTCTGTAACCTTAATAGATGTCATTCAATATCGAGGTACAGATACTCCTGGATAGAACATTTCTATTCAGATTTATAGTCGCTTTCTTAGCTGCCCACATGCACGAGAAAAACTAGTTCGAGTTTCTATAACTTTTATAACTTCAATCGTTAAATGGGATTCTCCGCAGCATTAATGACCATCAACATTTTATCTTCAACGCTCTTCGCTGGATCCGTGCGGATATCACATCGGATCCAGATATTTGCACCCAGATCCGCCGGATCCCGGATCTTGAACCGGTGCAATCCCTGGTACTTACTCACTTGCTTCCCTGTTTTGGTCTTTGTTCACGTTGAACGGGGTCAGACGATTGCTGCTTTTTAAGGCGCGCCTCCACTCCTGTCCATCGTACAACATCGCTGTATTCAGGTCTAGGGCGTGAATATCCTCGGAGACGACTTGCGACAATGTTTTCCTTGGTCTTCCTCTTGGCCTTTTGACTTCGACCCTCAACTAGAAGGATCTTTTCGTCCACTCATTATCATCTCTTGCTGGAATGCGGCCATGCCACCGCAGTCTTCTTCTTCGCAGAACATCGGAAATGCATCAAAAGTCCATCTTCTGTGTCCATCGGCCAGCCTCATACCGCACACTCTTCTCACCATTGTCTTTTCTGTTCTTTCAATCTTTATGATTGAATTCTTAGTAAAGTATGTATTTGTGTATATTTTGCAATGTTGCACACCACTTGAAATTGTCAAAAATTTAACCACCTTGTTAATCTTCCATGATTCAGATGATGAAATCACGTAAACCTGAGGTGTTCAACTTCATCTGCAAGTTACTTGGACAGTACAGAAATGGTCAGAGCATGTTGGAGCGCTTTAATTTCTAGGTATGTATCCAGCAATCGAGACTCAGAGATAAAGTAGCGATCAACTTCGCGCAGCCTGCTGTTGCTACAATCACAGGCCTCGCTATGCAGCCATCGGATAGTCAGAGAGAATGATGATGGAAGACGTGTTATCGGTGAATTATGAAAGATGATTAATTTTTAGGTGAAGTTGCGTTGGCTTCCAGTAAAGCGCACTCTTCACGTTTGACAACAGAGGTCTGTCGCAATACATTGAATATCTAAAAAAAAACTATTTAGTTAACAAATACCGTCAATAAGTGCCGTCAGCGTGGCCTGGTGAAGAAGGTGAGAGCTCGTCTGCACCGCGAACTTCGGTGCTTTCAAGGAAGTTCGGTGTAATTTATTGACGTAATAGTTGTCATTTAGATATTCACTCTTCACGTTCATGCCAAAAAAAGATAAATCGACATCGAAACAAGAATCCGCAATTTGTCATTTTCTGCAGCCTACAAATCTATGTAAGACGATCGATGCTAGAATTAGAGAGAACATACTCTTCGACATTTTATACGCTTTATTGAAGGCAAAGTAAGCCAATATTTCACGACCTTCCAGATCGCAGACTGACATCGTAAGCGACAAGCAGCAAAATGAAATTACTTCATCATTAGCTGTCAACCACGATGTCAACCAATGGAGATGTAGCAAACGGAGATGAAGTTCACAAATGACAGAAAGAATCACTGTACACGCACATGAGACACAATAAAAGTTTAAAATGAATTATACACAGATATCGGTATAGAAAGGAAATTGTACATTATTTACAGTAGGCACTTCAAAACATACACAGCAATACAAAACCGTCAGAAGAAGAAACATAATGCTGCAATTAAATCTGATAATTCTATAAACAGAAGGAGCCCTCAGATCGAAACGATTCAAGGCATCTGCAACACGGTCTGCATACAAAGTTTTATGATAATTTGTCTCGAGTTCCAGAACGTCGATACTATTCCAATCGATATGATGATCATTATCTAGGGCGTACAATGTCAGTCTGCCTTGACGATGCCATCTACAAGATCCTGAAATATTGGTTTATTTTGACTTTAATAAAACGTTTACAAACGTAAAAGAGGATTTCCGCCTTAATTTATTATTCGACAGCCTGCGATGTTCTCAAGGTATGGAGTCATTGAAAAACGCCATTTCTGAAACCAAGAAAGTGCCATTCTACTACAAGACCATGAGATTTCACCATGGATGTCGTGATGACAGATATACGCACATGGCTCCTTCAATGAAGAATGAGCATTTCATCGAAACACCGACGGAACGAAGCAGAAGTGCTGCGGCTAGTTGCTACAATGGTTAAGATGAAAAACAACATCAAAGAAAGACAACTTTTCTGGGTCACACCTTGCAAAATGATGCGATTACAGGAGAATTACTTCGAGTCGGTAGACGAAAGGACGACTTTATCGATGCAAAAAGGGGGTTTCAGCAGTGAGCTTTTATGATACGAGTGGTAGGACACAAAAACAGACCTTTGGTGACACAGCTTCGAATGAATGGACTCAATGCATAGTCACGTGTCTATGAATGATTTATTATCAACCTCTTCGACTGAAAAGAAGAAATTTGTATCGATTTATTAAGAAAACTTATTATGTCGATGAATGAGCAAAAATCAAACAAGTCATCCACAGAGATGGGTTCACTGAAGCTGTCTGTGGGCTACTCTGGAGATTACAGGATTCTATCTCAGCCATTGTTCCCAATGTTAGCAAGCGACAGAGACTGGTGTAGAGATGTTCGTTTCCCTTGGCTTTTCTGTGATTGGCTAGGCAGGCGTATTGCATAAGTGACTCGTTTCATTGTGATTATCACACCAAGTTGTTTCGTCTCCCTTAGAATAAGTTTGCTGCTAAAAATATTTACACTTTATTGCTAAAAAAATATGTACCCGTCCATATATAGCGCATTGGCAGAGCACGCAAAACATTACCATCATGAACATCTGGCGATCACAGACTTCCATTTAGACATTATTGACATGCAGATCACCGATAGAGACGAGACTTTCAGAAGACAATCATATTGAAGAACTAAGACCAGCACTCAATGGAAGACACGAAATAGACAGACGTTGAACGTGCCCTCACTCCTGCCTTACTCCTCGACAATGCGAGCCGGGCTCGTGAAAGCTCGGACGTGTACATGTTTTTTAGCAATAAAGTGAAAAAAAATTTTAGCAGCAAACTTATTCTTGGGGAGACGAAACAAATTAGTGTGAAATTCACAATGAAATTGAACAACTGCCCGTTGCCATCAACAATAAGTAACTCGCATTAGGGAACACACGAACTTCAACTTTAAGATTGAATGCATGTCAATTGAAAAGTGCATGCTTTGACTCAATTTTTTCCGTGATAAATTCGTCAAATGGAAATATTATTCACAATGCTTGATTCCTCACGATCTAAATTTGCTGACTGCAAGCGCTCAATGTGTGTCAATTTTCTGGTTAGTCAGAATTCAGACTTGAATTTGCGTCACGCTCAATGGAAAATTAATTTCCTTGCCCCTAATAAAGGCCGTAACTATCAGCATTCAGGACTTTCATCTCTAGACCCGAGCACCTAACTCTATGAGGTCCAATGAAAGTTGCATCAAAAGTACTTACTTCTCTTTCGGCGATCGTTTCTTTATATTTTTCGCTCAAACTTTGAACTTGAAATTCTGCCGTTCTTGATTTCATTTCCAAATCCGAGTTTTGACATTGAAGACGTTCGATCTGCAGCAAAAAGAATAATCAATCGCGATTGACATCAATTATTGTTTATAATGGATGCTATCTGCATGATCATATTTGATATTTTGATATTTGATATTTGCGCGACTACAGGACTTGAGATTCCAGAAGTGAAGCTCAATATGCAATGGAAATGGCGAAACTGATGCGCCACTGCATTTAGTTTCATGCTATAATTCATTGATTGTATAAGCGCAGAATGACACCTGACGCCTACATGATAGGATGAGTTGCGAAGTACTCAATAACTGCTATATTTGTTAATATGAAAATATTAAGTTAATATAACATAATTGTGTTATTATATAAGTAATGTACAGTACAATCCCCCAGAGTTCACAAATCAGAACGAACACTCGACACACGAACTCGCAAAACACTGGCGCAACGCCGCACCAAAAAATCACCCTTCTCAAAAGAATGCTTACGCAATGTAAACCCCTCTGTCCACTTTTCAACTCTTAGCCCCTTATGTAAATCTCATCCGCACAAAACAAAACACATCTTCTCTTGTACATACACACACAACGCTTACCATGGGGCCTGTGGGTTGCCCCTATCAGGTGCGCGGAGGTCATTCGGACCCGACCAACACCTGACGACCCCTGGACCGTTCCTCATAGCAGGGAGGGGGTGGGTTGACACCACCACCACCACCATGTGATTAGACATGTGAGTGTGTGCAGAAACTGTGAGGACTACCCTATACTGGAGGATCAACAAGACATCAAGCGATGAAGCACAGAAGTCTGCCATTGCAGTAAGAGGCTGAGGTCTCTGCGGATATCTGCGATCAGTTAGCATCAACGGTTTCTATTTTAGCGGTTATGAGAAACCAATACGGAAAGAAGTTTGAAAAAGACCTATTGAAGTGATTTAAATATAAATCACATATTCTTGCCCCTTACATCGCAAGTATTCTAACGATGCCAAATATGCACAAACATCTTAAATTAAAAAATTACCAAAAAATGTCTAACCAAAAATTTCTTAATTCCACGATTCTATGATAAATTTGTAGCATTACTGTCTCTTTCTAGAGCCACATGCCACACAATTTCGATCAGCAATACATCAGAAGAATGCTATAAATATCTTGTTCCCCTCGTGCATAATTGATTCATCCTCTCTTGTTTTCCAATATAAAAACAATTTGTAGACTGAGAGATTTTCGTATTTTGACCACAGTCCAGAGAATACTATAACCGATACCGATGAAGTTCTTTGACAGCTGAGAATGCTAGAGCTCGACATGTACAGTAGGCTTAAGAATCGATTGAATTTCAACGCATTTCAGGTACCCGTTTATATTTTCAACTATGCAGTTTTCACATGTGGGAAATGTCTTACTCTTGTTTGAAAGGAATCTTGATATCATGAAAAACCACGTTAAGGAAACTTGGAATCAATTAAACGATGATCTCCCTACGTTTTGGCGGGCTGTTTCCCGTCTCAATTTCAATTACAAGTAATGTCCATTGAGACTTGCGAGGACGCTGATGTCAATTATTCGGTGATCTTTGTTCACTGCATTTTGTCTTTCCCGAATCGTTTCACTCAATTTTCTATACATATTTTCTATCGGGAAATTCCTTTGCCGTTTGAAGAGAATTCATTTCAGCAAATATTTACCTTGAAACTTTCATTGCCACGTGCATAAAATTCGGAAATCAGTCCTATCAAGAGAGGAGAACTATGATGGCAACGTTCTCGACTTCTATAGGGTCCAGTTCAGAGCTTTGCTGCACCTGTCTTGAGATAACTTCTGATGATTCCTGATGCTGGATGAAATTACGGCTATTCAAGTCTGTTCCCAATTTCAAATGAGAATGCAACTCGACAATTAATGATTTCATCATTCACATAACTTCTTATGTTCTGATCATGGATATTCTTTGATGAAAAGTAGCAACCTTTGGTGTCAGTGCGGTATAACCAAAAAAATTCCACGCAAATATTTCATGTCCCCTCAATACTTAGATAGAAAGGCCATCTAACAATCCGACCTCCCATGACTACATGTATCCAGGTGAACATCGGAGATTAAAAATTCTGTCAATAAGGTGATTACGAGTAACTCATGAGATTGGGCAAAGCTGTTGAAAACAATGCGTAAAGTATAGTTACAGCATCTGTCATCATGTCATCAGCGGATATAAGTGAATATTTGGATATTTGAAAGCTGAGAATGCAAGCTCTCTCATGTTCTTCTTGGATCAAGCGTTTTCACATTTAAACAGGCTGACCAAATGATTTCGGAGAAAAGCAGACTTGATTTTCGGACATGAAAAATCGACCTTATTTCACCTTAATAGGGACAATTTGGCAATGTGCTACCTGTAAGGCTATAGATCCAAATGCACCTAAGTAAAGTCTACGTGTATCGCACATGCAGAGGTAAATGTCACAAGATTAATATATGTGGTCAAACTTCTTTATTTTCATTTTTTATAACTTCTAAATTAGAAAAAATGTCACATTCAAAGAAAATTTCATGACACATCAATTTCCTTTTTTAAAAAAACTGCCAATCACAGATGCTGACACGGCATTCCTGCGTTTCTTGGAAGCCTGACTATCCTCCTCCAAACGCCTTTTTCTTGCTCGAGCCTCCGCCAATTTCTTCTGAATCGCTTCGATTTCGGTCTCCGTTTCTTGTATTTCCTTGCTCAGAACTTTATCTGATTTCCTCTCATAAATACCAATTTTTCGCTTGATTTCTGCAGCTTCGTGCATCAGAAGTTCTTTTTCTTTGAGTTTGAATCTCTTTTTCTCTTCTTCGGTATACAAACGACTAGCTTGGCTCATGCTTTTCAGTAGGTCGTCCGGAATTGTGAATTTTTCAAGTGACTCACGATCAAAGTAATCGGAGGCCAATCGAAATCCATCGTAGAGATTATCAGAGAGCGCAGATTAGTAGTCACTTTCTCTGAAAATGTGTCAATGTTCCTACACAAAGCGACGAGAGTAGTTTTGAAGTAGTACTACTCCAGTCAAATCAAAGTTCCTTGTAATCAATTTCAGTCAAGTTCCAAGACTCTGCGTTCTTCACACTTCTTCTTTTGAAGTATCTGAACCAGTTTGACCATATTCTTCAGTATGAAGCGTCAACAAGAAACAGAACAAATAACTGACCTGATCGGTAAGAATACAACAACGTCATTGGAAAGAAATAGTCCAAAAACTGAAATATAAGATAGGTGTCACTCACAAAAGCAAAATATACCGGTACCGTAGCTACATCATTTTCACAATATTCTCATTGTTAATAGTTTTCCATTTTTAGACATGATAATCATATTATTCCTCGCGCATACGTAAAATGGTTGATTTTCTTTGCACTGACGCATTTCAGGTCTCAACATATGAATTTCCGTTCAATTTAAAGAATATGCTGATAGAACTCTTGAAAATCATACAAATACAGCAATGATAGAAAAAAGCAGACTTGACCAAAAAAAACAGATCAAAAACAGACATTTGGTCAGCCTGCATTCACAGCTTGAGAGGCAGAAGATTGTCGAGCTTCGAAGAAAGATGACTCATAGAAAGATAAACCGCTAAAATTGCAAATTTCCTTCCTTATCAAATTCAGCCCATGCTTCAAAAACTCGAACTTCAAGCCACCAAGCATCAGTTAAACGTTAAAAAACAGGAGAAAAATGATAAGCAGATCAAGCTTTTCGCGTCTTCGAGGCATTTTATTAACAAGTTTTGCTTCATCGCATCAGATTTTGTTTTCTCAAAATCTCTACATCACAACAGTACGCACACGCAACATGAGAATGGAACACTCACCTCTGATCGATAATTGTTCACTGCTCCTTCTAAATCACGAATACGAACTTTAGCAAGCTTCAATTCTGTTTCATGGTCTAAAAGAGACAAAAATAAGATTACCTCAACACCTACATGAGGATTAAAGCACTTAATATGCTGAAAAAGATTTACGACAAAATAAGCATATTATTTGAAAAAGAAACGAAAGGTGATTTGACCGGCAAAAAATAGACTTCAATTAGCAACAAAGTTCTGTCGCAATACATTGAATATCTGTCAGAGAATGACAACTACTAAGTCCACAAAAGACATCAACACCCCTGATTCCCCAACCGCACTCGCCTGAACAAGGAATCGAGCCGAAGTCCGCGATGTAGACGAGATCGCACCTTCTTCAATGGGCCACTCTGACGATGAAAAAATGCGAGTGAAGGCAGCAGTCATCCCCAAGAGTCCCATTATCAGTATTATTGTTAGCATCGGTAGCTTATTGTCCTATCAATATTGACAAAATGTCAACCAGTATTTATGCTGTAGCGAGACAGCATATCAGCATGTCATTCGACTGCGTCACACAGTAGATTCACAACACAGGTCGGGCGAGTGCGGTCGAGGAATCAAGGGTGTTGGTGTCTTATATTGCCTTAATAGTTGTCATTCTCTTTAGGCATACAATGAAGCGCTAAGGCTTTTGCATCCAAGCTTATGTCAATCACACAGCAACACCACGCGGAAGTAGTATTAGGTCTCTCAGTCGGCAAGATTAAAGTCCAGAAAATCAAGCAAAGGAATAGTTGAATGCACAAATTTGAAATCGACATACACGCATCGAAATTAATCCGAAGAATATCCGGAATGCCGGATTGGCATTAGAAGCCCTATAAAAGAGTCCCTTAAAAGTGTCCTTGAAAATCATGTGCTCTCCATTGAACGCTATCATACAAGAAGTAGAGTCAGCACGCTGCTATATCTGGTCTACATTTTGATAACAGAAAAGAGATATTCATCTCCGCCAATGGTAAAATACTTTCACATTAACAGTGCAGAAACATCAGAAGTTGAAACGCGTTTCGAAATCATTTCTACAATAAAATGTGACATATTTCTTTGTTTTCTGATTTTGATACCCTCATCAAGATTATACTGCTGAAATCTTACTGGTGCGAGAAATATATGAAATTATCCCCATGATCTAAGTCACTTGTTAAAAATGATGAAACCGATAGTAGGTGTCTGGCTATATTTTTGAGAGAATATCGGATCGGGAATTACTAATGCGAGGTATTTCCTCATCAATACAAGGAATTTTACTTTCTGACTCTACTCTCTCTCTGTAGTGGCAAAGACGAGTCGACAGATAGTGTCACAGCAAGCCTTCTCTACACTTCTAGTACCTCCATGACTCAAAGCATCTTAATGCTTGCTCGATGTTCATCGGTTGGCAAATTGTGAATAGGATGTGTTGCCGTGAATTCTACGTTCAGTAATTAGCGAAAATGCTATGACACAAAAGTGTGCATTGTTACAGAAATTTTAACTAGCGATAAAAATAGAAATAACTAAAGATTTTCAATAAAGATGTCTTAATTAGAGAAGTCAGGAAAAACCTCGCACACTTTGCTAATAACATGTATCTACTCTCAAAAGCTTGCAAGTAGACTGCTACATAACAATTATACAGACCCAGCATTACAAAAATACAAAAATCACTCCGAAACGAAACAGATGTGATTAGGTTGACAACCGATCAATTAATTATTCTGTTTATTAAAGCTTTTTCACTAACCGATTATGTGAATCAGTTTCAATATCTCTCTGAAATTTCAATAGCACATCATGGACAAGCTATTAGATTCATGATTACGATTTGACGTGTATTTGCTTCGTATGCAGATTTGCATGCCCTGGACCAGGCATCTAATTTTGGGACTACTAGCTGTAGCTTCAGGGAAACCACGCGCGCTGCATCTGACCGAGATCGGTGGCGATCTGTAAATCGGACCGAGATCGGTGCCTCTATAAAAGGAGGTATACCAACAACAGCAGCGTGCCTCCATTGTTGGTCATTCTGAAAAGGCCCACTGCACAATTGGTAAACTTTATGAATTTGAGTTTGATTTTTGCCATAAGCTGACAGTACGCAAAAAGCACTGTTGTTTGTGAATAACCAATCGATAGGCAATCGTTTCGACTAATTTGAAATTTCAGGGTAGATATTAGTCATAATGTAGATATTACGGAGTGTCGACAGATTTTCGATTTGTACTTCCCGGGTTTTTCAAGGGCTTTCCCGGGTAATGGCAATATTCTTCCCGGGGTATCGAATTTCCCTTACAACTGACTGGCAAGCATAAAAAGTCAAACATCTAATAGATTGATTGCCCTTCTCTATTTGCCATGGTGCTGAGAAGCTCTTTTATCGATGTCCATATTACGTTATCAAATTGGAGATCAGCTGCTATATATTTAATACTTGATTGATTGTTGTTATATTTACACTTACATCATATTATGTTATATTACACTTAAAATTTTAGATTTCTTATGTGTAAAATTGCACGAATGTGACAGATTCAATTTCATGCAATTCTTACTAGTAATTCAGCCGGCAATTAGTCAAGTTTTCATTCCCGTAAAAAGAGTGAATAAGTTTTAATAATTCTCGAATCAGGTCTGCACATATATATGAATAATTATCAACATCCCATTTCCATCGTTGATTGATCTAGATAAGAACAATTCAGTATTGCTGATACAGAAGGCGATTAATCCAAAAGAAATGTTGACGAAAAATAAGGATTCGAATGGGCATACTATTGAACCAACTGAGGAAGCATCAAAAAGCGGTATAATCCAGTATGGAAGACATGCAATAGACATCCAGTCAGTTTTGTGGGAGAATATTGCAATATCCTGGAAAATTCTGGGCATCCTGTAATAAATTTGATGCTTGCACTCTGTCATCATCAATAAGGTACTAACACACTTAACTTATTGAAGTTGCCGCTCAAAGCATAATATGTGATGTTTTTCAATTTTTTCATTTTATTCAGCGGAAGCGGAAGCGGGGCCGGCCAAGGCGCATGTGGCGAAAACAAGTTGAGGAAGAAGTGAAAATTGGTTTCAAAAAAGAAGATGCCCAGAACAGGTCGAAATAGAGAGAAGGTGTAAGAAGGGTTTCTGTGCAATGAGGTACATCCGGCCACCCTCGCTCGTCGGGGACAAAACCGGATTCAAACTGGTTTGATGATGATGATGATTATTATTCTACTACTAGGCCCATTTGCTTTGTAATTACTCAGGAATTTCTCAAATCTCCCGGGGTGATAACCACTTTCAAGGGTTTTCCCAGGCTTTCCAGGGGCCTATTGGAATTACCGGCTTTTCCGCGGATTGTTAACACCCAGTATTAGCACATATCACATTGTGAATTCTGTGGCTTATAATGGTATCTGTTGAGACGAGAAAAGTTATCAAATTCTCTTGACTTATGATTAAGCCTGCCTGGTTTTATCGTATTTACAGCGATTGTTTCAGGTATGTGTGATTCGTGCAGAACCCAGGTGTGTGCGTATCACATTAGTCTCAACATTTCGAATTTTGATTGGAAGTGTTACCTCGCATTCAAGCGGCCCCGACCCACTTCTGCTCGGAAACATTCCAAGTCAGGCTCGCTTGAAGTCTGCGTGTGCACACATTGCAGTTAATACAAAACCAAATTCAAGTACCGACTAATTTGATTTTGGTGATGGAAGGTGTTAAATTTGCTGCTGAAAACAAAAGTGAATTTCAAACTTAGCTTAGATCAGAAACTGCAAGAATCCGGCCACCTACTACGCACGAGTCACCGCGGCATCGACTGTCGCAAATGAAATACGCATCATTCATGAGTTCGATATTTTAATCACTGAAGAAATTCACACATTCAAAGAAGAGTCATTGAAGAGTTCACTATTCTTCTCACTCATCGTCTCAACTGATGCATAAAAAATGACTGATATGAAAACATTCACTTGATATGAAAACATGTCAGATTGCAAAACAAGCATGATCCAACAGAATATCATTGCATCAAATAATAGTTTGTAAATTATTTATATAGAAATAAACAGCCGGAAGAATTTGCAGACATGACGGATGGAGGTCACACCTTGGCCATTCTACATCCAGTAAAAAACCTTGTAAGAAACTTTGAATGAAAGCCTTAATTGAATCTAAGTCATTCTGTATATTCATTGACATAAACATAACACTCGCGAGAGGTTTTAGAAAAATTAACGATAATTTCTTGAGGAACAGTTTTCTGCAGCCTTTCTAAATAATAATACATTACCTAATACATAATACCTAAATAACCTTACAAGAAGATTATAATCGCTTGCACTTTCATCACGTTTTCGTCAATGCATCAACTTAAGAATGGCATAACAATCATAGGCCGAGTAAAAGCACATTCCCTAGTAAACAAAAGCTGCATTTCTACTACTTACCCTATGTAGTGTAAAGAATAAGCACAATAAGGCACTTTGAAGCTATTATCTACTCATTAGAATATTCTGTTGCTCAACACCCGCGTCATATTCGAAAGCCTGTCTCTGACTTGAGCAAACATAATGATCTCATGCGTACAAATATCGAAGACTATCGAACCGGATTAACTTCTCTACCAATGCAACACTCACTATCATAAACATCATCGGAGTGATCAGACTGAACATGAAATGAGAAAGGATTCATTCTGAAGACAGCTGTTGATGATTATGTTCCAAGGTCACAGATGTTCCCCAACTACATATTGTAATGTATAAAGAGCGGCCGTGAAATTCTGCCGCAAACTGGAGATTCCTATACGCAATATTTTTACAAAATTATCTGCAATGTTAATGAATAGGCAAATTTAAATGTCTAGTAAGCGAAGATCAACATCCAGTTGTTATCTTTACTTGACATCACTCGGCATTGTCTTCGAAAAACAGGAAGGAAAGAAAAAAATAAAATGTAAGCATAAAATTCAAATTAAATTCAAGATTATGTTTGAGATACCTCCATGAAGCAAAGAAATATTTATGAACTATCATTAACCGATTTATTTCTAATTTCATAATAGCGCGCATTTACTACAATACAGATTCGGTCAAAAAATTTATTTTTCTAATTCCTAAAGCTAGAAAGATTGTCATTTCGTGATGTTGCCAGTCAACAAAAAAGAGCCAGCACTCGCTTTTCAATGCTATCCGCCAGTTCACCGAACAGTTTTATGTCCCAGTTGATTATTTCCTGATAGTTAATCGTGATAATAAAAGCTTGTAGAACTGGTGTTTGATTTTCATTATGCCAAATGAAACTCAGCAATACAATTGAATATTACATGCCTCGTGTTCGAGAAATATGAACTCCTAGAAAGCTGACCACCCAAACAACCGGTTCACCCGTAGATTAACTGAGGCGGATCTTAACTTATGTATGGTGTTGCCACTAACACATTCAACCATGAACTCAGCAAAGAAGCCTGAGTTAAATAACATTATTAATTAACGGTTAAAAAATTCGAAGAATCTAGGCAACAGAAGAAACCGAAATTAAACAACTGCCCTAGTGTAAAATCGCGTAAATAATTAGGTTACTTCAAGTCAAGAGAGCAATTAATACTTATAACAGAGCTTCCTGCTCCAGTACAGAGTAGGAGACGACATACATTTAAAGGCTAGCCGACCGAACTTTTGAAAGGAAGGGAATTAAATTAAAACTTATACAATCAATTTTACATACAACTTGTAAACTAAAATGAGAGCTCGGTATGAAACATGAAGAGAAGCTAAACAAAATTATAAATGTTGAAAATCAAGAAACATAAGAAACCAAAATGAGATCGCTATGTACGGAGTCATCAGGGAGGAACCATGTGGCTGCATAAAGCAAGGTTTCGACCCATAACCTCCATGGCGGGCCCAGGCCAACCATATCGAATGAAAGACAAAAAAAGTCTCTCCAAATCTGAGGAAACGTAGCTAAAACCTGGCCTTAATACTTTTTTGGATACAAGAGAACAGAAGGATACATAAGAACATGGATAATATTTGTTAGTCTAACATTCCTTTGATGGAAGGTATTTGGCGAGGTGAAAAACAACTAAACTTGTAAACGAGAAACATATTTTTCGAGGACTTCATACAAGAATTTTTTAGTGGATTAACCTTGAAACCCTCTCCTTGAAGATATTAAAAATGCCCTTAGCTCTTGATATGAAGGGGGAAGCATCAAAAGAAATCCTAGCAAACCTGATAAGTTGGGCAAGAATCATGTTAAAGCCAGTGTTCATGGCATATTGCTTTCGGGGCAAGTATATATCACCACTGGGAAGCTGAACTCATCAACTTAAGTGGTAGGCCTCCGTGGAGTAAAGGCCACTACCTTGGATCTTGATCTTCACGTCCAAATAATTCACGCATTTGTCATTGTCACTGTCATTGTAAAAAATATCTGCGCCGCGATTATATTGACCGATCGGCTTTTTTGCAAGATTGAAGTTCATGAAAGTAGTAAAGAAAATAATTATAATCTTGGAAAATATTATTTGGAATATTGCTTTTATTTAGTTGCATTAATTTGAGAGAGCGAAATATTGGTTGATACCATGTTTGCAATAACCGCAGTTCAGAGCTTCGTTAATATTTACTATTTAATATATTTATCATTAATGCTGCTAAGAAATAACTTCAACATTCTGCCCTAGTTTCCTCTTATCGAATTCATTGGGGAATCACTCAACTAAGCATCATTTTCTCATTGCAAGCTCTGTCTTGCTCCATGACTTCATAATGCGAGAACTGCTACGTGTACCCCTACATCTGCAAACCACAATTTTGCCTTTCATGGTGACTCTGCATTTTTGACCATAGAAAAGGATGACGTCAGTCCCTTGGTCTTCTTCCAATCAAAGATCAACATTTGGCAAGTGAACATCACAATTCCATTGATCAGACGATTATCTTTGGGCGTAGTTTATTCTTGGAATCCGGTACATATTACATGCAGTACATTAGGGGACATCATAGGTCTTTTTAAATTGGCATCAGTAAGGCTTCATCAGTAGGCCCAGAAAGGCCCAAACTGGCTCATGACGATATCTAGACTAACTGAACAAGTCAATGGACTGCACACTTGATCCAAAATTGAAAAACACAGACCAGTCTGTTGCGCAGTCCATCGTTTTGTTCAAGCATTCTAGATGCTATGAACTAATTTGGGCCTTTCCAAGTGTCAACAAGTCCTTAGGAAGCAACAAGGAAAAATCTCGTACTAAAATTGCTCAAATACGTGGACAGCTTTATATTTTGCACCTGTTTTGAAGCAGCCTGAAAATCGGTGAATGTGTGTTCCAAACCTAGGAAAGTATAAGAACCCAATGAAATAAGTGATATTCCAGGGCGAAGGACTTTCGCTTCAATGCGATGCTTTTTGAAGACGAACTCGTTAACATTCTCTTCGTATGCGCAAATTTGAACAGAACACTCAATGTTGCTGGATTCATAAATTTATTTTCTCTTGTTCTTAACCGGTCTCGCTACCTCTCATAGAGATCTACGGCAGAGTTATGACATGCATTTGCATTTGACAACTTCAACAGTGGATAATATGCAGATCTCAATCGATCGCTGAAGAGCGGTTAAGCGAACTGAATGACGTCACAAGTGGGTGAAAATACACAGCACAACATGATATGTTACTAAGGCTGATGCACAAGAAGTAAATCAAAAAGACTATAAAGATAAAGTGCCTAAAATACATATTATGTACAGCAGTGCTAAAATAATAATTACAAACTTGTGATTAGACAAGAGATAAATTAAAAATAAACTCTTTTTGCTGACAAAGGGAAGGACTACGAAAGTGAATAGCACTACCTTCAGCAGTTGAAAGTTCGAGTTTAGTCCTACAGCACTTGATCACAGAAAAACTTATAATCCTTTTGATCACAAGTAAGTAGGTTGCGAGTAATAGATGAGGACCGTGTAACACGATTTGTTAGGTTCTCCTTCAACCACTTAGGGATGTATTTGTCGACTCGTCGAATTAAAGGACGCGAGGTTCTCCCAACATAGTCTGCTTCGCAGACACAGTCAAAATTGTATACAACATTCACCAAGTCCTCTCACCTCATCTATTACTCGCAACCTACTTACTTGTGATCAAAAGGATTATAAGTTTTCTGTGATCAAGTGCTGTAGGACTAAACTCGAACTTTCAACTGCTGAAGGTAGTGCTATTCACTTTCGTAGTCCTTCCCTTTGTCAGCAAAAAGAGTTTATTTTTAATTTATCTCTTGTCTAATCACAAGTTTGTAATTATTATTTTAGCACTGCTGTACATAATATGTACTTTAGGCACTTTATCTTTATAGTCTTTTTGATTTACTTCTTGTGCATGAGCCTTAGTAACATACCATGTTGTGCTGTGTATTTTCACCCACTTGTGACGTCATTCAGTTCGCTTAACCGCTCTTCAGCGATCGATTGAGATCTGCATATTATCCACTGTTGAAGTTGTCAAATGCAAATGCATGTCATAACTCTGCCGTATCTCTCTATGAGAGGTAGCGAGACCGGTTAAGACCAAGAGAAAGTAAATTTATGAATCCAGCGACATTGAGTGTTCTGAACTCGTTAACGTCTGATCTCGGTGGTGTCCGTGCACAGTGGTTAAGTGCTTGGCCTAGCGATCTTTTGGTTCACAGGTCGAGCCACAAAAGTGTTATTGGAAGTCGTCAGGAAGGGCATCCGGATTAAAAGATCACAACGCTCCAGATTAAAGTCTGACCACATCAGCACCGTCCATGCCCCCAGTATTGGGGGAGTAGTGACGTTAAAATCATTCATCATCATCATCATCATCATCATTGTAGGTAAACAGTAGTTCGACTTGTTAGTGATTTCGACTGATATTAAATATGCGTTTCGAAATGTGACATTGCATCTAGTAAGCGTGTGAAGACGAATGAAGTCAATCATCTACATCATGCAATTATTTATGCAGCACTGATCCTCACTGTGCAGCCTCACTATCCATAAATGTGTAAACAAAAAGACGGAAGTCAAACAGTTGAAATGAATATTCATTTCATCAATGCCTATTATTCTAATCCAATCACCAATTGATTAAAGGAAATACATGTAATTAGAAATCGATGTGTATTCGGATGAAATCAGCCAATTCATCTTGAATGCTTTTAACACATGATGATATTAGGTAAAAAATGTGTACAATAAATTAAATGGATGTCCTTGTACATTCTTGGGATATATTGCTGAGAGTATTTTCTAAGGCTTTCTAATCTGTCTCATAAAATGGAAGAATCCTACACTGCACCGATTTTCGTGTCAGCACCGCTGTGCATTTAACAGAGCATTTGTTTCCATTAAAATTATTAAAATTTTGCAACGAGTGTAAGTTAGCGAGAAATTCAATCATGCATCCGAAATACAGTTCACTTTCAGTTGGACCATGCAATTTTTCATTGGTGACATCCTTTTTGTTTTCCACATCTGTCACAGATAAAATATGCAAAATTTCGATGTAGTTGAATATTATTGCATCACATAAACAATTATAGGCTATCCTATTGCAAATGATCATGAAACTATCAGAAACATGGAACAGGACGCGTGAATTCCAGTACACGAATCACACTGGAAGAATGTCTTTTCTTGCATCATTTTTCAGGCATTGTCGGCGGCAGATCTGCTACAGTCGGGTACTTAAAATACTTAAAAGGAGTCAAATGGGTAAAACTCTTGGCAAATTGAAAAATGTGCAACTACTGTCATCATCTGCATTGTATCGCATAAATGCATTCAACAGAAGCCTCTGGATGAAATGAAACCCCAACTTATTAAACCAAATCCATGATTTCCAATGATTGAGTCCATGATTGACCAGTTAGATGAACTCTCCTTCCACCCATTTCCGCATTGTCAATTGCTGATTGGTTTTGAGAACTCAATTATTTCCTTACTTGGATTCAGCCTCCGGAATACGAGTCTACATGTTTTTCCATGAAACAATTAACTCAATCGGATCGTCAGGTGGATAGGCGTTCAGATAATCCACCAAATTAGTCAGCTGAAACGAGTTAGTACACCCCGGGGAGAAAATGTTTCAGGAGTAGCCGTTTTCCATTCTTTATGGGTTAATTGTTCCGGAGGTACATCATCACAATCTTCATGACTCTGTTCACCATCCGATAGATCGATGTCGATATCAAATAGGTTTCACACACGTCTTCGATTGAATCGCAGCTGCCATCATCAGCATCATAAACAAAACGTTGAACCAGTTTTCGAGCTCGTACAGGGCGCGCAGACTTTGATCTGAAAGTCATATTCTCTACCTCAAGAGTCCCTTCACTTCAAACCCTGTCAGATAATTGAAATCAAGACCACTGAGAAGGAACACATCGCCTCACAGTTCGCTGTCAGCAAATTAAGATATTTGAATCAAGCCACTGTCCTTTAAAATGTCTTACATGAATCACAGTGCACCAGTGCGTCGAATTATGAAAGGAGTTGATAGCAGAGGTGATCGTTATCGAAAAGTCAATGGCTAGATCGAGATATGGATAATACACGGGCTATACTTATTTCATCCCAATCATCTTTTTCCGCTGCATTGAGCTCTCCGTCGTGAGGTCCACCTTAAGAATTTCAACCTCCATATTCTAGACTCCTATAATTTGGATGAACGAAGAAACATAATGACATAAAATCCTAACATTTATCAATACTTGTTATTACAGTGTGCTTATCTGATTCATAAGAAACGGTTCAGATTACCCGATTTCGGCTTTTCAATCTTGTTTTTCTAATCGGCGCACAAAAGTAGTTCTGAAATCTTAATGCTTCAAAATGACAAAAAGATTAAGCATTGGTCCCTCCTTGCGCACTAACAATCTGAGCCACTTGTCCAGGTGCTCAGTGGTTGTCCAGAAGACCATGGAGCATTTCAAATGGAATAAAAATAGAAAGATGTAAAAATGCGCTAAGATCAAGTCAGTCACGATTCACGAATCAAGCTAGTCCAATTCGAAAACACTTTTTGAGAAAACAAAGCTTAAGGTCTTTACTTTATCCTAAGTGTTGATGAAACGGCTTTATTTTTCTCTCACGATTTACAATGCAAGCTTGGCTAACCTGTCATCATCTAATCGTAGCTATAAATGGAAATAGAATTTAATAACCCATGATTATTTGTAACATAGTCAATCCAGTCACTGGTTAAACTAGCCGACCTCTAAAGATTGAAATACCAACCCTCTGTTGAACTATGTTGCTTGTTGAATGATAAACTTGTAAAGCTATTTAGTTGCATTCCCATAAAGCATTCCGTGTTCCGATAAAAAGAAACACTTCCATGAATTTATGAGAAATCTTGTCAACTGGACAATCAGTTCTGTATTCCTTTTAAGTTACACAATTTTGAACATGTGAATTCGATACCGTCCTAACCAATAAAGAATTGATAAGGACGAAAAACGAAAAAGTAAGTTAATAGGTAACATTTCGATAGCTTTGACAAGCGGGATTTTCACATCTAATATTCCACTGCTTGAGAACAGAAATGTCGTGTGGAAACAAACACACAACTTTCCTCATTCAGGAAGAGCCTGGCTTTATTTCCTGATGGTAAACATCAGAAATGTTACAAGGTACACACCACTCGATGGTATTAAAAGCTGATATTGAAGTATTGAGTTATTGAGAATCTGTGACAGCTGATAATTCGCTAGCGAATAGTATGAGAAAAGTGCAGCAACATCAAGATTCGCGCTGTGAATGCGATATTGAACAATAAATCTTCTTATCATGCATTTCAAAATAGAGCGAGGAAGGTTGAAGGTAATCGCAAATGTCTTCTACCTAAGCTTCTATCATCAGATGATTTACAGATATTTTTCTCTTGATGGGAAATTAGCTGATTTCACAACTTCATCGGAATGTTTGGAAACATACATATAGATATCGAAACATGTTAGCTTAGGTCTACAAATCGGTGAAGTTCAGTTGAAGCGCCTACAGAGAGACAAATAAGAAACTCTCTTACAAATCAACGACCTACATGTACACATATAATTGGCAGCAAAAATTTTCATAAAGCGAATAGAAATATGACTTCCTATGTAAAATCGAAGTGCTGTATTTCAACACCACTATTCAAACGTAGGTATGTAGTAAGGGAGCAGGCACTTCTACTCTACCTCAATCTCTGATGATGATGGTGCCGCATTTAACTATGCGCTTTATTTCTGCTGACGTGATGTGACTCACCTTCACTTTCCTCTGTTCCTTCCGCCAATATATCTTTCGTCAGCGTGGACAGCTGTCCAGTCATCGTCGACAGACTCCCGCCAACTTGCCGAAACCATGACATGATTCTATAATGTAGAATAAAATAAATCATATTGAATAATATATATAATAGAATAAATTTCTTTCGGAGGGAAAAGAAATGAACACACTGACTGCACTGCATCATATATTACAACTAAAATTCTAAGATCTTTTTTAAAAAATAGAAAAAATAAGTAAAGTGATCCTAGTCTATTGAACATAATAACGACGTAAAGAAATGAAGTTGGCATATACGACCTTGCCTTTTCTGACGAAAGAGGAATATAATGAGAGTTCAGATAAATCCAGATTACAGAGAAATAGTGCACCTCACTCCTCTTAGCGTGAAATCAAAGATACATTCCGCTACTCAATAGGCTTATAGATCTAACTCTTTTTAAAAAAGTGAAGATCAATCAGAGATACAGAAATTGTTAGAAACATTGCTGTAACTTAAGGATTGATAAACCCTTTAGCCTATTCTCACATGTTTGTCCCATTATTTTTATAACAATAGTTCGATGAGGTATATTGAAATATCCTTTACAATTTCATAGTATTCGATATCGCTTAGATCAATTAAATGTCAATCTATAATAGTAATGCATGGCTGTCAAAAATCAATGATTTACGATCTGTTCTTAAATAAGAGAACTGCATGGATAGTATAATCTTGTCGATGCCAACGAGATGTAGGATTTTGCTGTGAAAACTAGTTCGTTGTTAATATTGACACCGATCTAAAGCGTTAGTTGACATTTGTATAAACCGATCTATTATTCAGTCGGAAGAATTTTCAGTCGAGTTTTTGAACGACAGCTTCTTTGCCTTTCATTTTCTGCCGATGGACATATTCGACATTGGCTAGTCCTCCTTTTCAGAATCCTTGAATGCTAGCAAAAAAATGTTCAAAGCTTGGCAGAAGATCTACTGAAAGAAATTTAATTTGGTTTACATTACTGATACCAATTATCAGAATCATCAACATAATCGGAACCCATCATCAGAACCCAGCAGAAAATCTAAGCAGGTTTAGTATTTCTATTGTTAGCCTGTCAATTTTCTTGTTTCCTTGACCGCTTGTCGTTTAAAACTAATCTTGTCAACTAATCTTGCTGAAAATGAGACTTTCACAGAATAATGAACACCCTATGCCTACTACCAATCTGCTCGTCTGCCGAGTTCCAGCTGATTCCTGCTCTTGTCAGATAGGATAAAAAAACACTTGTTAATGGTATGGGACGCAGATTGCAGTTATTGAGAAAAATGAAACGTTCTACGTTTTCTCTTAACAACGGAAAAGTACTAGGTCTAGAGCCCTAATTTTTGACATAGATGTCCTCAAGTCATTCTTTTCATGAACATCTATCTATGAAGGTTAACACATTCAGATTTGACAAGCTTCCTACTGTTGGCAAACAGCGACATGTTGGCCTACTTCAGCCACATTGAACTACATTCTCGTAAAATATCGCCGATCAGAAGCATGATAGCATCACATACACATGATAGGAAATGAACTGAAGACCCATCATGCCGAAATTTATGGTTCTAGACTTCGCAGTAGTTTTAGTTGATGAGAGAAAACATGGAACATTTCATTTTAGCCAAAACCTGCAATTTGCGTACCTTTGGATTAAAATGTGTTTCTCTTTGATCCTCTCTGCCAAGAAGATGAACCAAATAGAACTTGGCAGGCGCAAAGATTCATAATGAGCATAGGATGTAGATCATTCTGTGAAAGTCTCATTTTCAGCCTCGCTCCCTGCTGTAACTCGTTCCGGCAGCCGAACTCATGGAGATTCTTCGAAAGATAATGAGCTAATGGAATGCAAATGCAACGCAAAAAGCCTTTGTCGGGTGCAATGATGCATCACAAGTACTCAATGACTTCATCAGTGTCTGATGCCCTGGGATGTGCCAAAATTCGCTTCACTCTCGGTTCCATGGATTTCCATGACTTGGACGTCACTTGTTTCTTCGAGAACCGTAAAACGTTCCCTTCGACGAAACAAACTTTTTGATAAATTTTGATAAACAAAGATAAGCCGCCCGAAGGTCATTGCTTGCATGCAAATCAAAAACGTCTTGATTGGCGCAGAAAGGAAAATTAATGAATGTTTTGTTATTTCTATTGATTTGGCAAAGAAAAATTTTGATGTCATTTGCTGTTGTTTATAAGTTGAAATTATTGAAATAATGCTATTTTTTAGTTTCTCTACGCACAAAAATTAATGTATTTTGTCAATATATATTTCGCCGATCCGGCCTTGTCAATTGTAATATAAAGAGATCCTAAGTCAAAAATGTTTTGGAAATCAAATACTACATCATTTGAAATCTTTACACTGAATTACAAATTATCAGTGTCATTATTGATGTCTAACAAATATGCACACATCACAGTTCATTGATTGTCGCAGTTCCATAGTTCATAGCTCACATTTCATTATCATCCTTTTTCTCCTTAGTTTTTCTGTTTTGCTACCGTTGGCATGTTTGGTTGGTTCCACTCTGTTTTGTTGTTGATGACGATCTTTTTCTGTTGCTAACTGTTTTTGATGTTGACTGATTCATTTATTTGCCGTTCCATTGCATTGTTATGATGTATACTTGTTATGTTCATTGAAAATTCTTGTTTCATGTTGTTATGTTGTTCTTTGCAATGTCTACATAGACTTGAAGTATCCTTTTCTTTCAATTGCTTCATATGTTCTTTTCCTCTGATTTAATTAATGAAAAATAAGTTTAAAATTAATGGACTCAAGAAAAATCGAATCGAATCACCTTTACTGATGAAAGGTATCTGCATCTGTATCCACGACAGAGGGACTTTGTTCGAAGGAGTTCTAGAGAAAAATTCAAGCCTTCGATACTTCAAAAAACCGTGAAATTCCTCGGTACGTTTCGGCTTGGTCAGCAGTCTGTTCTGATGGAGTGCGTCAACTTGTGTGATCCAATGGGTCGATTCTCGGGAATTCTTGAGGATACTGTGATTCCCCGTCTGATGACCAGTCGATCTATTTTACAAAACGAAGGTGACCCATCCATGCCACATATCTGATTCTACATGTCACTACGTGAAAAAGAAAGTCATAAGACGACAAACAGTCTGGCCGATACAGAGCCATGTTTTTGATTTAACTGAGCACTTGTGAGTTCATTTAAGAGGATACATAGATATTTGAAACAATGCAATATAATTCAACGACCCTTGATGATTGCACTTTGGACAGCGGTTGAAACCGGCATATCTTTCGAATCAGACAAAAATCAGGGAAAATGCCTCCTTTCAAAATTGAATATCTATAAACATTGAAAAATTGTGAGATGTCCATATACGCGATTATTATGTCGACATCAACTAACACAATTCATCCATTGATAAATTTAGTGGTGAAAAACCCCTAGATTTAGTTTTCAAATTGGCGAGAATATATAGCAATTTAATTTCTTCCACGCTTAATTTAGCATAAATTTACCATGCTGCCTTCTAACATAACAATAGAGGCCTGCATCCTATGGTGAATTAATATAGAATATGGTTTCAAATACAAGTTAACTATGTCTGAGATAGACACTACTTCGCCTATTTTGTAGCAGCCACAATTGCAAACATGGATAGTTAAATAATAAACAAAGGACATTGTTTTGAAAATGAAGGGCAGAATAATAGAAGCAACAGTGATTGACGGTGTGAAGTATAGGGTTTTTAATGGGATACTCGAAAAGCGCAATTTGTGAGCTCACAAGAAAAAATGCGTCATTAACTTTATCAACAAAAACCTTATCTAATGATTCCAAATTTGAAAATACCTCAACAAACAACTAAAGTTGTAGCAGGCTTCTTGTCAACTTGAGCAGGAGTGATAAGATTAATCGAATGAAGTGCATACATAACATACATGCTCAATTCTTTACATCTAATACATCTATTCTCTCGATAAGCATTTCTGTTCATAGTCATTCATCTTTAGTTACTTCCTCCATCATATTTTTGTACATAGATTGCATCATTGCATAATATTTGATTTTCTTAACTTGATAAAATGGCAATATAACTCTACATGAAGGAAGTCCGGCTTCTTCATTCTGGCATATGATAAATGTGAAACATTAATTGGTCCAGTAAAGCGGATTTATTGGAACCATTGTCAATCTACAATCTGGCATCTTCGTAATTCATCTGCAGTTTGATAATTAACTAATCAACTTGGTCATTGACATTTGGAAAATTCGCATCTTGTAAATCCTTGCTTTCATCATACAGCAAGTGATTTCGCAGAACCAACTGTAAGACAGATAATCATGGATATTCTGCGTCGTTATCGCTCTATTATCAAACGTCGTACCACTGGCATACTCAATCGAACAGAATTGATGGAATTAACCGATTTCAAAGCTTAAGCAAGCACATATTTTTGAGGATATATGGAAAGAAATTCACAAACGAAAATTCAGATGCATGACGAGGCTGATTTTCATGTAGAAAAACAGGACTATTATGAGCAATTTAATCGCAATGTCGGTGTCAAGTCCAGACTAAATGCCATTACTTCAACAAATAATAATTCTGCAAATTCAACTAATAAACTCTGAGACTATGCAGTAACTAATGCAAAGTCGATAACTTTACCATGACGATGAATCTTTAAGAGTCAGTGTTGCTCTGCGACTAGGCGCCAAAATTTGTGAGGCTCAACTATGTAAATGCGGCAAGACGATTAACACATTCGACCATCACCCTCTACCATGTTAACGATCTGCTGGTAGATTCCCTCGTCATGTTGCTTTGAATGACCTTTTTTTAAACGAGCGCTAGATCGTGCGGATGTTCCATCTGTTCATGAAACCGTCGGTCTTAACAGAGGTGACGGAAAACGACCTGACGGGATGACGACTTTCCCACATCTCATGGGTCGTTGCTTGATTTGGGATGCTACCTGCACCGGTGCGAACAGTGGCTCGTCTCTCAGAGTCCGCCATCCATCCAGAATCAGCAGCAGCGCGTGCAGAACAATGCAAAATGTCAAAATATGCTGCACTATCTGAGGAGTACATCTTTGAACAACTGACGTTTGAGACAACTTGTGCCATGGGACCGAGGACGATGAAGACAGTCTTGTGTTTGGAGGAACGATTGAGTAGGGTGAAGGACGATCCCAGGAAAAGAGAATGGCTGCTGCAACGCTTGGGCATCGCCATTATAAGAGACAATGTTCAGTTCATCCTTCGTGACTCTTCTTAATTGTTTTTTAACCCTATTATTAACTTATATTTCATGCTGCCATTTTTGATGGTTATTTTTGATTATGTCGAGCTTTAAATTTTCGAGAAAGGGAATCCCAAAACGATCGATGTCGTCGATTTCTCTTTATTGGCGAGGCCTTTCAGCCGCTACAGGCAGCCATCTTCAGGCGAATGTTTACAAGCCATGCACGGAATTCATTCCGTGCATGACTTGTAAACATTCACCTGAAGATGGCTGCCTGTAGCGGCTGAAAGGCCTCGCCAATAAAGAGAAATCGACGACATCGATCGTTTTGGGCTTCCCTCTCTCGAAAAGTTACAATGCCTGGCCCTCTCTTCTGTGAAATGTCGAGCTTTGCTTGATTCAGGATCTCTGTTAATTTTGTATCGGAAAATTGCATGCAAAAATTGAGATTGAATCGCAGTAGTCTTCACACTACTGTCGACGGCTCTGGTGGCTTGCAAATGACTGAAACTAAAGGTCTAGTCGATTTAACCATTTTTCCTGTTTAGAAGTTATTATCCAATGTGAAACTATATGCTCAAGCTCACATACTACCTAAAGCAACAAAGCAACTTTCCATCATTATTCATGGCATGGTTTAATGAATGATTGGTCTAATTTAGCGGGAATTGAACTGGCAGATCCTTCCTTCAATGTCCTCGGTTCAGTCTCTGGTTCTAGGCGCTGACATCTGTGATGATATTATGTTGGATGAAAAAATTTTTCATGACAGATTTCCCTGTTTAAGAAAAACTATCTTTAAGTGGACGGTGTCTGGCTGTCTGATGAGTGAACTTGAATCTAAGACACATCATGTAAAACAAGCTCTCATGCTTCTCCTGCCAAAGTCAAGAATCGAATGACTATTCACCCCATAGTATGCGCCATTTGGAAACTGGCATCCAATTAGCTCTTTTACATGAGCTTTTCAGTGTTCATGCTTTGCATGCTCTCGAAATTTATTGAATTTCTTCAGAATTCCAAGGTGGGCGGTCATTCATCTATAGTTACCTAATCCACCATATTTTTGTACATAGATTGCATCATTGCATAATATTTGAATTTCATGACCTGCTAAAATGGCAATATAACTCTACATGAAGGAACTACGGCTTCTTCACTCTCTCTTATGATGTTTGTGAAACAGACATTGATGTCTCTAGTCATTCACTCTGTAGACCATTGTTCCATTGAAAATACCAAATAGGACAAGCTGTTCTAAGCATGAATTATGTTTCGAAATTCCTGTTAATTATTTTCTTTCATTAAAAATGCTTCAAAAAATTTGCTTTAGGTGGGACTATGCATCCAAATTTCTTGCATGCAAATGCAAGTAAAAATATAGGCTACTTTGATTCCAATCGCATTTTACTATGGGTCTCCGCATATTTATTAATCCTTTATAGGAGACATGATGCCAGAAGTGAGGAGACAGTTCAAGTGAAGGTCGGTTATTGTCATTATATGAACGATGTCCCGGAGACTAGTGGACATATGCTGTAATTCCATTTACTTTTAGTTGCTGATGGTAATCATTCATACACCTCTAGTCTTTTTCGAAGGCTTGTGGAATAGTGGTGCATACCTGAGATCACTCTGAAAATCTTAATAATATTGCACCGTATCGGATTTAGACCAACCGGAAGAACGATTTGGGAGAATTTGTCACCATAAAACTGTCACAGTTGTTAACGCACGCAACATTTTGACATGAACATCGCATGCATAATACATTTGCAGACTTTCACGAAAGCAAAAAGTCAAAGTTTGTCATGAGCCAAAGTTGATCAATAATCCCTCGTGTCAGCCTTAGTGTAACGAAGACCACTTGAAATTGAGTCTTCAATCTCATTCCAAACTTAGCTAATGAATGGTGAAATGCCAAAATGAGAACATGTTCTTGAACTTCCTCCTAGCGATTGTAAGTTTGAGAAACATCACCTCTTCTTGAGTTCATAAACGGAAAATTCTTAGTTCAGATCAATTCAGTTCAATCCTCTCGCTCACCAGTAAACGACTGAAAATTTCGCTCGCTCGCTCACTCACACAAAAGTTCAAATACACTGCTTGGCATGATCACCAAGAGAGTTCTGTAGATGTGATGTAGCAAGCGCGTGGTCTTTCTAGTCGCCACCGACGGTCATCTTCATGACCTGTAATGCAAAGTCTCAAAAACATGTATAAAATTATTCGTTTTTGAAATGATCATGGCTGCTGTAATAGCATGCAAGAGCAACAA
Organism: Prostheceraeus crozeri; assembly: GCA_907163375.1. Classification (NCBI taxonomy): domain Eukaryota; kingdom Metazoa; phylum Platyhelminthes; order Polycladida; family Euryleptidae; genus Prostheceraeus; species Prostheceraeus crozeri. The sequence continues at coordinate 352,245 of CAJQUW010001040.1, forward strand.
GCCTCCCCCCCCCAAGAAAAGAAATTATCATTTTAAGCATCGTCGAGTTGACGTATTTATTGACTTTGAATAATTTTTGATCAACATCTCAGTTCAACACTGGACAATTCAACTAGGCCTACTAATTTTTATGGATGTCTGACAACCACCGATATCAGTCATTTACAAAGCAGTTCAAAGGCAGAGTGATCCAACAATCTGAATCTTGAAGAACTTATCAATCTTTCACTAGCTTTCAGATTATTATGAATATATATAAGATAAATATGATATAAATCTTAATCTAATAATCTCATAAGATAATTATAATTCAAATAAGCCGTGACTTACTAAACTTATTTCGAAAGGGAACACCAAGTTAACATGCATCAGTTTAAGAGCAGAAAGTCCAATCGATTTCTCAACTCCACAAAACTATTTTCAGGTGAATAGAAAATTAGTATCAAAAACCTAAACTTTCAGCTTCATGAAGAAGTCAGGAATTAATTTGAATTTTTGTTCTAAATAATGTGATTTAACCTAGCATTCCTATATTTTTGAATCATCTTTCAGAAGTATCTGATAAGTGGGCAAGGAAATGCTACAGCATTTGGCGTCAACAGTTGACCAAGTGCTCCATCAAGCAATTCAATATCACATTAATTTTCATTTATTAATCATATACATTAAAAAATCCAACAATGAAAGGTCGAAATCTCTGCACTGTTACATTGAGCTCGAGATTGAATTCAATAAGTCTAAGTTAAACTAAAGAATGGTTGATGATTTAAATACTAATTTAATAAAGGACATCGATATATCTTCATCGACGGCAATAAATTGCAAATGACTAATTCAAAAAAATTCATTGTGAAAAATGGAAAAAATGCGTTGTCAGATGTTTCTAAAACACTCGAAAATATATTTAAATATATGGTAGTAGTATTTACGTGTGGAAAATGCATGCAACAAACAAAGGAAGTATAATTGCGTTTAATTGCAAGTCCTCAGCTCTATTTAATTGTTTCGCTTGCAGGACATAATAGACTGACTATGATTACGTATTACTGCGAAAGAAAGAGTTGCCCACTCACTGCACTAAATGACAACTCATCTTGATCCCAAGTATGTAAGATCTTCAATATCATATCTCTATGTGGGTTCAGACACAGAGATCGATAAAAGCAAATGATTGAAATTTTGGTATTAGCTACATGGGTACAGCATAGGAATCCGACCTTTTGCTTTGTTTAGTTGATGGGATTAGAATCGGCAACAGCTGTTTGCTGATGGTCATTTTAGCTTCTCACACAATGCCCACGACCATAGAGTAACTACATTAGGTAGAGTGGTCTTCGCATCTACTACATCCCACAATGTGCAGACACTTTCGATTTTATTAAATGAACTCAAGGGTGATACAGACGGAATTGTTTCCAAATGTGAGATATGCACATTTATGCAGTTTTTAAGAAATTACAATGGAATTGGGTGATCATGAAAGCATAAAGCAGAAGGAAATGATATTATTTTACAGATTCAGTGTCATGACCATTGGTCATGACAACCTTGGAGAGATAATGCTTGTTAAATTGGCAACTCGATGACCTGCTATTGCTGCTTTCATGCTCAACCCATAGAGTAGGGAACTATAGGTAGTGTCGACTCAAAAAAGTATCTGTATGCAGTGAAAATTTTTATATCAAAAGATTCAGTTTTTTGCAGAGATAACGTTCCAGTGGTCTAAAAAATTATTTGAGCACTTTTGAAAAAAGTGGAAATTTGCCAATTTATATGCTACCGAGATGACCAAAGACATTTAATTGTTTAAAAGGGCTAGATGAGAAATGGCTGATGCCCAAATTTAAACCCATTTAAGTACGGTCCATAGAGTAAATATATTAGGTAGAGTGGTTGCGTTTATTAAATCCCCAATGTGTATACACCAAAGATATTTGATATTATAAAAGGCTAGATAGGAAATAGACGTGTTTTTACCTTGTGTGTAACGAAACAAGTGAAAATCAGCTGACATTGCATGAATTTGAAAATATTTGCAAGCGAGCAACAAACATTTCTTTCCATTGCCTGTTTCTAGCAATTGCAGAACTAAAACTCATTTTGATAATAAATCAAGAAATTTTTAAATGTCTAAAACCAATGTCCGAATTGCACCAAATGGGGCATCAGAGTACAACATTCTACTTTTTCAGATGTCTTGCAAAAACGTCTTCAGATGTAAATGAGAGCACTACTGATACAATTCTTTCAATTAGACTTTTGCATTATACTATGTCAGTTGATTCTTAAATCTGAAGAGTGCATGCTACATAGGAATAATACAAAGGAAAACCAATTGCTTCATTTTTAGATTAAAGTAGAGTAAAGTTCGCCTGCAATTCTCCAGATACATGACTAAATCCCTAGTCGCCCGTCCATGGATATTTATGGATGATTTCATGCATGTATCAGAAATCAATCATGCATGGGAATGCATGAATATTATCCATGATCCATTAAGTATCAATGATTTATCAATGTGACATTTGATGTTAGTAGTGAAAACTGTGCCCTACTTGCTACGGATAGGTACATGGATAGGTACATGTAAAGTTTAGTGTTATCAATAGGAACATGGATAGGTACATGGATAGGTACATGTATACTTTAGTTATCGATAGGCACATGGATAGGTACATGTATAATTCAGTGTTATGAATAAGAACTTGTATGAGATCTGTTTTACTGGATAGGTACATGTGTTTGGTACACTCAGTTGAGTACACTGTGTTTGGGAACGTCTATGATCGAACTTGTGTGGTTTGGTTCTGAGCACTTGGGTACGTACCGATAGACGTCCGTTGTTTGATTTTGAATGGGTTTGCTCAATTGCGACTATTGTGACTATTGCAACCATTGTAATCAAGATGACACATTGATTTTCCTTTTACGTAGACAAACTATGCTATAAATATGAGATAGTTTTTGATGACATACATAATGATGACTAGTATCCCAACGTCGTGGGTTGTCGCAAGAGACCTTGGATATTCGTTCAAAGCCATAGAAACTGTAACAAATCTCAGTGAAAATATCAACGCTGGTGATTTAGTTGATCGACTAATGGATCTAGATGAGCATGCTATGAATCACAATTTGGATCGTAGGTGGATAGAGGATTTCTCCATGCTACACTGCAATGATAGTGAAATTAGGAGGATCAAATTGGAACGATATGGAAAGAAGGAGACATCTGACAGTGTTTTAATAAAAAGTTCTCCCAATAAAAGTGACTTCAGAAGGAAATTAGAACAAGAGACATTTAAATTATTATGTGAACGGAACTGCGTTAAATGTTTTAAACAGGAACGATCCCTTCTCTTTTTGCCATGTTCTCATAGCGTTATGTGTTCTACATGCTATGTACCCTTTGAAACTTCATCTTGTCCCCTTTGCGATGAAGAAATATCTTCAACAGTCACTGTATATCGTGCATGATGAGTCATCATGCAGGTCTGTGATTGGTCACTATTGTGTCTTTGTGTGACTTTTCTATATAAGGAGGACATTGTACCGTTCTATTTCAAGCATAATTTGAGGCTAATACAATGTCAATCAGCATGTCGTTCACTACCAACATTCCCATTTCAATAATTTACCGAAGTCAACTCTTCACGGGCAATATATTTTATTCTGCCGTGAATATAACTGGCTATAAAGCGGATTTGGTGGATCTGATGGAGGAAATAGTGAAGTATTTCCGCTGCGGAGAGGACGTTGTGGTGCAGAGAATGTTGATGAGAGTCGTGAACAACGCTCTTACACGAGTTGCAAGATTCTGGCTCAACGAAGTATTTCGCCCACTATCTCAAACGGAGATTGTACCGGAATACTCTCGCTGTTGGTGCAGCAGTATCCAACGGAAACTCAACACATGTCTCCATGACATTATCACCTCCAGCTACTATGACGAGAAGGGTGAGAAGTGCAAACTGGACTTGTTCAGTGGACCGCCATCAGTAAGCATCAATGTGGCTGCTCAAGGACATTCTGAGGTGATCAGTTTGCGGGCATACTATGCCAATATTTTAAAGACTTTCCATTTAAAGCCTTGCTGTATGTGCTGTCCTATTTCAAAACATCTAATGAAAGACATTGAGCAGCTCATAACTGCTACAAATGAGACTCTAGCCGATGTGAGTGTATATCAGTTTCCCTCTACAACTTGCTAAGTGTTTTATGTAATTTTATACGTACCAGCAACAAACTCTGTGTGAATGCTTGTAAACTTTTATATATAATGTTGTAAGTACTAAGCAAAAATTGTAATTGTATTATCTATTTCCATATTAGAATAAAAATGTCTGTAAAACGGAAGGCATCTTCTCGTCAATCGAAACGGTCCTTCAAACCTTCAAGTCAGTTTAAAAAGGCGTTGCGAAAGTTAAACAGGATACATGATAATAAGAAGAAGTGTAAATTGATTCAAAATTCAAGTGATGATTTCATTCGTGATTTAGCTTTTGCAATACACAAATGTCTACCTATTTACAAGCCTCTGTTGAATGCTGGCTCTTTGAATAGCATAAAAAAGTTTTCAAATCCAAGGAGTAGTGATAAGAAAAGGCGAAACTTAATTCAGCGCGGTGGTGGTGGGTTTCTAAGTATGTTAAATGATATTGGAAACAGTATTAATGGTGTAATCAATAGTCCGCTTGGAAGGATTGCAGCAACTGCTGCAATGTTAATATAAGGTTAGCGAATCATAAAGTGACACGTCATCACTTTGATTGATGAGTCATATATAGGTGTATATAAGGAAGACGCTTTAATGATATTTTACCACTTTCAAGTGACAATTCATTTGCGCTGGTTGAAAGCTCCGAATTAGTACTTGTTGAAACATGACTCAGAAAATGTATACAATCAGAGAGGAAGGTGACGCTTTTGAGCAAGATCTCTTGAAGCTTCGTCCGACACGAAAGGTGCAAGGGATTGGAAATACGTTCTACTTTCAAACCTTGAATTATGGTGATGATGGCTTTTATCTTCAAGTTCCATTCTTCCACAGTAATGGTATGTCTACATCAGGGTATAGCAATATGAGACAAATGCGAGTGACTTTTCCAAAATGGCAACAGGTGATTCTTAAAACTATTGACTCTTTCGCGAAAGAATGTGTTGAGCTGCCTGAAAGTGCTCCCACTCATTGGAGAAAGGCATTAGAGGAAGGAGTTGGTTATAAGGAATTGCCGGAATTCGATACACTGTTTTTAAAACTATCTGATCATTTTCAAGCATTCGATCTCTTTACAAACGCGATGGAATGTGAGGATCTCAAACGGGGCCGCTATATGGGCTTAGTTCACGTTACCGGACTTTATATTGGCTCACATGGTTCGACTGGTAAAGTCGCATCTTTACAAATGAAGGTTCTTCAACTAGTCTATGAACCACTACCAATTGATAAATGTTTAATTAACATTGATAAGACTGCTTCAAGTGATGGGAAGGAAGAGAGCAAAAAGCGAGGTCGGAAATCTAAAGATGGGAATCCTAAATTGAAGTTGAAGCGCCAAGATGCTGACTTGAAAACTTTCTATAATCCTAATTGTGATGAGGAAACACAAATGTTTTAATTTGTAAATGTTTTAATTTGTAAATGTAACTTGAAAGTTTCTATTCTGAATGTAAATAAACTTGATCTGGAACATGTGTCTGTTTTGTTGTTCTAAGCAAAATTAGCGGGATGATGAGTTTAATGTTAATGGAATTATAAGATGACAGATTTTCGTCTATTCACTGATCGCACAATGTGTGTCGCTGGACCAAGTCAGTCCGGTAAAACTACATTTGTAACTGAATTGCTACAATATAGAAATGAAATGTTTAACAAGGAAATTAAGAGAGTCAAATGGTATTATGGAATATTTCAACCACAACTACATTCTGCACTTCGCCAGAAAGGTTATGAGGTGAAGCAAGGGTTGCCATCAACTGAGGATATCAAAGCAGGTGACTTACTAGTATTAGATGATCTATTACGAGAAAGCAAATCTTCAAAGGATGTAACTGAAATGTTCATTCAAACTGCACATCATAGGGAAGCTTTTATTATCTACATCACCCAAAACATCTTCGATGGAGGGAAAGAGCAAAGAACTAGAAGTTTGAATACACATTATTTGGCAATATTTAAAAATCCAAGAGATAGCAGTCAGATACATCATCTCAGTAGACAGATATTACCTCAACAACCTAAAGTACTTTCAAAAATATATGAAGATGTAACAAAGAAACCACATGGTTATCTATTTATTGATCTAACCCAGGAATGTCCGGAACGACTTCGATTTCGAACAAATATCATACCTAATTCCGCTGAACCAATGACAGTTTTCTCGGTTCACAGTTAGTTTTAAGCAATGTACTTTGTTGCCTTATTATTTTCAAACATGTCGTATTCAAAGATGGTAGTCATTCCTCAAGAGGAGTATGTACAATTGACTACATTACAAAGTGCACAGGAAGTCAAAAATATAGATCAACCTATTACGAATCAACTTAAGGAACTAACACAAAAGGATATGGAAATTCAGAAGATTAAGGATCCCTATCGACGAATGCAGTTAGCAGCTGAAAACATTGACGAGAGGCGACAGATTCGTGACAAGTTGCGACGATTTATAACCTTGTCAACACCTCGACCATATCGTGTGCGCGCTGAGCGATTATTTGACTTCATTGATCCACATGTGAAGTTCAATGAGAGAGGGGAGATAATAGATGAAACAACTGGTGATGTTATTAGAAATAGTCACATAGATGACCTTCTACAATATGCTGTCAGAGATGTAAGGCGAAAACTAGGTGCACCACAAGGGTGGACATATTTTCAGAAAATTTTATCTGATCAAAATGTACCTCACAATATTATTGGAGGACCGACTGTGAATGAATTGGATAAGGGTCACTTACAAGATGGATCAAAGAGTAAAACACCCACGATGGCGGTCAAGCGAGAGCTTGCAGATCCCGATGATCTGCAACCAAAAAGAGCTACTAGGCGCTCAATGCGTGTTGCGAAGGAGTATAGTAAATATTAAGCAAATATGAATTAAGCCTTGCCTCTCTCATATCATGTCGTTACAAAAATTTTGCTGTTGTTTGAAATCTGCGCTCGAAGGCAAAGGAGAAGAGGGCATAGAGGTTGATATCAATTGTGTTAGCAGTTGCTGTGCGAGTAATACGCGTGCAAATCAGAACAAAGACGATGAGTACAGCAGTGAAACTCAGAAAGATTTATTACGACTTAAATCATCCCGCAAGTTTCAGTCGTCCGGAGGTTCTAGCTCGTGCAGCAGGTGTGGGAATAGAGAAAGTCAAGAAGTGGTTGAGGAGTCAACCGACTTACACTCTTCACAAAAATGCGAGAAAGCGGTTTCCAACAAGAAAATATGTTGTTAACAATATAGATAGTCAATGGCAAGCGGACTTGGCTGACATGCAACAGATATCACAGTACAATGATGGCTATAAATACATCTTAACCGTAATAGATATTTTATCTCGCTATGCTTGGGCACGTGCGCTGAAATCTAAACGAGGACCAGAAGTTGAAGCGGCTTTTCAGAGCATTTTCGATGAGGGGCGTGTTCCGCAAAGAATACAGACCGATCAAGGGAAGGAATTCGAAAACTCTCATGTTCGAAGTCTCCTTAAAAGTCATAATGTGGAATTGTTTAGTGTCAAAAGTGCTTATAAAGCTGCCATGGTTGAGAGGTTCAATCGCACACTGAAGACAAAAATATGGCGCTATTTCACTGCAAAAAATACACATGTTTGGGTAGGTGAGCTGCAGAAATTTGTTAAGAATTACAATGAAAGCTACCATCGAATCATTAAGATGAAACCAGTTGATGTTACCCCAGATAATGCGATGGATGTATGGCTTCGATTGTATGATAAGAAAGCGAAAAACATTTCCAATGAAAAGAAAATTAATGTTGGTGATAGAGTTCGGATTTCAAAGGTCAAGTCTACATTTGAGAAGGGGTATCTACCTAATTGGACTGAAGAAGAGTTTTTTGTGGATGAAGTAAATACAAAATTTAGGCCCACCATGTATAAATTAATAGATTACCATGGCAATCCAATTGAAGGAAAATTTTACTCTTATGAATTGCAAGTAGTAGACAGAAGTGAAGAGGTGTATATGATTGATAAAATAATTAGGAGGAAAGGTCATGGCAATCAAAGGAAATATCTAGTTAAATGGAAAGGATATCCTGATTCATTCAATAGCTGGATAACGCACCAGGATCTACAAAATGTGGAGATGGGAGACACTCGTAACTTTTAAGCTAATATAGCATGTGACTTCTTCCATATATGACTTTAACATGTCTACTAACTTCAATATCATTCTTCCAAGCAATAGCAACCCCAAGATATTCCCAAGTAACAAACCATCTCTATACTCTGTTGAATTCGCTAATCCAATTACTCTGCATGGACCCCATGAAGTTGCTCTAACTGAAATTACTTATTACAACGATATCAGTTTGCTAAAGAACAACTATTTTGAATTACATAAAGAAGTGCGAGAGAAGGATGATTGCTTTCGCATATTTCAAAATAGTCTACATGGTACATGGGCTTTTCATCATCTAACTTTACATCCTTTTTCAACATCTTTACCATCTGTTCAAAACATGATTAAAATTCAAAAGGCATTTGCAACGTCAACTTTTGATTCTAAGGTTCCCACAATGAGCTTGCAAGATACAGAAAAGGAAATCGGTAGAATGTTTGAACGAATAAATGATCTCTTCAAGCTGACTTTGAATAAATTCTACAAACCAGTCATAAAGGGGTCAACAAAATTGATGAAGGAAGGGAAGCATGTTCTTCTTGTATTAGGTAAGGATTTGAGTCATACTTTTGGGTATTCCAGAACAACTTTCTCATCAAGGTATTGGTACAATGGACGTGGGTGGAATTCGGAGAGGAAAGTCACTGATTTTAAATGTAGAATTGTGCCATTGTATGCATTACAAAGAAGGAGCATCCGAGTAAAAAATAAATTTGAGGTCATTAGAAGTGTTGAAGACTTTGCAAGAAAGTTTCAAGGATCAGTGCCAGAAACGTTAATGACTTGTGAATATAAGAAAGAGAAAGTAACTTTATTTACTGTTGAAACGGAGGCAGAATTTATTGTTTTTACTAAAAAGACACCATTGGAAAAGTCTGAGTCCGCTGTTATTGAATTTGGATCTGAAATGATTGGGATGTTTAAGGGCCTTGAAAGCGCACCTTGGTTGACAGAATTAAATGATACATTCAAGGTTCAATTGTCCTCTTCTAAACTCAAAGCATCAACAAATGCTTCATGGGATATCCACGTATACAGCGAAGACATATCGGGTGATGAATTGTCTACTTCCAGTGAACTTGTAAAAAGAGTTAATTTGAACATTGAAAGCTTGAAAACGCCATCTGAATTGTGTACAAAGTTAAATGAGTTTGGTGTAGATTACCTTGATGCAGATGAATATCACTTTTCTTATGACCCACATAAGAAACGCATGATTCTAAAGGTAGGGAAGAACTCTCTTATCAAGCTGGATAGCGTGTTAACGACCACATTGGGATTCTCAAAATCAACTATTTATGAAGGTACATCAATAGGCGATACAACCCCATCACTAGAGCGTGATATAAGTAACTTATACGTCTATTGTAACATTATTGAATATACAAGGGTTGGCGACATTGAGGCCCCACTTCTGCGCACATTTCCTCTCTCATCCGTAAGGAAGCAACTAATCAATCGAGAATTTTTTAATACAATGTATCTACCAATCAGCCGAAATTTCATCAATAGAATTGACATATCAATTCATGATGACGCAGGAGAAGTAGTACCGTTCTGTGGTGGTGTTACTGTTTTGACCCTACATATTAGGTCACGAGAATAAGGCTTTACGCTATTGTGACTTCCATAGTTATTCAATAGTCATAATGACAGGCATTTACAGTAGACCATCATATCAGAGCGGTTATCCCGTGTTTGTTGGAGGTAGACGACAAGTTGGAGGAGGCATATTTGGTGCACTAAGACGTATGGTTCTTCCAACACTCAAAAAGTATGGCGTACCAATCATGAAGCGTGTTGGAAGCAGGGCTTTAGATTTTGGTGCAAATGTTGCAGCTGATGCGCTTCAAGGTGAGGATATCGGTGAATCTATGAAAATGCGCGCGCAGCAATCTGCCATAGACGCATTAGATGATTTAACAAAGACGAGACGTACAGTTCGGAAGAAGCGTAGGAAGTCAAGACAAGTTGGATCAGGCCGAGTTACTAAGCAAAGACGCAGGAAAAGTAAAAAGCCGACTAGAGCAGCACGTTCTAAATCTAGACGTCGAGTGAAAACAAGAAAGCGCAAACGAAATTCCACAGCTACTAGAAACAAGTCAAAACGAAGGAAGACAACATATTTGTAGAGCTAATACGATGCAGAGTATCAATTCGGCTTTGTGTTTCTTCGATTCTCCCCCTCATCAGACAGACATCATCTCCTCAACAATTGTAGACATAGTCCCCACAACAAATATCGATGGTAACCAGCAGCCTATTCAGTTTGATATACCTGCCAATCCTCAAGATTATATTGACTGTCAATCCATTGATTTAGAGTTGTGTATACAAATTAAGAAGACTGATGGTACAAATATCGATTCATCCAAGGATAAAGTGGGATTAGCAAATCTTCCTATTGCCAGTCTGTTCTCAGATGTGTATCTAATATTGAATGACAAACAGATTGAAGGAGGGGATCGAGCATATCCATATGGAGCATATATACATACAATGACTCAATTTCAAAAGCAAGCTAAACAGTCACACTTGCAAGTTTCTGGGTGGTATGATGATCAGCAAGGGAAATTTGATGATGTCTCAAATACAGGGTTGAAAAGACGAATGGATTTAACAGCGGATTCAAAGGAATTATACTTGAAAGGACCCGTCTATCTTGATTTCCTTCGTCAATCTAGATATCTGCTATCACAGGTTAAAATGCAAATAAAATTTATTCGTGCAAATCCTGAGTTCGCGTTAATGGCTTTTGGAGCTACAAACTATCAAGTCAACATAAGTAATGCCGTGCTCAATGTAAGGCGAGTAACAATGAACCCGTCAGTCATCAACGAGCATGCGACAGGATTGAGGAAAAACAATGCAATATATCCAGTTAATCACAGTGTGTTGACAAACTTCACAATTGGTGCGGGATCATCCTCACATGCCTACCCAAATCTTTTTCCCACTGCAATGCCAAAGGCGGTGTATATCACATTTGTGGAAAATGAGGCATTCATTGGTGCTTTTGAAAAGAATCCATTCAATTTCCAACACTTTAATGTTAGCAAACTAGCACTCTATCAGGATGGGAAATTTGTATCTTGCAAAGCATATGAGCCTAATTTCAAAGATGGCAAATTCGCACGTGAATATGGTTCTATTTTCACCGCCCTCAACATGTTTAATACAGACGATTCAAATGGAATTACAATGGATATGTACAAGAATGGCTACTTCTTCATTATGTACAACCTCACAGCAGATGCAGATCTAGGTGGTGAAAGCGTAGGAGTTACAAAGCCTGGAAATCTACGACTGGAGGTATCATTTGAGTCACCTTTGAAGAAAACAATTACTTGTCTCATTTATGCTATCTATGATAGCAAAGTTGAGATAACAAGAATGAGAGACGTGACTGTCAGCTATCAGAGATGAGTAACTTAAGCAACATAGAAATCTTGAGGAAAATGAGGAAAGCTCATCCCTACTCCAAGACAATATTTCTCAATGTCTTTTCTAGAGATAATTTACCTGATTCAATTCCTTTCTATCCTTGTTCACTTATCATCAATACGGATACCAACAATCTTCCCGGAAAACATTGGATTGCTGTATACATCAATCGTTATAAAGTTGCCGAATATTTTGACTCTCTTAATCAACCTCGTTTACATGATATCGCATTATGGATGAACAGGTTTTCCTGGACTGTTAGGAAAGTGACATCGTTCCCACTTCAAAGTAATACATCTCTAATGTGCGGTGGCTATGTACTCTATTTTGTCAACGAGAGACCATTGAAAAATAACTGTAAAAGTGCTTTAGAACTATTTTCAAAAAACTGTGATAAAAATGATGTAATTCTTACTAAATATGTTGAAACAGTTTTGAAATAAAGTTTTATGTTGTATCATTAACTTGCTCTCTTTTTTTCCAAAACAAGGGTTTATAAGGAAAACAAAAACATGCTCATATTTCATTATCTATTCACATATATACAAAAAACATGTTCACATTTCATTATCTATCCACATATATACAAAATCTACAATTTGGTTTTCATGAAACATTTTTTCAAATCACATATGATGGGAGGCACATCACTTATGTCTTTAATGCCGGTTATCACAATCTTTCCATTATGGAACACATGAACATGATATGGATGCCAGTTAGTCAATTGAGCTGCTGGAAATAACTCCACTTCATAAGTTAGATTATGTGATGATGTAACTTTACGGAAATCATAGTGATAGTGTAATTCACATAACACGGTCATTGTCTTCACTTTCCAATCAGATAATGAATCACCAAGTAAATGTTCCAAAGTTAAGTGTAGATATGAGAGATCACCCTCCATGACCCTTCCAATACATTGGATTGTTCCATTTGGAAAGAATAGGATAGTGAGAGATCTATCCTTCCTCTGAATCCTCCATGTTAACATTGAGGGTCTTCCAAGATGTAAGCTCGTTGTCGGCTTCAATTTGCGTTTTATCAGTAACCATTGTTTTCGGTTGGGTATATTCCTCTCGATCTCTTGTAGATTGAGTTTTGACTTTGCTTTTGTAGTTAACATCCGATTTACAACTTCCAACCGTTTGATGTCCTCCATCTTTAATGAATGACGTTATCTGTGGTAGTATCTCCCTTGTAAAGGTTTCCCATGTGACGTCACTGAAACGAAAAAATCGATATTCAACATCTTCACGTTTTGGTGAACAGACGTATAGTTTGACTGATGAATCACACTTTATCCATACCTTGTCATCGAGAGGAATCTTGATCCGAGTCTTATGGTTGTCAATGAGATCCGCAAAGTCTTTCAGTGAAGGCAATGAGTCAATACTAATGCAAACGCCACGATGTTTTCGATCACTATTTGCTATTGAATGACGAAATGCTATTCTTTTAGAATTTGTTATGTGAACGTTTTGAACGTCACTAAGTTTCCATGTTCTAATGTAATGAGGCATGTTCCGAAAGCTATGTTTCAAATTTAAGTTTAATGTTTGCCTAAAGTTTGTTATTTTATTAGCTCAACATATCGGAATGATGTTGAGTACAAATTCTTCACATATTCATTCACATTAGGACTACCTATTTATTAGTAATCATTTCTACATATCGGAAAGATGTAGAAATTTCAATTTTAGTAAGACTACTTATGTATTAGTAAGTGTTGCTACATGTCGGAAGATGCAGCAATCGCAAGATCTATTACAAGTGGAATATTATATTGTTTTTATTTAGACTTATTCTACATCACCTGTGACAGGAAGGCATCTCCTTCTCTTCGACGGTGGGGGAAGACCTAGGCTATAGTGTCCATATGGTAATGATAAATTTTTATCCAGCCAACAGCGCTTATCCTCCCAAAGTGAAAGACCTCGCTTCCTAAATGATTTTGTGCTAACTATGTGATTTTTTGAATTTATAATTGTCATATCTTCAGTTGTATCATTCTCACTATAATAGACACTCCTATAGTCATCATGTTTCAATTTTTTAACTGCTGCTCTCTGAATTCCTTTTGCACGTTTGATGCTATGATTCGTAGAGTCTAGATATTTCATGGAATACATTTTCGGTTTTAGTAGGATCATTTCCTCAAGCAACTTTCCAGCACACTCATCCTTAAAACAACCTAATCTAGCTTTGTTTGTAGTTGAGTATAGTCGGTGATGACTGTCATAGTTTGAAGAGTCAAACTTTTCACCGAAGTATAGAAGTATATCTTCCAGACGGACAGATGGTGATGTGTATAAACATAGGAAGAAACTGTCGGTATCACCTCCACAAAGCCGCGTTCTATTTATCAGTGGACATCCTTTTAGATCATTGTAATATAATTGATACATTTCCAACTTACTATAGTCAAGTACTGCTTGACCAACATATATTAATTTATTTAAAACTATTGAAGGTTTGTACATTTCCATACCAACCAGATCTTCATCAAATATTTTGTGTTGAACATAGAGAGGATGATTTGACAATTTCAGTAGTTGTTTCTCATTGTTGACTAGTTTAAATTTTTTCCTTCTCCTTACATTTTCCATTGTTTTACCATATAAAGAATTATTTTTCAATTTGTAGAATGACTTTTCGAAGTCAGTGTTTGATTGAGCCCTCTTTTGAGAGTTCATATCAATGTATGTTTTTAACCAAGGCTTTTGTGTGAATTTTATGCCACTATGAATCTTCTTGATTCTCATGCCCATGCTCAAGTAAAATTTTAAAATTGAATAGTGGACTACATAATTTTCCCTATCAAATTGATGGAGCAGAAGTTTCTTGATAGAAGAAAAATGTGTATTTGGTCTTACTTTTTCATATAGATTTTTCATATAGTGTGAAAACATTCTCTTTTCAATCATCTGCATTTCTGGAGCTAATGGGAAATCGGCAGTGTCATCATGAATGGCTGCAGGATACTCTAAATCTAAATCAAAAATGTAGCCGATTTCACCATCATCATCTATATTTTGAACATTTTCTTCATTTAAAAAATTATCTAATTCACTTTCATTCAACCATTTGAAATTTGAGTGGGGTAGATTTCTACTGAGTGAAGAACCATAAAGGTTATTAACATCTAAGTAGGTCAAATGTCGACTTTCATGTGTATTATTTCCTAATTCTTCAATGCGTGCACGCGCTCGGTGAATGTTGGTGAAAGTCATACCCCCTCTAATTCCTCGTTCAAATAGATTGTACATATTTTCATCTTGTATGTAGTGTGGGGGATCATTGGAAGAGAAATTTAGTGCTGAGGTAAAGCTAAGATGTGGGAGACTGACAAAATGTACAGGGTCGACTTCATCCTCACGTTGACTCAATGCTCTAAACACTTCAAATATGTCTGCCAACAATAAAACATCTAACTTCAGATATGCCAGCATGTAATCACCAAATGTGCTACAATTAAATTCAATCCACGCCTTGTTAGCGTGTTCATATTCACTATCGGAACAGTGCTCACGAGTAAGATCATTATAGAATTCAAATTGTGGTGGTAGACAGTCTTCCGTCAACGTGTTTAAGTTTTTGAAGTATGAATATGGAAACACTCCCTTCTGATATAAAACATTATCACTTAATTGTGGAAATTCTACCCTTAATGTCTCTACATGCTCATACGTTTGCAAGCCCTTGGCTAATTCACTCAAGGATGCACTTAGAAATTGATATGAGTCTAAGAATTTTAGTTTAAAGTATACTGTCTTCCCTTTGTATTCATTTACAGGGACACTGGCGGATAAAGTTATATATTTTTCAGCAGTTGCTGCTACAACATCTAATTTCCAAGACTTCATTCTTCCAATCGCTTTATAGCAAACGATGTGGCTATCATAATTTTTAAAATTGTGGAAAAATATGGGGAGCTCCCGTCTGTTAAGTCTTAACCGGAGATTGCATTTCCTACATAATGTTTGCCTATATCGTCCGGTGATATGATCATGATCACGAACTTTTATGACTTCATCGCTGAATTTTGATTTACATTTGTTGCAACATTCTGCATTCTCGTGGCGTGCTTTTTCATCCGCTGACAGTGACATTGGCTGCCTAGTTGTTGCACATTGGTTGTCATATAAGTCTTGGGCTACAGTTTCTAAGTGGTGCAAGAAACTAATAATGCAATTTTCTCCCTCAAAGAGGTAATACTTGTTTTCAAATTTTGATTGAAGGGCATTATGCCAGACATGATAAGCTCCAATAGCCGCAGGTTTATGTATTTTATTATCAATGTAGCACTCTATATCTGCATAAATTACTAAAGGAGGACTTAGTTGATATTCCATGCTACTTGTTAGTACTTTTAGATCTGTCGGCATTTTTTCTATTTGTGCTTTTCCTCGAATGCAAAACTGGAAATGTCGTTCTAGTGTTGTCTTATATGTGAATGACTGAGTGCATCTTTCGCAGAAGTATTTATGTCTTTTTAAAGTTCTCCTATACAATCTTGACAGCTTTGGAATTCCACAATAGTGTGCTGCTCCATTGTTTAGAATTAGCAAAATATTAACCGTTTGCCTACCAGTAAAGTTACTATTGTAACGAACACCTTTGAGTCCATTTTCATAAAAGTGAATGTTAATTTTAATATCATTATTTTTCTCAAATTTTGGAATATCTTTGATTGATACTGGTGTGGAAATGCCTTCCATATTTAGCTCAGATGTCCACTCACTATATGATTTTACTTCATTCCTTGAATAAGGTACTTCATTATAATGCAATATTGATAAAACTGCATATAGGAAGCAATCATTTGCATTTGAATTAACATTAATGACAGCTTTAGAGTTTTTTAACTTCTTTGGTAGAGGAAATGATTGTCCACCTGACAGTATTGGACTTGTTATTACATTGAACTCTATATTTTGTACATCATCTATAATCCAATTGCTACCCTTTTTTGTGAAGGCTTCAATATGATTTATTAGACTATTTAGATGATCCTGAAACCAAGCATCATAGTCATAAATATAGTTTGAGGATGATGAGGTAAAGTGTGCGAGAAAAGTTTCTTCTTCTTGAGGATTAGAACGGACATAACGAATTTGTGCAATCAGACGACCGCGCAATTGATAGCTCCTTAGTAAGTCAGACACTAAATTCCCTAACATGGAACGCATGCTTTCTAAGAATGATGTTATGTCCACAGTAGGTGTTGTTGGCGTGATATCATACACACGTGCATGGCCATTGAGTGCGCTTTCACTGAGACTAACAGTTCCATAGTTATTATGCATATTCATCTCACTATTTGTGTTATGTACATTCATATGCTGTCGAAATCTACTTATAGAGTTATACGTTTTGCCACACCGAGAGCAGTATTGCATAAAGTTTTGTATGTTAGTTGAAGCGCTGGTTGTTGGCTTAGAAGTAGATCTATTTTGATTATTTGAATTTGACTCTGTTATGCTATCATTCGGTTTATTATTGCATACAAGTTTATGTCTCTTAAGATTATCCATCCTATTCGTCTTATATGGACACTTGCTACATTGATACGTTTTTCCTAACTTACAAAATTTTTCATGTCGTTGCAAATTGCCTATGAGAGTGAACACTTTTCCACACTTGGTACAGACAACCATGATTATTGATGAGGATTGAAATTAGCAAGCCCTTATATACATCTACCATCTAATGACGTCAGCGTCATCACCAGCCAATACCATATGTTCCGATCTGTTGTAAAGAGAAAACACATACAATTTTAACAATTATTTTTTTTCAAAATAGAAGAAAATAGAAGTTAAAGTTACAGTCTAACGCATTTGACAATACCACTATGATATAGTTTTAGGTGACTGCAGCTGTCACTACAGCCACCCAAATCGTCCATCCTCGTAAGGCGCACTTTTCTGATCCCATTTTGGGAACAGTCGAGGTGGACAAGTGTCTCTTTATGGTGCTGTTGACTGGTGGTTACTTGGGAGGCCAACAGGAGGTTTGATTGAGTAATATTTCTTAGAGACTCAATCAAACCTCTATTGTCCTCCTTCAACTTCACCTCGCGGGCCTCAACCTCCTTCAGGCGCTCTTGGCAACGACGGAGTTGTATCTCAACGTCTTCTTCTACTGTCGCGTCGAGATCGACATTATACTGTCGAACAGGGAGAGCAGCTGGAGGTGCGGGCGCAGCAGCGTGAGGGGAAGGATCTGCGGCTGGGATCGGAGAGGAAGGATCTGCGGTTGGGATCGGAGAGGAAGGAGCTGCGGCTGGGATCGGAGAGGAAGGAGCTGCGGCTGGGATCGAAGAGGAAGGACGCAGTGGAGATAACGGAGCCAGTGTCATCATGGGCGATAAAGGAAGGCGCACACTCCAGCTCGGAGAAGCCCGGATGTGGCTGAACGAGACCTCCTCCTGAGATGCACACATCGCGGAGTCCTGTAATCGAAAGAAACAATTGTTTATCATCTATTTAGCATTTTACCATTGATGAGATACAAAAGTGAATTTCTCTTACCTCCGGCTGGATTGCGGTTTCTTGATCGGATCCACTCGCCTTGTTAGGAGTCACCGAATCATTCTGAAAGATGAATTAATCAATTGTAGACGAATATATTAATAATAAAGTGTGTTTTAAAATAAATTTTAATGAAAACAATTCTGTACACATGCAGTTAACCAGTCATATACTTACATGTACATCAGAATCATCATCTTCGTCGGAAGAGGACGTCGGAGATGAAGTCGCTGAAGTAGTGGCTTCATCCTCGGATGAGGAGTCCGAATCCTCCGATGACTCGCGAATTGAGTACGGTTTCTCCTCATTGTCCTCTACCGACGTTGTTGTCGCCGGCGTAGACAAGAAGCTTCTGTGGTGCTTCTTCAGCGACAGAGATCGCATAGACTGCAACGAAAAATATGATGACATGTTTGCAACTCATTGACGAAGTATGTATGTTTTTAAAAATACTTGATGCATTTTCAGTTATTGTTGACTGAGACCTATGTAATGACACTTACGGGACTCGAAGGTAGTCTGCTCCTCGGTGAAGATAAGCGCGGAATTTTCGGGCAGCTTTGAACACTGGGAAACAGCTGAAAGTAGGAAAAATTCATGTTTAATTTCACATTGAGAACTAATAAATAACTGAAATGCTTACATTTCGC
Source organism: Prostheceraeus crozeri (assembly GCA_907163375.1). NCBI lineage: Eukaryota > Metazoa > Platyhelminthes > Polycladida > Euryleptidae > Prostheceraeus > Prostheceraeus crozeri. Next base: position 371,228 of record CAJQUW010001040.1, read on the forward strand.
AATTTTTCGGCCACTACATCCTCATTAGTCTTTGTCGGGTGAGGTAGCTCACTCTGAAATGTTTAAGCAATGTTGATTTACTTTATGTATAGAAATAATTAAATTAGTCAATAAATACTTACATCTTTAGCGAACAGTTTCTTCTGAACCAACACCTTGGCTCTCTTCGGTGGGGGCATCAGTACATCCTGAAATGTTTTACAACATATAATCATTTCATACATAATGAAGTAGTATTTTTTTATTTTTCTGCTGTGAGCCAGTTATCCGTTGAAACTAGCATGTAGAATTGATGGCACTCACCTCACAATCACTAAAAGTCTCATCGATGAACTCCCGAGACTTAGGAACTTTCCTCTTAGGAACTCGCGACTTTTGAGGCTTATCCTTTGGAGCAGGTTCATCCAACTGGGAAAGCACGCCTTCAGTCGGTCGATCCTTCCCAAAAAGACGCTCCAACTTCTTCTTCTCAACTTTGGAGGTTAAGTTAATCCCCTTTCTCCCATTTAGTTGAGCACAAGGGGTGTGCTTGGCAATAAATGCTTTCGCGGAGTCACTATTCACCTTTGCATCGCTCTTTTCATACCTCTTACACGTGAGGCAGTAGAGGTAGGTGCAGTCCTCTCGGAAGGAGCATTCCTTATGCCCGCTTTTGTTCGCATGTCGAACGGGCAGTTGGCAAGTCTCACAGAAATGGAAGATGAGACGTTGCCGTGCGATGCTTTCTTGTCGAACCATTTCTGTAGAGGATAAAAAAATTTTATTATAATTTAATCTCTTTTTAAATGAGAAATCATTTATGTACCATCTTCAAACCTTTATTAAGTACTAGATTAATATTTGACAAATCTTAAGAAGAAATAAAATTTGAAGTTGAAATTGAAACCGAAAGTCGAAAATTAGATATTTATTCGAAAAGGGTTTGTTCATAAAAAGACATAAAATTTGGAAGCAGCTGATTAATCATTATTTAATTTCGAAATAATAACAGAATGAAAATGAGATTTCGAAAATTTGAACCACTTCTCAATTGGTTTAATTAAACAAGCTTGAATTTTATACATCTGTTAGCAGATGACAGACTGAATATTTAAAATGGATGAAGGCTTTATTTAGGTATCTTTTTATTTATTTACAAACTGTGAAAATCTTGTTGATTCAAATACACTTACATTTAAACTGATATATTCATGTCTCTCGCTCAGTGACTTAATATAGGATGAAAAATTAAAATAAAAAAACATGGTTAATAATATAACATAAAGTGTTCCTATCCTAAAAACCCAAGCTTCTATATTTAAAGCTATTTGGTTATAAAAACTTAATAATGTTCCTACTCCCGAATATCCTATAAAGTAGCAGAACATGACAATGAAACTCACTTTAGAATTGTAATAAGAACCGGAGAACGGAGGAACGAAGAACGACGTCTGTTATGGACACTAAATAATTTGAAAATGAGTGAAAATTCGTTGTGTGCAACTTCTTTATATATGAAATTGACAAAGCAACTATGAACAAAGACCTTATGACATCACATCCTGGAATTGGTACGGTTAAACAAAATTGATAACTCAAACAAGAATTGGAACAGCTGGTTTATTTTTAACCTTAGAAATGGAAGTGCCATCATATGTGTTGAAAGATTTCTACATGTAAACAGTAGAGTGAATTCAAAGTAATATGAACTGATGGACTGATGTATTATTTGATATACATGTTATTATTAATAGTCATATAATGATTCATATTTGAAGATATAAAACGTGTGGTTTGAATAGAACATTAAAATTTGAATTAAGCGCTAAATTTCGAAAATTCAAATTTCGCGCCAAAATTCGAATAATCAAATTTAAAGATTTTTTCGAAAATTTGAATTTCGCGCCAAAATTCAAATAATCAAATTAAAATACTAGGTTAGGGTTAGGGTTAGGGTTAAGGTTAGGGTTAGGGTTAGGGTTAGGGTTAGGGTTAAGGTTAGGGTTAGGGAAGCAAGAAGAGTATCTATGGCACCCGGAACCCATGGGTAAATAAATTTTCGAGTGCGCGAAGCGCACTCGAAAATTTATTTACCCTATAATCCGAAAAATTTCGAGGGCGCGAAGCGCCCGAGAAATTTTGAGGCCCCCCCCCCGCCGTGTATGAAGTGTATGAAGGTCAAAGGTCAAGGTCAGGTCTAAGGTCAAGGTCAAGTGTAGAGGTTTGTATATTATGGTCATTTTTGGTTGTAAAACTTTAACTTTGAAAATTTGTAAACTTAGTCATTTTTGTAAAAAAACTTGGAATTTTTCAAGTTGCATACAGATGCATACAACTAGGATTTTTTCATCAAATGGGTACATACAATATATCATTCGAATGCTCTTTTCATGCTGATTCTAATGGTGTATTGTATGACACATGTATGACATATAACTAGAGAGCTACATGTCTTTAAAGAATGGGCTAAAAACTTAGTGAATTTAAAAATCTAACATTTGTCTGCTTGCATACAGTTGCATACAACTAGGATTTTCCCATCGAATAGGTACATACCTTATATCATTCTAAAGGTCTTTTCATTCTCATTCTTATGGTGTCGTGTATGACACATGTATGATATCATCCTGGACTGCTACAAGCATTTTAAAATTAACAACATAACTGTTTCTTTAAAAGTTATATGTTCCTATTTATTTCAAGTTGAAGTCTTCATACTTGATTTTTTGTTTCAATTCAGTTATTGAACATCATTAATTGTAGATAGTTATTCCCCTTTCCCATTCAGACCTTAATTGAAGACCGATTTGTGAAATGATAAAACAAGTCTGTTCATATATACAAATGAATATTAAATAAAGAGATTAAGAAAAAACACACTAAATGTCATCAAGGTAAGGAAAGGGTACAAGTTTTTTCAAGTCCACTTGCACATGGATCCTGGTCTTCTTGGGCGCACAGGGACAGCGACGTGGTGTGTCAAGGTCGATGACCGAAAATTCGAGAGCGGTTGTGAGGTTCCGCTCGTTCGGCTCCATCCTCATGAACACCCGTTTGGTGTGATACTTTTTCGGGGCGTTCTTGACTTTGACCGTGACCCGTCCATAAAGTGGCGTTCGCATGGACTTCTTATTCATGTGACGCATCGTCTCGATTGATACGTCACTATCCTCATCACTCGAGTAGTCGGGCGATGCAGGGGCTTGGGTGAACACCACCGGCTCGTTTGGTGTTGTCGATCGCTCCATCGGAGATTGGGGAGGTGTACTGGTACGTTCCACTGGCGAAGTGGTACGATCAGCAGTACCGTTCTCAACTGCGGCTTTCTGTTTGCGATCCATTATGACTTGTAGATTTAAAATAATTGTAACTTGTAAACGTGAGGATTAGAACCTTTGATAAGAATTGGTACAAACCTCGGACTTATATACTTTTTAAACAAAGGAAATCCTAACAGCCAATCAGAGAGGTACCGAACTTCCCTAAAGAATATATATAACTATATAAAGGATGACATTGTTCCAAACTGTTAAGTACTTATCCTCAACGTTCCATAACAAGAAGCATGTCCTCAAAACCACTATTTTATTTTCAAAATGACAGCCAAGTCATTATGGGAGGTCAGTTGGACATGACCATGCATCTGTCTTGCGGCTGCAAAGTGGCCCTGTGGAAGACCTTGACTGTCTCTGCACTTCAAAGGCGGAATGGACTACCAGTGAAGTGTCCGGTACACGAGTGCGATCATGACTTTAGCAACAATAAAACATTTCATGAATGGTGTGATGACTTCCTGAAGATCATGGAGTCGCCTGAGGGACGTGATCTACACCCATCATTTATTTTTCATGCTTAAATTAAACTTACATTGTAAATCTCTTGTCTTTTTCACTTTAAACATAGTTCTGGAATTGGTTTTCTTATTGGGGAGCAACTAAATCATAACTGCACATTAAAGTTTCACATCTAAATAGTGCTACATTTAAAATAATTGTCACAATAGTCGCAATTGAGCAAACCCATTCAAAATCAAACAACGGACGTCTATCGGTACGTACCCAAGTGCTCAGAACCAAACCACACAAGTTCGATCATAGACGTTCCCAAACACAGTGTACTCAACTGAGTGTACCAAACACATGTACCTATCCAGTAAAACAGATCTCATACAAGTTCTTATTCATAACACTGAATTATACATGTACCTATCCATGTGCCTATCGATAACTAAAGTATACATGTACCTATCCATGTACCTATCCATGTTCCTATTGATAACACTAAACTTTACATGTACCTATCCATGTACCTATTGATAACACTAAACTTTACATGTACCTATCCATGTACCTATCCGTAGCAAGTAGGGCACAGTTTTCACTACTGATGTTGCTCAAAAAATCATGCATGATTTTACGATGCACTGGATGAAGTTGACCATGGTCCCCAGGAAGGTGGAGTGCGCTTTTAAACAGCACGATCGATACAGAATTGAATTCTCCAACTGAGTGTGGAATAGACCAGTTCGTGTTAGAAATGTGCAATGATTCATTGCACTTGCCGACTGGGGTGCTCGTAATCACAAATGGGTTCTTCACATATATTTCCATTCAATTCATTTCTGGATCCATCATGCGGTTCAAAAAATGAATTTCACCAACCTGACGCGCCATTACGTTTTCATCAATTGCATGGCAAATCATATCTGATTTGCATGCTAGAACTACCTGAAATTCACATATTAAGGAAATAATACATAGCTCTATGGTATGAATAGATTTTATCTATAACAAAAAACAATTAATCAGTGTAAACATGGAGGCTACAAAACATAACGAAAAAGTTCACTTCACATAACAAACTTGTTCGCTAGTCTTCCTCTTTACAAACATTGAGATTCTTCTGAAGTTGGATAATAAAAGCTAAATTAAGTTGCATAAAAGAAAAACAGAACAAACCTTCAAAAGAGTCAATTCAAAAAATTAAAATTGAATTGTTTTACATACTTTTATCCCAGGCACAGCTGCAGCAGCCAATTCAAAGTTCTGGGGTTTACTCTAACAAAATTTATAACTTAATTAAAAACAGAATTAAATTCAGTAGCCAACAGAAAAATTACATCTAATTCGCCTTTAAGAGACCTGTTAGCTGGCCTCTAGGATTCTATGAACTGGAATAACACACGGAAATGATAGATACGCTAAGACACATGCGTGTATTATGAAGTTGATATAATCTCACTGTATAATCCATGCTATACTGGGTCTAATATATATGAAATGCAATACATTCATAGACGACAAATTCACGAAGCATTCACGATAATCATGGTGACATAACGTTAGGACATTGCAAGACTTGAAAAATGCATATACACGATTGATGTAATGATTATCAGTAAGTCATCGGTATAATTTGGCATCATAAACAGCCACTGACACTTCAAGGGGCCATATATGTATAGTGATAAAACGATAGCCACGTTTGATGTCGAAGATTCTGACACACAAGTATGACATGCATAAACTCAATGGATTCCAAAAACACAAAAGATTATTTCGCAGTATTCATCCCATACAATTCGCACGAAATATTGAAAGATCAACCATAATCAATCCAATTGCACACATTGACGCAGTGATCAGCAGCGAGTACCGAAAGTTAATAGAGAACAAAGGAAGTAAAGCATCAAATGTGGAGATCACCACGAGCATTAACCACCTGCAACGAAACAAAAATTACAAGTATGTTATTTTAAAACCATTGTAGGGGCTGTTTGCAATTGACGTCAAATAGGAGGGGGAGGGGTTTACTCAAAATTGACATTTGATATTTGACTTTTACTGATTAAGTCACCTTTTATGAATACATGATAGCAACTGTATACCAGATTTTCCAAAAATTCACACTTGTCTCTTTCACATTTCGGGACACGCGCGGACCATTAGACAGATTCTTTATTGATTTAAGATGACCAAATTGTAGCTGAATGGAATCTCATTTTCAAATAATCATTAAATTGTTCCGCATAAACAGCTTACTGTTTTAAAAAATCGAAAATAGCCGATGCTGTCTGAGTTGAAAATATATTCTCAAATTTTCATCGTCCCCTGACGCGGTCTGAGACAGACGAAAGTTTGGGAATATATTTTCAACAGCATCGGCAATTTTCGATTACTTAAAGTGATCATTTATTTCCATTCTTATTTCTAGTTCATTATGTAATCACGTGTTTTATATCTATCAATATTCGATAAACTCCTTTTATATCATCTACATCGTAGGCTACACTAAATGATGAAAGTCATGTAACGACTTAGAATTTCTGAGCTGCAGAGAAAAGAGAATGACCTAATCCCATTTTCAAACAGCCACAAATTTTGAAAATGATTCCTCTTTTAAAATACATACTTTAATATACAAGTAAAGAATGAGCTGCCAAACTCAGAAGCACCAATTATGACTTTCAATGAAATTGGAAGAACATGTGTATCCGGGAAAACGACCACCTTCAACGTCAATCCACACAAAAATGCCTGTTAAATGATCATAATAATTGCAACTTACCAGGAATAACGAGACCACTTTAAATGAGCTGCAGAAAAGCCCGAAACATCCCATGCAATTGAGAGAATCCGTGTAATGGGAAAACAACCATCTACAAAGAAGGGATTAAGTACAGACTGATCAACATAATAGTTTTACATTTACAGAACAACTATTACACAATTAAATCAAAAATTCCAATGAAAAAAATACATGCACTTAAGTTTTTCACTTTTATCTATAGATCAGTGGTCGGGCCAGAGATTTTCAATTTTTTTCGCAGCTCTACAAAATTTTCGCAGGCCTACTAATACCAGCAAATTATAGTATCATATTTCATGATTATGAAGAGTAAAACACCGCTCTTATCAAAACTTGACCAACGCCCAATATCTGTCGGGACAAACTGATTTTTCAAAATGTCTTGTGCAATCTCCGCAAATAAGTGCTTTCTTGTAATAAGCCAGATTTTTCGAAAGTAACTACGTTCCGTCAGTGATGACTCACAAAAGATTTTTCGCAAATATCTGATTTCAGAAACTTGCTACTACTGCCACCTACTCTTTCTTAGGAGCCATTTTGTTAATACTTAACTACCTAAATTATGAAAAATAAATAGATAAATGAACGTTGTTTATACTCGGAAGCACATTAGGCACGGAGCCTTTCTTCCATGTGGCCGAGTTGTCATTTACCACTTTCATTCTTTTCCGTGCTGAGTGTTTAGCAAGAATGCAGAGTGTACCTATTTTAAAAGTCTTAGGTTTGACCCGACCAAGATTTGAACCAAGGTCTCCCGGACGCAAAGCGAACACTCTACCACAAGGCCACAGCGCCGGTTCCTAAAGATAAAACTGGCATTTTGTTACCGAATCCATCTTATCAGCTAGTACATACATGTGCATGTAGCAAATATAGTCAAAAGTCACTAACCTTACAACTAAACCACCAACAAAAATTTTACAACAAAAATTCTTGTTATTACATGTCATTTAAGACATGATCCGTTCCAGTTGATAACAGGCGCTGACAGGAAGGTCACAACAAAAGGAGATAAACCAATCAGCAATTGACAGAAAGCAGAAGTTTTCATCAAAAGAAAACAAGTAATAATTACGGATCGAAAGAGAAAAAGTGGATGATGCAGAAATTCAGCGGTGTGGAAATCTTGACTTGTAAAGATGCAACAATCATACACATGAAAACATTGAGCATGATGTCTCTGAGTATGATCATTGATCAAGTATGATGTTCTCTTTCCATTGACTCCTCCTGCTCCTCACGCTGCTGTCTTGCTTGGTTTTCCATTAATATTGCACTGATATTTCCCATCAATTCTCTCTGTCTCGGAATGCATCGAGCTTGAGGGTATAGGTCCACCCCAAATTTCCAGGCACCTGGAGGAACTGAAGTCGATCAGTGGCGGCGACTGCACAAGCAACAAAAGTTTTGCATCTGTTTGCAGGAATAATTGGTAGTCGCATTAATCTGATGATCACACTATTTCTGCAACAGACGAAGGTCTTAGACCGAAAACTTGTGTGCCAATGAATCTAATTCGAGGAGAACAAAATGTGCTTTCCTGCAGTATTATCAACTCCGGCTCGATAGTTCTACATCATATTAATGTTTTCCATTCCCTCGTGTTTCTTTTTGTCCGATGCCTCTATCTTTTATCTCTTAGTGCTCTGAAGCATCGAATTTATTGTCACAAAATTATTTTCCTTTTTTTGCTGTAACTGTTTTCCATTTTTGATGGTGATCTGTCCTCTTGTTCTTTAAAACAAGCCTTGGAATGCCGCTCGGCCAACGACACTTTTTACGAAGACTGTCTGTGGTTGGCAACGTGTGGCAGAACCATAGAAATTGACAACAATAAACAGACAACTAAAAAGATAAAATGCTAACTTCAGATAAACAGTTTATTTCTATGGGCAGAACTGATTGTCGGCAGCTAGGTCAACGCTCACACACTGTTGATCAAAAACAGATGTCTCGAGATTCGGACATTTCATTTTTATGGACTTTGCATCATTTAAGAGAAAATTCCATAACAGTCTATTTTCCAGGGTCAGCTATGAAATTTTCTGCCTATCTGGTATAAAATGTGGTACATTTTTGCAGCATCCACGTCTTTAGAATGCGCTTTCAAATTTTCTGAATGGAAGGTAAGAACCGTTTGTAAGATGAGAGTACATTCATTTAACATCACTCATCGCTTGATTTGATCTTTTCGGGTGATCTTAAAAACCACCAGCTGTTCGAGGATATTTTGGACAACTTAATGGCAATGCAACTGATAACACAAGGCTAGACATTGTGTTTTCTGCATCCATCAGAGCCGTTGCATCGTTAGCTGAATATCAAAAATATGAGTAAATCGTATAGGAAGTGTGGAGCGCTTCAAATGACTCCAGTTGCGTTCAGGAATTTCATGGCATCGAGCGAGTGTACAAAATGAATTTCAATGCATATATCCGACAACAATACTCATATTAACTTGAATTTTATTTGTTTTGTCTATACATCAATTGAAAAATTATTTGAAATCAAGTCGGTTATCATGTCTTCTATAGAAAACTATCGGCAACTTCTTCAAAACATAGGCTTGACAGCTTCAGTATGCGGTTACAACATCCCACAGTAACTCAGTAGAAATGCTCGGAACTACTGCTGCAATTCTTTATTTTACTGAATCTGTTAATAACCAAGATGTAAGACGCTGTGAATATTACTGAAATGAAGCCTTTTAACTAAATGATAACGTAATGAATAACATGCTAATTAGTTGTTATTAGTTTGCCTTTTCCATCCTGTAGACCAGTGTTTATTCTATAAGACAACATAGGTTCATTTAAATGTAAGAATTACAAGGTTCAATTGTTTTCGCATGGACCAAAGTCAATCTTTTTCCCCAGCGAGTTCACTTTTTTTTTAAACATTTTCGCAGATGGTCCCGACCTACTGCTATTTAGAATTTTCTGCCATTTAATATTACGTGCAATTATATACAGATTTAGATTTAGTTCTATATATAACGAAATTATCAACCGACCTTTTGATATGGCATATTTGAATAGTTTAGCATTGCTCAGTTAACCGGACTGTTCAAGGTCAATGACATACGTAGTCTAGTCATGTCAAGTTTGATAATGCCATGAATTTGGAATACATGCACATGTACTCGCTACGCAAATATATTTTTTGTTTGATCAGTCTGAAATTGACAGATATTCTCATCTGGTACAGAAAGAAGGGCATCAAAATATAAAAAGAAGAACTAGGCCTACATGTACATGAATATCAGGATTTCTGTTTGAAAACTGTAAAACATACGCGTGTATTTAACGAAAATCAGAGAAAAACAATTTAAAAAAATAAATCTTAACTAGTGCAAAAAGTCTAAACATAACAACTCCTTAATTACATCTCTACACAAATTTGCATCATCTTCTTACTTAATATGGGCCTATAAAAGCCAATGAGTAGGCTTTTGAACAAAGATGCCAACAAGACGGCCCCAATCATTACAACAATTCCTTCACTCGTTCACAATCAATCAATGTCATCATCTAAAGAGCTTAAGTGAAACTGTTACACATCTGTCCACAACACACACGGGTGTGAAAGACGGTTTCTCAGTTTTGTGTGTTGTCGGTGCGTATAAGCCTGAATACTTCCGCTCCGTACCCAGCACTGGATGGAGGCAACTGTGGACAGCAGCTGCAAGCTCAGCAAATTTTCACTAAGACGTTTTCATCCGCATTTACTTGGACGAACCGCCAAACTTGACGGCTTACATATTTTTGATTGTTCACTTGAAAAAAACAGTGATATGGAAAGTATATCAAGACAATAAATCAGTATATCGTCCGCAAAGCTCCTTTATCCTTTTTACCGACGACAAGCAGATTTAGATGTTACCTGACTTCTGACTGCACCCTGATAAATAATGGTCTTCAAGAAAAAACCTTCACCGAGACGCAAACATCACTGATAAACAGGGGCAATGAAAAATTAATTTCAAATAATTGCTCAGGGATTTGCTACAATTAGGTGCAATTAAATAATTTCTCAATTGACGATATTTAAGCTGACAATCCATTTGATTTTTTTGGATAAAATTATTGCAATTAATTGGTCGGCTACATAAACGTACCTATTACCTATATATGCGGGGATGAGAACGGCGGCAGTTAGGGGCTCTGAACAAAAAATCAACTTTTGAAGGGCCCTCACGGAATCCTCTAGAATCTTCCGTGGGCCCTAAATAGAAAATTAAAAAAAAATTCATTATAGCCCATTCAAGGGACACTGACGGAAACGCGTATCCCCGCTAAAAGATTTTCATCCCTGTTATGCGAAGTTGCATGCTCATCTATCAATATCCAATTTTTGAAGGCTGTAGTCATGGTATTTAATTTTAAAATTTAAATTCTACAATCATTTGCAAATAAGAAATGACCTAATAAATTCACTATGGACTGAGATACTTTCTTAGTTGTCTAAACTAATTTAGAGACGCATATGAAGACCAAGATCTGTTATAGTGCCCGCTACTTTTGATAAGTGATCCTTAATAACTTCGTTATAAATTAGTTCTGAGCTGCCAACGACTGTAAGTCGTCGTGCGAGGATTTCATAGAAGACTTAATTGGTTGTAGTCAAAGTAAAAGCAATTAAATAGACAATTAATACCAAATAGTCACCACAGAATTCTGTTAAATACTGGTTGAATATGTGACAGTGAATTCATCGTCTTGGGAGCAAGGGCTGGTTCAACGCGGTATTGAAATCTTATCAATTTAAAATTTTTGAGTGATGAATATGTTTAAAGTGTTTTCAGCAAAATATTACTGAATTCCAGTTATTGTATTACACATTACTGTATCAAGTTATTGATTATTATTGAATTCTAGCGTGGTGATGATAATCCAGTCAACCAGTGGCTGTGACTGTACACTCCTCCCCCCAAACTAAGTAGATACCGGTAGTAAATGATTGTCATCCATATATTGTGACACAAATGACATGATGACTTACATGGCACAATCCACATACTGAGGACTGGTTCAAAATACATTCACTTTGACAATAAGTAGGAAGTATAAAATAGATATTCACAAATAGAAAGCAGACATAATTATAATAATGTATTGCATGCAAACACAATTCAAAAAAATATTAAGAATTCAACATAAGTACTTCAAGACAGACTCATTATTATACCCGCGACTGCCGATCAATATCATTAGACACAAAATATCCAGGATTACAAAACATACGGAAGCTCTGACATATCAGTCGTTATGAAAATTAAACGACTTACTTTTATAACAAGCTAAATCACAAATGAGGTCCATTTGGTCAAACGTCTAATGTAGCTAGCTTTAGCCCTATTTCTAAATCAGGGGATGGGACCATTTTGATTCATGCAGCCTCTCTAAAAAAAGCAAGTATCCACCTACTATTCGTCTCAAACATGCTGTATAAACCGAGTACAGTGGCGCTGCTTTCTGAATTATTTTGATTCATGACCGCAGAGAATGGTTACAGTCTTGTTGCAGAATGTGCGCATTAAAATTCGGTTCAGTGGTTGAGAAAATAAGGTTTCATTTCAAGACCTCATGTGTTGGTTCATTTTATAGTATATTATAATATTATGTTTTTCAATTTCATTAATTCATGATTTTAGCATGACACTTAAAAAATTGCAGAAATCTTACTAATTTCCAATTTATAATGTTACCCTCTATCAATTGGCCTACTTAGTTTCCTTAACCTGATACTACCTGAAACCTTGATGGCTGTAAACCTAGTGCCGTACGCACTACAATCTACCGGATGAACAAGGATTAAAACATAAGCTGTTTTTGAATTCCTACCCAGTTCTAAAACAGCCGTGTTACATTCTCCAATATCTATTCCCGAATGAAACCCGGGTCAGAGTGAGAAAAAGAAATGGAACCCTCAATGAAGCACAGTATAAAAATGATCACGCTGATAATGGATGCGACGCTTGAAAGCTTTCCTACTGAATTTCAGAAAAATATTCCATTGTTTTTAAATCAAAAACTTTAGCACCGGTAGGTCTAGAAAATATGTTAAATTTTTATTCAATCTCAAGCACATTATTTCAAAAAGGAGACCATGAAGGTGTACGCTTACAGCTAAAATACAATTTAACTCACACTTCATGGAATAATAACTTGGCTTGTAGCATGAGTAATCGTCTTACCTTCTTTTTACGAGGCCTCCAGCACGTAAACTTGAGAGAATCGGCAGAAATTGAGTCACACAGGTATTCGATTCAGCACATCTCTACCATACAGTAACTTCCTTTAGTTCGAAGAAGATTCACGAAATCATAGTATTGCCAATGTAAAGAATCAGCAGTGAAAAGTCCGTCTTTTAGGCACATCCAGTGAAAGCTTTACAATTCACACCTTCTGTTCGAGTGAGAGCGCACATCGAAACGAGCGCAGCAGTATGGCCAGACAGTATAAGGTCACGCATTGTTAAAAGAAACGCAAAGTACCGGTAAGCTCAATGCGCCGCTAAAGACGGAGCGGGGGCGAGGACACGCGCACACTATGCGTGAGTCATCTGCTAATAAAGCAATGATCCTACGTGTAAGATGCAAGATTGATGTTGTTATGACGTCATATCCGATCGTATTATAACAGAAGTCCCTCGTCCCGAAGGCATGCAAGGAAGAAACAAACGCTCATATTGTTGTAGACCTGCAATTATTAATGAAGTATGGGGAAAATATGGGTGCTGCTATTGTGCATTTGTCTGTGAAATCAAACTGCATGTTCATCGACATTCGCTAGTTGCATAGTTTACACTGTTCAATTCAATTCCATTGTGTCACGTTTGTCTTAGAGATTCCGGGTTCCCGTTTTGACCGCCTATCAGCCCCTGCTGGCTTAGTGAATGAAAGAAGTTGTGAACTTTTCAATCATTTGACGTAAACAATTGCTATCGATCGTGAGCTAAACAGATGATTTCCAGAACTCCGTATTTTACTGCACTGTTTAATGCTAACAATTACATAAGTATGCAGGAATTATTTTTGTTACTAACGAAATTATATTTCATAAATATTTGTATAATGTTTTCAGCATTATGAACATTTAGGTGATTATGATAAATAATTTGTCAAATAATAGTCAAAGATGTAAGCAAAAATTATTAAAAAATATCAAATATGGCAGTATTTGATTGTTTTATAAAAAACAATTATCTAATATTTTGTAAAATTTGTCACCATCAGTCATATAATATAGATAATTATCTCGGTTTTTTTCAACCCGGAATACTGTACAAGAATTGAAAAGAATAAATCTTTTATTTTATCAATGCGAATTTATCATGAATTTTCAACCGGGATTTATGCATGAATCCATCAATGCAAGTTTTTAAATTATTATAATTGCGATATTTTTGGTTCAATAATGATAATCGATGTATTTTGACAATGCATATAAGCTTTCCCAATCATTAAACATGCTTACCAACATTTGATTTTTTCAACCGGATGTATCATAATCACATGGCCACGTTTTTTAAGTTATTATAATTGCGTATTTTTGGTTCAATAATGAAATCGGATGTATTTTGACAATGCATATAAGCTTTCCAATCATTAAACATGCTTACCAACAATGATTTTCAATTTTGAATAATCTTTATTTTATCAATGCGAATTTATCATACCGAGGTTTATGCATGAATCATCAATGCAAGTTTTTAAGATATTGTAATTGCGTATTTTTGGTTCAATAATGATAATCGATGTATTTTGACAATGCATATAAGCTTTCCAATCATTAAACATGCTTAACAACAATGATTTTCAATTTTGAATTTTCCATGGATTTATTGGAATCATCGATCATGGATTCTGTGTCCATGGCTGGGCTACTAGGGAACGGACTAAATACGATGCTTTTCACTCTCTAATGCCTGAATTGAAGCTGACTGACAAAATTGGTTTCAGAAATTTCTTTCGAATGAGCAGCACAGAATTTGAAGAATTGATATGTTTGATTGGACCCAACATTAGTAAAATGGATACACACCTTCGCGAGTCCATCCCAACTAAAGAAAGGTTGGCTGTTACGCTGCGCGTGATTTGTTTTGCAATATAGGGTACATTGTAGTTTTGGACTACAATCAGAGCGCGATATATGTATGAGTTCATGTGAAGGAAAAGAAACATGAGCAAACTTGATGATTAGATGAGGTTTGCAGACAATCTATATAGCCGTACAATTCATAAAAACCCCTACATGTAGCTCGTCGAGTTGATGTAATTTTTGGTATTGATTAATGTAGTTTCCACTCGAAATAACATAGATATAGTAGAGAGAAACATCCTCGCGCAGCTCTGCGAACATTTGCCGAGCTTCACAAATTATCGTTGATGTCCCCGGGTTGAAAAAACTAGGTATTATATTGTAAAAAAAGTTTCTTGTTTTTTTTCTACTTGCTACAAATTGCCCAAATTTGTTATATTTTTTGTATGCACCTGCTAGTCGAGAAGAAAATCGTTTGTTAAATTCTTGAAAAAAAAGTATTAAAACATACTAAATGCTGCATTTGCTTGACCTTTCATAATTAACTTTAATCAAAAATTAGTAAATACTAATAATAATAAATAGATGAAGAATTTAGATTGATAGGCCTAATGATTCCTGTTCAAATTACTAAATTAATCTGACCACTAATAAAAATAACTGAGCTCCGTTATCTTGCATTGTAAGGCATTATTTTGCCACATCTTTAAAAACATTATCCGTTACGGTCGAAGAAATAACAAAATTATCATGTTTTTTCCATAATACCGTCCTTTTCCTAATAGGGCCTAATCAACGGTTCTATGAAATAACGAAATAAAAGTGGTGCTATTTTTTTAAATCGACATAGATAAATTCGGGAGGAGGATAATGCACCTTTATTTGCTAATCATCGGTACAGCGTGCGTCTTATCATCCATTAATAACACGACAGCAGTAAAAACCTGTCGTGTGCTGTTCTCATAATTATATAAACAAAGGATTCCGCTGTATTCAATCAACACTCAAAAGTGCATATCAATCAAGAAGTGCTGTCCCAGACCACAGATTTAGAGCGTTAGCAAGCGAAGTGAAAAATACATTTGATACATTTGATAAATTCTCCTTAAAATTTTTATGAACGTGTTGTCAAGATGGGGCAACCGGGGTCATTAATACGAACTTTGGATGTATGTGGCGGAGGGGAGCACAGTAGGCCTACCCTTTGCTCTAGAACAACGATCGGAGTTGGAACCTTTCAGAAAAGTTGAACCGCATCAACTTTGCGATAGATCGTGCAGTCTCATTCAGAGCGATCAGTATACACACTAGAGAGAAACCTAGATGGAGTTAACTACAGGCATTCTAGGCAGTCTGTAGCAGAAAGTCTCTATCAAGAACGCTGTCACACTATCTCTCAACTAACCGAGCGCCCCGCTCACGTCCCGCCCCTCATTAATGACTGCCAACCAAAGTTAGTAACTCGCAGAGGGTGTCAGAACTACGTTTTAGTTACTCGCAGAACAATTTTGATGACAGTAGAAATCCGCCTTGGAATCCACTAATTCTGACTGCTGATTGGTTACTGCCCTCTCCTCTCAACTTCTAGCTCTCATGTCGACCGTACCTTTAGAGT